>CM053627.1:176213593-176231093 GCA_028646595.1 Phalanger gymnotis
TGGTCCCGTCTGGAGCAGCTCCACACTCCGAGTGCTCTCCTAGCCTACAGATTCGTTCCTTCAGCCTTTCAGACTTTCCCAGCTGGGAAATTTGCCCCACTCAGACTTCTTGCGGTTTCTGACACTCTCAAATCTGCTCAAATTCACTTTTTTATAGGAATCTGACAGAACTTGTGAGAGAGCTCCAGTAAGACGCTGTTTTCATGTGACCATCTTGGCACCTTATTCAGGTTTTTTTTTTAACTAAAATTCATGATTTTGTATTTATCCTTATTCAATTTTACTTTATCAGATTTGGCCTATCATCCCAATCCACTGCAATTTTTGGATCCTGAATCTGCCTTTGATTGTATTATCTTTCAGCCTAAATATGTGACACCCACAAATTTGATGAACATACTATCTATGCTTTCATCCAGGTCATTGATAAATGACCTGGCTAGAACAGTTAGGAAAGTCAAGGGTCAAGTCTCTGGGCTTTACATTCCTTAAATCTATAATAGAAAATTAGACTAGATAATGTGTGTAGTCCCATACAACTTTAACAATCTATGAATAAAAAGGGCCAAGGGCAAAACTTTGTGAAACTCCATTGGTTCTTTTCCATCAGTGGCACTGGAAATACCGTTGCCAAGTCAGACTGAGTAAAATTATTATCATTTTGGTCAGTCAGTTATCCAGCTCTAGACTCATATAATCACTTTGTGTCATTGTATCTCTCAAATCATACCTTTGATATATTTCTATAGTGGTCTAGAAAAGTAAAAAAAATTAAAAACCTTTTCATCTTTTTTTATTCTGGTGTTTATTGAGATAAGTTATCTTGCTTTAAAGTTATGCCTTCCATCTACATGAAACTTTCTCTCATCTCTGGAATCAAGTTGGTCCTAGGATAGCCTTGGCTGATAATAAAAAGTTAAGTTTACTATTCATGCCTCAAACTTCTATAACTAGAAAGGTCCCAATATTGAACCTTATTCCAAACAACCTCTAGCATCTACCTCTAACTATGTAGTCTAGACATTAGGAAAATCTTGCAATCTGCTTTGCTGCTGCATCTGTGTTCCACTTCATCCCCACCCCCACTCATCCTTGCCCTGAAATCAACTTCTTGCTCTAGGATTATTAAGCAAATAAATATTACCATTGCTACTGGGAAAGGTATCACTATCTACTACCTTTTGACTCCTTCAGAATCTCTGTGATTCAGAGTCACAGGTTGTATCCCTGTGCCACTCTACCCTATCTTTCCATTGTGTCCTAATGAACCTCCAATATATTGTTAACAAAAATGTCCTACATATTAGCACTTTTCCTTTCATACCTCTTCCAACTCTTTCCAGTTCCAGAAATCAAATTCCTAAAAGAAGATATTTAATCCTTAGCCACCTTGCCCAAAGTACCTTCCTTCATAGCATCCAACTCACTGGGCCAGTAGGTAAAATAAGTTGTTTCCTGGAGAATTTTTTAAATAGTATTTTCCCAGTCATGCTGTGTGTTTTTCCTTAATCCTTTAATTCACCTGCAGTTATTATTCCTTGGATATTGTCATATTCCATGATTTGCCACCATATGGCATCAATGTGGCAATGTTGAGAACAAAAAGATGAATTTTAGCTTCAGAGAGAAGATTGAGATGATTGAAAGTCCTTTGTGATTTTTTGAATATGATTTTGTCTGTACTCTTCCTCCTTTTCAATTTTGGAGTCTGTTAATGTCATATATACTTAACTGGCCTGTCCATCCAACTATACCTCACAACTGAGAAAATGTTAACTCTTCACCACTTGGTTTTTGCTATCTCTCTTGATAGGTTAATCTTTTTTGAGTGAGTCAACAAACATTTTTTAAGTACCTGCTATGTAAAGATACTGTCCTCAGCACTGGGGATACAGAAACCTAAAACTGTCCCTCCTTCATGGTCTAATGGGGGAGAAAACATGCAAATATCTATATAAAAACAAGATATATATACATTATATATTTTATATGTAATTATGTTTTATATTTATAATTTCGCTGTATGTTATTTCATTACAAATATATGTATATGTTATATTTTTATGATATTATTAAACACACATATACCTAATAAAATTAGAGATAATCAACAGAGGGAAGGAACTAGCATTTTGAATGACTATGGATGTCACTGAAAAATAATATAATGTACTTCAGGGCTGAGGCAATCAGCAGAGTCGTAAGAAGACTGCAGAGCCTAATGGAGAATCCTAGTTCATTTGCTCAAAAGATCATAGATATTGAACTAAAAGGACCTCAGACACCATTTAATCTAGCCCTCTTCTTTTACAGGCAAAATCCTAGTTTGGGGTAATTTCATTATCTGTCCCCTATGCCTGGAACTCTCTCCCTCCTCACAACTAGCTTACTTAGAGTCTCATCTAAAGTCTTCTCTGCCCCCCTATTTCCAGAAGCCTTTCCTGGTTTTCATGTCTTCCCCCTGACACTATCCCCTCCCCATCCCCACTTTATCCTGTGTGTATTTTCTTTGTACGTATTATCTTCTCCCATCAGATTGTGAGCGTGGTCTGCAGGTCTGGACTTGTTTACCAAATTGGAATTTTAGAGAATAATATCTAGTTGTTAAGGATTGCATGACCAATATGTCAGAAGTTTGCCATGTGAACCCTGATCTTCCTGGCTGAGACTGGATCTTTATCAATATCTCCATATTGACTCAGTTAATATTGATTAAAATAGAATATAATTGAATGAGGTTATTTATGTAGCTACATTTACTACAGACTCTAGTATCTTCATAATACATAAATGATTCAGAGGAGAATCTTTAAAACTGCATTTTTTTTATAACAAGACATTTTTGAAAAATAACCATTAAACAATCTCATGGGAATTTTCTGTTCTCTGCACCTCAGTCAATGGTGTGACTGTGAAGATGTGGCATTCTATTGAAAATCTTCTGGGAAAGCCTGTTTATTTCTTTCTTAATATCTCAGTGGGGCCTCTTTGGTGCATATCTTTTTTTTTTTTGAATCTGAAGTAAGCACTGAGTTCCCTACTAATAACAGCTAGACTTTATTCACTGTTTTATGGTTTACAAAATGCTTTATTCACAAGAATTCTATGAGGCAGATTATATTAATAGCTGATTTGTACATAACTTATTAAAATAGCTCATTGCATAGTTTTATAGAGCACTTTTAATAAGTAAATGAGTTTTTACATTTGCTTCTAAACAACTGTGTAAGGTAGGTACTACAGGAATTGTTATTGCCTTTTTTACAGTGGAAACTGAGGCTCAGATATATTAAGTGATTTATCCAAGGTCAAATATTTTATAAGTACCAAAGGCAGAATTTGAAGGTCTTCCTAGCTTTAAATCTAGTACTCTATCTATTGTGACATAATGCTTTTCTAGTTCAAGTATAATCATTTTATAAAAGATGAAATTGTGTCTCAGAACATGAGGATGATCTCTAATGCAGACTAGGACCACAGCCCCTCATCATCAGGCAACATTGTGGATTGGAGACCCTCTCCCCTAGTGTAAGCAGATGATTCCTTGTACCTCCCAGAGGACCTTTGGCATGTGCTGTCACATCCTCCCTATGTGATCTTTGGTTATCTTCAGAGGGGAAAGGGAGAGGGAACAATACAGATTAAGCACCAACTATATGTCAGGCACTGTGTTTTACAAATATTATCTCATTTGATCTTCACAACAACTCTAGGAGGTAAGTCATATTATCACCCTCATAGTTTAGGAAAGAGGTAGAAAGATATTAAGTGACTTGCCTAAGGCAACACAGACATTAAGTGTCTGAGACTGAATCTGAACTCAGGTCTTCCTGACTCCACACCCAGCACTATATCCACTGCCAGCTAGCTGCATGACAAAATCATAGATTTAGTGGGAAGGGACATTAAAATCTATGTTAGTCAACCTCTCATTTTGCAAATGAGTAGATTGAAACCTAGAGAGATTATATGATCTTCCAAGATACTAAAGTACTTCCATATACTAAATAATACAGGCGGGATTTGAATCTGGATCTTCAAACTCAAAATTCACCGTTCATTGATTCTGCTGTACCACACTGCCCTCTCATCAGGGAAATACCTGATTCATTCCACACAGTGGAGATGTGGATAATTATACTTTGTGATACCCTTAAAGAAACATAAAAAATTTGAAAGAGCAGCTTCAGCTTCAACTAACTCTTGCACTAAGAGGGACAGCAGAAGAGGGACTGTGCAGGGATCTTATCATCAAACACTGACCTTTCTCTTATCCTTTTTAAAGTCATTTAAACACATATTATAAAGAGACTATCTTCTCTTATAGCTGTATGAGGCATGAATATATTATTCTAAAAATCTGGAAAAAGCTAGATGTCATTGAAAATTTTCTTAAAGTGTGTAATGCAAGACAACTTTCTTTAATATATGCACAAATGATGAATAGAAGGTTACTTTAAAACATACACAGTTACTTTCATATGCAAATAGCTTAAGCTCAAAAACTCTTCGCTAGCATAAATCAAATGAAGCCATCTACTTAAAAAGAATGAGATTGAACCATATTGCAATGGTTTGAGCAACAAAGAGCTAATGGAATTCCAGTATCTGAAATCAGTTGTACCAAAAAAGCAAAAGATTCAAAAAATGTATTGCATTAGGCTTGCAAGGTGACTGCAATATCTCTACTAGGTGACTTCTTTCTACGTAGAAACATTGACTTGGACAGTTATAGTATCAGGGTGAAAAATCAAATGGATAAACAATCAAGTGGCTTTTACAGATTTTTGTGGAAATTTGGGAGAATTTACAAAAAGTTAATGGCTGAATCCAGAGTGCGGAATGTGGCTTCTTTGGAAATCCTTTTTTTTCTGAATCCTTGATATTGAGAAATAGATGTCCTATTAGAAGCCAAAAAGTAAGCACAGTGAACAAATACACACACACATACACACATAGTGCTTACAATGCATTACAGAGCTAAGCACTTGGAACACAAATGCAAAGTGAAGCAATTCCAATCCTCAAAGAATTTATCAGATTAGTACAACTAATGAATCCCAGGAAGTGGTGACATCATTTAAATTTGACCTGCCTTTTTCCATTGGGCTAGAACCAGTTACCATATTATATATGATTACAACTTCTAATAGTACAAATTTAAATACATATGACAATTTCATGGGAATCATACTAATCATGACCTAGCTATATTATATTCCATAAATACAAGAGTTTTACAAAAATGCAAACTGCATACAGTAGGGAAAGTGGAACATTAGCATTTTCTCTGAGGAGGTAACTTACTAAATGAAGTAATTGTTTTATCCCCAAAGAATCATGGATTGATTGCATGAAGTATAACAGCAGATGTGAGCTAAAGGATTCCAAGATAGGGCATATTCCACCCCCAATCAGGGTCTTCTAGATTTGAAGAATCGTAACCTTTTTTGTTTTCTGAAATTATTTACCATCAGTGGAGTATCATGAAGAAAACTGAGTTATTCACTAATATCTGATGCAGAGAATTTTTGAAAAGAAGCAAACTATGAAAAACTTAACAAGATCCTCCAAGATAAGTCAATAATCACCTTCATATCTGGTAACTTCAGTGCTAAACTGGGCAAGGAGAGAGATGACACATATTGGAAAATAGTATTCATGATCAAGAAATAGACAAGGCTAATAGTGTGAACACTATTCAGACAATTAAACTCTATGTATTATGTAGACATGGTAGTAACCATACAATATCAGTAAAAAAAAAAATGACACTGTATCTTAACAGCTAGGAAATGATATTACCAACAAAATGCAGCTAGATGGCACAGTGGATAGTGTGCTTGACCATAGTATACTGGACTCAGGAAGAAAAGTTCAAACCCAGTCTCAAAAATTTACTACATGTGTGACCCCAGGCAAGGCATTTGTCATCTAGCTGCCTCCATTTATTCATCTGCAAAAGAGAGATATCTTTGTAAGGATAAAATTTCTAAAGCACTTTTAAAACCTTAAAATACTATTCAAATTATTATTATTATAATTATTATTTCTACATGATATATCCTTGCCTACAGTAAGATCAAATGGTTAGAGCAAAAGTCAAATTATACAACTAGAAGGAGGGACAAAGATGAAATGATACTCCATATTACTATACCAATCCCAACCATCATGGCTTAACAAATTATTGGCTCAGAGGAAGCGGAAGTGGCCAAAAATAACTGGTTGATTTAAATATTCTCATTTCTTACCAATGTTCTAAATTTTATAAAACTCATTAGTTAAATAAAGAGAAAACAACTTGAGAGCATAAACTCATTTGCAAGACATTATATAGGAAGAAAACAGATTATGAGCAGTACTTCATACAACAGTAAAAGAAAATTAAAGAAGAAACAAGTTTGCGGTGAGCTGGTGTGAGATCCAACAAAATCAGATCATTCATTTCAAGGATTTTTGTAGATAAAACAGAGGGAAAGAAAAAAAACAACAAAAAGGTAAAATGGATTAGAGGTAGAATGGAACAGAAAAAAAGAATTTCTTTGGCAATAAATTATTACTGAAAAATATAATGGGACCATAGCATTTGGGTCCTACTACTTCAATATCCTATATTCTATGCAAGAAAATGGCAATAAAATAAGAATCTGGATTTAGAAAGAATGACAGAAGTTAGAGAACATTTTTACTAAGTTCTGGACAAAATTATCCAAGATAAGGCAACACTTACTGTGACTTTTGGTAACTTCAGTGCAACTGAAGACACAAAAGGGTACTGCCAAAGCTATTTTGGAAAGATATCAAGGAATACATGTAAGAAATCTGTACCCAAAGAGATGATTTTAAACTAAGTTAGGGATCAATTTTCAAGATATTTCAGAGAAAGATTGCAAAAGAATAGAAAAAGTTTAAGAGTTAGTATTATCATCAAAAAAGGCTGTCAAAAGACTTTAGCAAATGTAAGAAGCCTTGTAAGCTTTTTTGTTCTTATAAAATCATTATGATTATAAATATGTGTGCATAAAGGCAAATTTTATGAAGTTTTTTTAATGATAAATATTATATTCATGAAAAATAAAGAGTAGGAAGCAAAATATCACAATAACCTTTAGCATATTTTATAGTGTGAAGCAAGGAAATAAAAAAGAAAAGAAAATCTTGTTTTGTTTTTCTGTGTCTCCTTTCAGGTTGTCCTCACATCCTCCTATCTCTCCTTTTATTTTCTTTCACATATGTAAAGCAATACATATATATGTAACTATAATAAAATTCTCTTCTGTTATCATTTTGCTTCACTTTGCATAGGTTTTTCTTTAATTCTATCAAGCATAACCATCATAATACTATGAGAATGGAGCAAGAAGTCTTTTATAGACTTTTTAAAAAAATTATGATAGACCTTATATTTAGAGTTACATGCTGAGAGGTATATATAAAAAAAAGATCCTCAGAAAAGGAATCTCAATCTCTGTCCTTCTGTCTCTCTCTGTCTCTCCATCTCTGTCTCTCTGTCTCTATCTCTTTTCCCCCTAACTAAAAATATTTACTTTAGTAGAGTTAAAGGCCTCCCTCAAAAAATGTGTTTCCTGTACATATATTAAGATTATATGCAGTTCCATGAAAAAGTGCAAGTTCAGAGGTAACTGTTGCAATGATCTACTGGACATCAAAGTCAAGGAAGTTGTTCAAAAGAAAAGGAGATATATACTCACCACACATTTATTACTGTGATGAATAGTATGTTGAGATAGCTAGGTGGAAAAGTGCAAAGAGCTTTGGATTTGATGTCTGAAAAATTTGAGTTCAAATTCTTCCTCAGACACGTACTAGCTATAGGAACCTGAGTAAGTCACTTAACCTCTGCCTCACTTTCCTCATCTGGGGAATGAGGATAATAATAGCACCTACCTCCAAGGCTTGTTGTGAGAATCAAATGAGATAATATGCTTCCAAACTTAAGATATTATATAAACACTAGTTATTTTTATATCTTAAGCAAGGTCCAATCAGATGACAGTGTCTCTATTGTCAAAGAGTATATTCTATAGCTATTTCTGTTTGTAAATAACAAACTCTATGTTGTTTCTGTCAGACCTTAGAGTACTGGAGACTCTTTTCAATGAAATCCATGGTTACTAAATTGGATAGAGCTAACATTCACACTTGAAAAACAAAGAAATTGAGAGAAGTATTTGCTGAGAATATGACTTAACAGTAAAGTGATAAGAGAAATGCAAATTAAAACAACCTTGAGATGCCATTTCACATCTATCAGAGTAGCTAAAAATGATAGAAGGGGAAAGTGACAAATTTTGAAAGGGATGTGGAAAAATTGGGCCACTTCCATTGTTTGTGGAATTGTGAACTGATCCAACCATTTTAGAAAGCAATCTGGAATTATTCCAAAAGAGTTATTAAAAACTCTCTCTCTCTCTCTCTCTCTCTCTCTCTCTCTGTCAGAAAATGATGGCAATTCTTTACACTTGCCTTAGTGAAAGGAAAACTAAGTTTTGCATAGCAGATTTGCAATTTCATGTGCAATCATCTTTTTTGTGTTGTACTATGTTATGGAAATATGGGTTTTATTGCATAAATTAAAAATAAAATTTAAATAAATAGCAAAGTGAGCTACCCAGTGAATTAATCCAAAACTAAATATAGCATAGGAAAGACTTTACATTGTACAAGGTGTTCCTAAAATCTGGACACATTGGCAAAAATGCATATTATCAAGAAATGAAATGAATGAAATTTTCAACAATATTTTATTTAATTGGAATATTAACGAATAACATTTTCAACATGATTTCCATCATTTGTGATGCAAAGGTTGATGTGCTTTGCAAGATTCACATGAATTCGATGCAATAACTTCCAAATTGCCATCAATTTTAGGACATTCACTCTTTATGCATTCAATCAAGTGCGTTACATCTGCGACTTTCATTGAATACACCTTCTCCCTTAGCTTACCCCAGAAAAAAAGTCACTGAACAACACAGTCTTCAGTGAAATGTTAATGAGTTTTCCTGTGTGTCCATACTTTAGGGACACCCTGTACAATATGCTGGGGCAGACTTGAATGGGAGGAAAAGATAGGGTTAGACTGCATTTAGAAAATTATGCAACTCTTTCAAAGATCACAAACTTATCATCTGGTGTGGGATCCCATCACTGTGATCCTAGTAATTCTATAGGGTTAAGTATCATGTAACAGAATGATCTCAAAAGTTTCACATTTCTCAAATGTTTCCCATATTACTAACACTGCTTTATATAATTAGCATAAAATATGTCAATAATATTTAATCCTAGAAATGGAGATTGGCTTGTTATATAACAAATAGGAAAGATAAGAATCAAACAGCCCAAGTGCAGCACAGGTATCCAGGAAATATTAAAAAAGAACCAGAGAGAATCCTTCATTATATAAATAGAACTACTGTGGAGTATTAATGGTTGTTGTGTTTGTCCTTTGAAGTCAAAGAGGACCATGACATCAGGTAAATAATAACATGACTTGCAGTTGACTTTGATTTGAGTGAGGGAGAGCTGTGCGATGTCACCAGGCTCACTTTCTCCTCCAGAGCCATCTGAGTCCAGTGGCCTAATATTCACCAGAATGACTGCAGATGGCCCAGGACGCATTGGGAGACCCTGGCCCTTTTAGGCTATAAGGTCTTTTCAGGTGGAAACTATGAGTGAGGTAATGGCTACCCAGTGAATAGGCCTCTTTAAGCAGTTATTCAGGGGATGCCCCCTTTAATCAAACCCCCCCCCCCAAAAAAAAACAATCAAGCTGAAGGCGAAGACCCTCAGGTTTCAGGGTCAAAAGAAAAACAGTTACTATTTAGTATTTACATTTACTTCCTGCTAGGAGGGCAGGGACCTATTGTCCAATCTATGAGCTCGAGAGTGAGGTGAGTTTAAGGCTTGGTTTTTTAGAAAGAAATCTAGCCAGCAAACCCAAAGTAAAAGAGGCAGCCTTTGGTCATCAAAATATACCAGGACACGAGAGGAGAGGAGAAGAGAGGGGAGGGGAGGGGAGGCTTAGGTTGTGTTTGTCCTTCATTCTAGAATGGGACCATGACATCAGGGAAGTGATGACATGACTTGCAGTTGACTTTGATTTGAGTAAGGGAGGGCTGTGCAAGGTCACAAACAAGGCTTACTTTCTCCTCCAGAGCCATCTGTGTCCAGTGGCCTGATATTTACCAAGACAGCTGGAGATGGCCCCAATATTAATGGAAAGATATGAACAATAGTAGTCTCTTACTAAATGGTTATTGGTTGGTTTAATGACAATCACAAAAGACAAGAGAGTATAGATGGGTTCTGATATTTACCAGAGAATAGATTGTATATACTGAGATTATGGCTCTATTTAACCATTGGATTGTTTGTCAGCAAATTAATCTTGGCCCAATTCAAATTATGGGCCATGGGTTTAAAATACATAGGAGAAGACCCAAGAGAATCAGATTATTATGAAAGTGTGGACAAGAAGAATGTGATAAAATTCCTGTTGGAAAACCCTGCCAACTCAAGATACTATTACTGAAGCCACTAGAGCATTGGACTTACTGAGGCTGCTTACAGTTATATAATAGTCCAAAATTATTCCTGACAGATTAAGAGTAGACTCCATTAGCTAGCTAATGGGTCCTGGAGAAGGGGCCACGGAAAGAACTATGTTAGAAATGCAAGGAGGAAAAAGGCAAGTCATCAATTAATGTGAAGTAGATTACTAGTAAGTGACTGACAATGTAATCCTGGCACCAACTGAAAAAAAGTCAAAGTCAAATTGAACAAAAGCACGGAAGAGGAGCAAGAATTAAACCCAGAGGATCACTGTAGTATAGTAGAAAGAGAACCGTCTTCGGTGTCAGAGGTG
Organism: Phalanger gymnotis; assembly: GCA_028646595.1. Classification (NCBI taxonomy): domain Eukaryota; kingdom Metazoa; phylum Chordata; class Mammalia; order Diprotodontia; family Phalangeridae; genus Phalanger; species Phalanger gymnotis. The sequence goes on from CM053627.1 coordinate 176,224,491, forward strand.
CTGGATTTAAATTCCACAGCTGACATTTACTTCCTTTGTGACCTTGGCAAGTGACTGGACTGTTTTAGGCTGCAGTTTCCTCATCCAGAAAAATTAGAGAAGTTAGAATAGATTCTCTCTGAGATCCCTTTGAGCTTTCAATTTATGATCTTATGTCGCTATCTATGATGAACTACAGTACTCCATTAAACCAAGAGAAAATCCCATTTAATTATTTGAAGCAACAAGAGAATTCATCAACTTCTGACACACCAGTTCTCCACCAACTGTACACAACTCTACAGAATGAAAGGAACAAATAATAATGCCTGGTAGTTTGATCAAGGCGTGTCTGTGTTTATTTCCTCTTCTGCAAAATGAAGCTATTGAACTTAGTAGTCTCTAAGATTTCTTCCCACTCCAAACAGAAAATTAAATAAAATGAATTCTAATTTTATAAGAGAATTTAATTTTCCGTGTTTTTCAACACCATGATAGTATATCTATACATGGAGTTGGACCCCGATCTCCTGTTTCTCAATTCAGTGCTCTTTCTGCTACACTTCACTGTTTCTCATTCTGTTTATAGCTAAACTGGTTTCTTTAAACCTTCTTTTCTTTACTTTGTTTTAGTCAATGGCAATATCATAAACCAGACTCTCATTTTTAGCTCTTCTGATTCATGCCGAGATAGCTTCCTTTTTAAAATGTCAAACCAATTGATGCTACATGCCCTATTTTTGAATTTTGAAATTTACTCTCCTAATACCTAGGGCATGTATCTGAATATGACTACCATTCCCCTCTTTAATCCTTAGAAATTCTAAGATGACACAACCCACCCTTCTCAAAATCCAGTGTGTATTATTCCCACTAGATGAATTGTGTCTGTAGAAGAGAGTCAAGCACTGTCATCTAAACCAGACACCAATGTAGTAACCTATACCCACATGACCTTGGCAGAATTAAACCAGAACATGATAAATACCAAAGGAGAACAAAGATCATGGCCCACAATCACTAGACAAATAATTTATTCTCTTTATAACATGTCTTGGTTTCCTCATATATAAATATACTGTTGTGAAGACAGTGGCATAACAGATGTGATATTGTTTTGAAACATTCATAGTCAGTATAAAAATGCAAAGTATGACTACTGAGAGACTATGTGGCATACTTAAAAAAAAAGATCTTACCTTAAAGCCAGTTGGTCCTGTATTCAAACTCCTCCTGTGACATGTACTGCCTTCATCAACCTGAATAAATCATTTAACCTTTCACTGCTCTAGGCTGGGCATGTCAAGTTTGGGGCTTACACCAAAATTCCCAAGTTCAGCCCAAATCCGATCAAAATGTAATTGAGAAATATGCTATGAAATAAATCAGAATATAATACAAAATAGATAATGTTAATTTGTGGTTTTTTTAATCAATTTGAATCCTTTTCTTTTTGAGTTTGAAATTAGAGGGAAGGTACTGAGCTAAACTGTCAAATGGAGTTTACTCACCTGCTAGGTCTCCATGTCAATGAAATCACAGGCCTAATTACTATTTCTTTCAGATTATTGTCTAGTTATTAATCTGTGAAATATTCTAAATCCAATGTCCCTCCTCTCTCCTTTCTCCTTCCTTCCTAATGTCCTGAGAGCCTCAATACTTATGAATTATGGAGCTCTTGTTATTTATGCAGCCAATCATTTGTTTTCTCTTTTCCTCCACTTAAAAAAAGATATATAATTAAATGAGATGCCCTAACCTAAATACATGTCTGGTAGTTTAACATACTTAATAGGTGTATGTTCATGGGTAGAACACATAACCTCTCTAAGCCTCAGTTTTATTATCTGCAAAATGTGATAATAAAACTCCTATAACCTAACTTACAGATTGTAAATCCCAAAGTATTATGTCCATGGGAGATCTACTTATTAAACCAACAGTGAAAGAGTCACACAGGAGTAACAGATTGGAGAAGAATTGAGCTAAAGAAAATCACATTATTATTGTGGCAAAGATTTTACGTGACTCTAAATGTAATAATCAACATCCCCCTACCATCAAATATGTATATTCTCCTATCCTGTACAGGGAAGGATGTGGAGGGAGGGAGATAAGGAAGGAGGGGAAAAGGGAGAAACTGTTTATCTTATCACTGACAACCTGTCGTTTTTCTCTGAAATTTTCTCTTGAATTCCTACTTATGCCATAAAACCTCATTTGTCTTATTGAGTCAGCAGCCAAGCAGAGAAAACAATAACAAGTGAAGCCCTGACTTCCTACCTGCCTATAGATCCTTCTTTGGTAAGCCTAATTAGCAGTGTTTCAATGCTATGGCCCGTAACTCTTTCACTACTGACCCTCTTATCAGAAACAACCTGCTTATCCAACTCAGCTAAAATTACCTGTCATGGCCTGACATTTTGTTGCTTTCAAAGGGCATTGCAAAGGAGACAGCTTGCAAGTTTTAAAAAATGCAAGTGCTCACCTATTCATCAGATATTCTTTTCATTATTCAAATTACTGAGAAATTATCTGTTCATCTCTAAAATGTGCCCTTCACATCACTGTCACCTGGAAAGTGTTGTGCATTCAGTCAGGCATCCAGGAGAGTTTTTTTTTCTGTATATTTCCTTTGATGTTTGTTTTGCTTTTCAAATTGTGATTTTCATTTGAAAGCTTCAGAGATCAAATCTGTTGGAAAAAAAGAATATGAAATAAACGTCGGCTTGGGTAAAAATCATACCTATGGTAAACTAAAAGGATCCCTTTGGCCCAAGGCTTTTTGTTTTGTTTGTTTATTTTTGTTTTTATTTTCTAGGATTGGAGATGGAGGGGAAGGAAAAGAAGCAGTCTACTGAAGTAACTAAAGGCCAAGCTCAGGGAAGAGGTTGGCAAGTCACAGTTATTCACTAGGGAATAGGGAATAGCCGGTTGATGTCACATGAATGCACATCAATGGTTCATCATCACAACAGGGTCTTTGTCCTTCCACACACCCCTCATCACTGTTACTTCCAGTGCTTTCTCTTTGTTTATCATTATGAAATTATACTGTATATAGCTTACTTGTATATAATTGTTTGCATTCTGTTTCCTCCATTAGATTATGAGCTCCTTGAGAAGGAATTGCTTTTATCTTTTTTTCTGTACCCCCCCCCCAAATTTAACACAGTATCTGGCATAAAGTAGGTGTTTATTATTATTGAGAGACTGGCTGATATACATACACACACATACACACACACACACACACACACACATAATTACCACGAATTTATAGGAGAGAGCAATATAAACATAGTGTTACATACCATGAAGTGTCAATGTCAATGCCTTAATCATATAACTGTTGTAAAGACTGCTGTGGCCTACTATAACTTTATCAAGGGGAATTATTTTTTCCTTTTTCACAATGAATGTTTCCGAGCAACTTTTATTCCATTCAGTATAAGAATAAGCTGGGGGGGGGCAGGGTAGAAGAGTTCAAATATCAAGAGCTAAATATAGGTAAAGAATCAATGAGCAATCAGGGATGCATTCTAGGCTCCTCTGCTGTTTTCATCCTTGCCGTCTCCCATTATTATTATTATGTAACCCTGTATTTTCCTCTGTCACCACTATGCCATCCTATCCCATCTACCTATCTATTAGTTTGTATTCCCATCTCTCTCTCTCTCTCTCTCTCTCTCTCTCTCTCTCTCTCTCTCTCTCTCTTTCTCTCTCTCTCCCTCCCTCCCTCCATCCATTTCCCTCCTTCTCCTCCCCACCCCTCCGCATAAATTGTTTCACTTTCTCTGGCATTTTAAAATTCTGTTATATAATACTCTTCTGCTTAAGATAAATTAGTGAAATGGATGAAGCATTTGTCTTGAAGTCAGGAATATTTGGATTCAAATCCTACTCCTGACACATACTACCTACAGGACCATGGGTAAGACACATGACCTTTCAGTGTCTCATGAAATTCTCTAAGATTATAAGTAACATAGTAATTTTCAATCTTCATGTGTGGTGGAAGTTTACATGTGGAAAGGTCCCAAACTGATGAAATTAAATTTTTTAAATCAAAGTTTTCTGTTTAAACCTAGACAATTTGATAGATGAGATGGATTTCATCTATCTGTCAGAGTTCTCTATATAGCAGTACAGGGGCTAAGCAAGCTACCACCTCAGGTACAAGTCAGGAACAATGCCTGTTTTTTCATGACCCATAGTTGAGAATGGTTTTCCTTTTTTATGTTGCTGTTGTTGAAGATGATTTTACATTTTAAATACAATAAAACTTCATTTTCTGCCTTTGGGCATAGTTTGCCGACTCCTCCAGTAACAGTTTCAGAAAATTCCTCAAAAGTTCAAGTTACAAACCAGACAGGGCCATTGCTAACAACACATTTGTGAAACTGGAACACCTCTCAACATAGGCACTAAACCTATTGAGTACACCTGAAATTACCATGTCAATTAAAATGCCACTAATGATGAATAGTATTTGCCAAATAAGTTATTTCATCCTTTCAGAGAAGAGAAGAAATGCTAATCCTAATTAATAAGAAACATTTGATTTATTTGTACTTTTAGGAAAAAGTGCTGAGAGGAGTTCTAGAAAGTGGTACCTTTTAATAACTAGAAGAATTCATCTTTTAAAATACGGTGGCAAATGAGTTATGTTTCTGAGAAACACAAGGATAAGTCAGCATTAACGGCTCTCAGGAGTTGCGTATATGATCCTATAAATGGAAATGTATAGAGAGTTTAAAAATGAACTCTCTCCAATGAAGGTACAAGAGGATTTATTTTTTTTTTGTATTTTTCAGTGCCATGTTGGTACTTAGGGCTATATTTATCGAAAGAATGACCTCACTGTTTATTAAGATTGATATTCATATTCAAATATATTTATATGATGTACCACTTAACACAGTACTAAATAGGGAGGTTCTTCATTCTCAGCTCTGTCCTTAGCTATTTAGGTAAATTAAACATATATTCAGTTTTAACAAATGCTAGTTCATGTTCAGGATAGAATATTTGGGCAGGGGATAGGGAGAAAGTGTCTATATTTGAGAGAGAGAAAGAAAAGAGAGAGAAAGCAAAAGAAACAGAAAAAAGAACATTCAGAGAAGCCAAAGGAGAAGCAGAAATATCGACTTTAATGGGATCCAGAGGAAAAGAGAGTATTTAAAATGAAAAAGTTTTCAGAGAACATATTGTGTAGTACCTGTTTCTCCATATGATTACAACTCCCTTTCATCATAACACTAGGAATACAAAGAACTTACCTCTAAATCCCTGGTTAGCCTTATGTACTGAAGACCATAGAGGCATTGTTTTAATATCCCTAAAGTTCTTATTTGCTGGCTGTTTCTGTTCATTTTGGGGGTCTTTTAATTTCTTAGTAAGTATGCCATGAAAAATTCAATAGATACTCAAGAGCATCACATTTGAGTGCTACTGAATGAAGCAGTTATAAATTTGAAAAACTAAACATACTACTTACTTTGTCTCACTAATATAGCATTCTGTCTTGTGTAGCAGTTATTTGGATGTATTTCATCTGTCTGACTAAGACACTAAGTTTCTGGATGGTGAAACTGAGTTATCTTTCTACATGGCTAGCAAAGTAGTGGAAAATAAATGTTAGGTGGTTGACTAAATCAATAAATAAAAATGTCAACCACATTTTCAATGTTTATGTTTACAGTTAATTTTCACTTATTCATTTAAAAATTGATTCGTTGATTCATGAATTGACTCATTTATTTTCAAGGACTGAGACTCCTTACCTTGTCCAAATTGTAAATGCAGGGTTACATGTACCACTCTGATTGATCCAAGAACATCGACTTTTACCATTTCTAACCTGGGTCAGTTTGCTTCTTCATAGGCAATCTGGTCTCTGCCCCTTCCCCTGGCCATTCATGGAAAACTCATGATGCTAATGATGAGCTTAGTGCAGGCATTCATTTGGTGCCACCCACTATAGCTCAGAATTCTCGAGCTCAAGAAATCAGACAGCATCAGCCTTCTTGGTAGCCTGATTTCCAAGTGTGTAACACCAGTCGATCTCACATTCAAATTCTAATGTTTTACTTGAGAGTTTTAAAGTAGACTCCCATACATATCTTTGGCGATATGACTTCAGGATAAATTTTGTTCCAAAGGAACTTCATAGAATCTTCTACAATAAGGCTCTATCTAAATAATTCCAAACATCCCAGAAATTAAAAGATATCCAGCTATTTGGCTCTGGATCTAAATACATCAGATGTGATTAATTCAATCCATAGATATCCTCTTAGATCAAATTCCTAAATTACAGGGGGAAAATTGAAGTATTTTAAAAATATTTTCTATCATTTGGTTTAAAGATTAGTATAAATAAAATGTAGAAAATCATCTTATACTACAAAAAGCAACATTATAAATTAATTAATTTAGGTGACTTTTTAAAGCTGGGTTTTAATGTGAATCTATATAAAAGAGAAACCTAGTTAATATACAATAAAATTAGATGAAAATTACTTAAGCTATAAATGTAAATTTTATTGTTATTTGGATATAAAACCTACAGTATTATTGTTCTGAGACCATTTAGACTTTGTCATAAAATGTTATTATAGT
>CM053627.1:176236093-176242305 GCA_028646595.1 Phalanger gymnotis
CAATTTATTCTCACAATCATCCTAGAAGGTAAGTGTTTTTTATCCTTATTTGCAGATGAAGAAACTGTGGCACAGATAGGCTAAGTGACTTGCCAAGGGTCACAACAATAAATAACTGAGGCTGTATTTGAACTCAATTCCTCCTTACTCTAGGGACACGGTTCTATCTACTCTGTACCTCTTTCAGCAAGGTTCAACAAACAAGCAAAATATTTACCAGCATATTTACCAGTGTTCTATTAAAAAAAAAACTTCAAAAGGCTTTTAAAATTTGGAATTTTGAAAATTAGAATTTGGAACAAAAAAGCAACACACTCCCCCATGTTTAAGTCAGTAATGATTGAAGCTGAGATGCTTGTTTCACAGGTTTCTAAATTACACTATCTATCATTGTGTAAAAGACAAAATTAGCAATTAAAGATGCAAATGAATAAAAACAATTTTTTAAATAGAAAAATTCTAGTTTTACTTTCAATACAGTAATGCTGAGAATAGGTTAAGACAATTTTTTATAGTGCTAGCCCTAAATAAATTGATAGTCCTAAAGCATTGCAGAACATATTTTCATCTACCATAACCTCTGATGTTCTTTTTTTTCAATATACTCAAGACCAATCGTGCAAAATATTTTTTTCAAAAACAAACCTCCTAACAAGTAGATATAGTTATGGAAAGTTAATTTTACATTTGTCAATATGTATTCATCTTTGATGAAATCCATCACCTCTCTGGCAAGAGATAGATAACATTCTTCTTCTTTGGTCCTCTGGAATTGTAGCTTGTTTTTACTTTATAAGAATTCTAAAACCTTTCTGCATATATTAAGATAATCATGTAAATTTGGATATTTTGTACTTTAATATGACTTATTATGTGGATAGTTTTCCTAATATTGAACCATGCTCACATTTCTTGTACAAATCCATTTGTTGTTATGGTAATTAAGGTGGGACCTTTTTGTTTTCTCTTTTGGAATGCTTAGGTAATTCAGTACCTTTGACGAGTTTTGCCTTTCAAATGTAATGGCAAGAAAAGTGGACTTTTTGTTGTCTTTTGTTTCTTTGATCTAATCAAAAGCTTTTGACATGCTTAAAAAACAAGAAAGCCCCAGGCCTCAAGCCCCGTACCTTTTTGCTAAGTAGGCTCTCAGTCCCTAGGGCCCTGAACAGAATATAAGAGCTCTGAGATTGGTGTTTTGCTTTTGGGGGCTCATTCACTGGAAGAATGTTGTGTGATTTGGCCAGACAAAACTCTGGGTAGCCGTTAGAATCCTCTGGCTTTGAAAAACCCAGATGTTGTTGCTTCTCTCTCTGGTAACTATGTATTGTGATGTTGTCAGACAGAAATCAATCTTTTGATCTATTTATAATCTATGTTTGTAATTTCTGTTTGTATTCTCTCTGAAGTTCAAGGTTCTGGCTTTTCCCCCTGAATTAAGTGAATGATATATGTATATTTAATTAAAGTAAGATTGTTAACTCCTGAAAGTTGCTTTCTTTAGAAAAGCAGATCAAAGACCTTATGCTAGCAGCCCTTCCTGTGTGCTGGTGTTATTGGCCTTACACAGCAACAGCAGCTGCTAGCAACGTTGTGGTTACAGTTGGTCATGATTATTGACTTCTTGGATGAATTGCTAAAGTCCATTTAACAGGATTTTATTTTAAAACTTAAAATTAATATTCATTAATGGTATAGGCCCAAAATGTTTATGGCATTGGTATTGATTTTTTTTTTTAGTTGGGTAGAATTCTCCTGTCAATCCATCAGAGCCAGGAATTATTTTCTCTCCTTTTGGTATTTCATTTTCAGCTAGCTATATTTCCTTTTATGAAACTGTATTATTAAGATGTCTGTTTAGTCTTCTTTTACTGGGTACATTACATTTTTGAAGGTTGCTAAAGTCCTTCAGAGTTCTTTCTGGGGTAAAAGAATTCATACTTTACTAACTTTTGTGGCATGGATCAAAATTGTTTTCCAGAATGACTGGAATACTTCGTTGATCCACTAAAAGCATATTAAAGTACCTGTTCTCCCCTAACCCCTTTAGCATTTGCTCATTTTCTCCATTTTGTTTCATCTTCGGCAATCCGAGAGGTGTGATATATGAAACCTCAGAGTTGCTTTCACATTTCTAATTATCAGTGATGTCAAACATTCTTTCTTATGGTTGTTGACAGCCCAAATTTCTTCCTTGCTAATCATATCATTTGACTCTTATTCTCATAATTTTGAATCAAGTCTTTATATAACTTGTATATAAGGGGCTTGTCAGCAAAGATTTTTCTCAAGTTACCCGTTTCCCTTCTAATTTTAATAGAATTGGATTTATTTGTGTGAATTTAAAAAAAATTATGTAATCAAAATTTCTTTCTTATCCTCTTTAGGTCCTGTTTGATCATGACTGCTTTCCCCCTCCTGCTCAAAATTTTAGAAATATCTAGTTCCTCAGAGAAAAAAAAAAAAAACTATCCCAAAAAACATAAGTAAAGATTTTTCAGTCTTAAAATTTATTTTTAGTTTACTTGGTTTAAGCTCCTTGAGTGTTGTGATTATGTATTATCCAAGCTTTTTATCTCCTCCAATGATTAGCACAATGTTATGTATACAGAAAATGTTTATTAAATTTTGGGGGTTATTTTAAAAATTTAAAAATATATTAAAAATTATTTAAAAATTTAAAAACTTTCTCACAAAAATTGTGTGAAATATAATATAACATTAGTTTTATACAGAACCCTTTATGAAATTTGTTTGCCAGTTATAAACTTAAATATTTAGTAGATACAATTCATACTATGCATTTTATTTTTATTGATTATAATTAATATTAAAAGTTCTATAAAATAAGGATAGTAATATATCTACCACAAGGTATTTTTGAAATTTATTTTTCTATTTTTAGTTTAAAACACTCAGTTCCACAAGTTTTTGAGTTCCAAAATTTCTCTCCCTCCCCCTCCACCCCTGTCCACCACAAGATAGCATATAATCTGATACATATTCTATATATACCTTCACATTAAGCTTAATTATATAACAGTCAAGTGTAAAGAAGAATCATTATCAATGGAACGAATCATCATAAAGAAGAAATGAAACCAAAAAAGAAGGAAACAAAAGAGAACAAATACTTTGCCTCAATCTGCATTCAGACTCCATAATACTTTCCCTGGATGTGCATAACTTTTTACAGCATGAGTCTTTTGGGGTTGTCTTTGATCCTTGCATTGATGAGAAGAACCAAGTTTACCAAGTTAGTCATTACAGATACTATGTGTCTTTAATCATGTATAATGTTATCCTGGTTCTGTTCCCCTCACTCAACATCAGTTCATATAAGACATTCTAGGTTATAAGGAAATCTGTCTGCACCTCATTTCTTATAGCACAATATTGTTCCATTACATTCATATACCACAATTTGTTTAGCCATTCCCCAATTGATGGTCATCCCCTTGATTACCAATTCTTTGCCACCACAAAAAGAACAAATATTTTTGTACATACTGGTCCATATCCCACTTGTGTGATCCCTTTGGGATATAGGCCTAGAAGTGATATTGCTGCGTATGCACATTTTTATGGCCCTTTCGGCATAGTTCCAAATTGCTCTCCAGAATGGCCAGATCAGTTCACAACTCTACCAACAATGTAAAAATGTTCCAATTTTCCACATCCTCTCCAACATTTATCATTTTCCTGTTTTGTCATGTTAGCCAATCTGACAGGAGACATGTGGTACCTAAGAGTTGTATTGATTCCCATTTCTCTAATCAATAGTGATTTAAGGCATTTTTTTTTCATATGACTATGGATATCTTTAATTTCTTCCACTGAAAACTGTCTGTTGATATCCTTTGACTATTTCTCAATAGGGAATGACTTATATTCCTATAAATTTGACTCAGTTCCCTATATATTGAAGACATGAGGCCTTTATCAGAGGCACTGGTTGTAAAGATCCCCAATTTTCTGCTTCTTTCCTAATATTTGTTGCATTGGCTTTGTTTATACAAACGTTTTTCAGTTTAGCATAATCAAAATTATCCATTTTTCATTTCAAAATGCTGTTTATCTTGTTTGGTCATGATTTCTTCCCTTTCCCATAAATCTGACAGGTAAACTATTCTTTGTTCTCCCAAATTGCTTATAGTGTCAGCCTTTATACCTAAATTGTGAATACATTTGAATTTATTTTAGTATATGGAGTAATATATTGGTTTATACCCAGTTTCTGCCATAATGTTTTCCAGTTTTCCAAGCAGTTTTTGTGAAATAGAGAATTCTTTTTTTTCATTTATTTAATATATTTAGTTTTCAGCACTGATTTTTACAAGAGTTTGAATTATGAATTTTCTCACCATTTCTACCCTCCTACCCACTCCAAGATGGCGTATATTCTGGTTGCCTTGTTCCCCAGTAATCCCTCTCTTCTGTCACCCAACTCCCCTCAAATCCCCTTTTCCCTTCCTTTCTTGTAGAGCAAGATAAATTTCTATACCCCATTACCTGTGTATCTTATTTCCTAGTTGCATGCAAAAACTTTTTTTTGTTGTTTTTGAACATCTGTTTTTAAAACTTTGAGTTCCAAATTCTCTCCCTTCTTCCCTCCTCACCCACCCTCCCTAAGAAGGCAAGCAATTCAGCATAAGCCACATGTGTATCATTATGTAAAACCCTTCCACAATACTCATGTTGTAAAAGACTAACTATATATTGCTCCTTCCTATCCTATGCCCCTTTATCCAATTTTCTCCCTTGACCCTGTCCCTTTTCAAAAGGGTTTGTTTTTGATTACCTCCTCCCCCTATCTGCCCTCCCTTCTATCATCTCTCCTTTTTTATCTTCTTCCTCCTTCTTTCCTATGGGGTAAGTGCATATGACATTCCCTCCTCAGGTCAAATCCAATGCGAGCAAGATTAACTCATTCTCCCTCACCTGCCCCCTCTTGTTTTCCTACAGAACTGCTTTTTCTTGCCACTTTTATGAGAGATAATGTACCCCATTCTATCTCTCCCTATCTCCCTTTCTCAGTATATTCATCTCTCATCCCTTAATTTGATTTTATTTTTTTTAGATATCATTCCTTCATATTGAACTCACCCTGTGCCCTCTGTCTATATATATGTATATATATATATATATGTATATACACATACATGCACACACATATATATATATGTATACATATATATACACATACACACAATACACATACATATATACATGCATACACACATATATACATACCCATATATATATATACACATATACACATGCACATATATATACATATATATATATATACACACACACACACACACACATACATACACACATATGCGTATTCCCTTCAGCTACCCTAATACTGAGGTCTCATGAATCGTACACATCATCTTTCCTAGTAGGAATGTAAACAAAACAGTTCAATTTTATTAAGTTCCTTGGGATTTCTCTTTCTTGTTTACCTTTTCATACTTCTCTTGATTCTTGTGTTTGAAAGACAAATTTTCTATTCAGCTCTGGTCTTTTCACTGAGAAAGCTTGAAAGTCTTCTATTTTGTTGAAAATCCTTATTTTGCCTTGGAGCATGATACTCAGTTTTGCTGGGTAGGTGATTCTTGGTTTTAATCCTAGCTCCATTGACCTCTGTAGTATTGTATTCCAAGCCCTTTGATCCCTTAAGGTAGAAGGTGCTAGATCCTATGTTATTATGATTGTGTTTCCACAATATTCCAATTGTTTCTTTCTGGCTGCTTGTAGTAGTTTCTCCTTGATCTGGGAGCTCTGGAATTTGGTGACAATATTCTTAGGTGTTTTCTTTTTGGCATCTTTTTGCGGAAGCAATCTGTGAATTCTTTCAATTTCTATTTTACCCTCTGGCTCTAGAATATCAGGGCAGTTCTCCTTGATAATTTCTTGAAAGATGATATCTAGGCTCTTTCTTTGATCATGGCTTTCAGGTAGTCCAATAATTTTTAAATTATCTCTCCTGGATCTATTTTCCAGGTCATTGGTTTTTCCAATGAGATATTTCACATTGTCTTCCACTTTTTCATTCCTTTGGTTCTGTTTTATAATATCTTGATTTCTCATCAAGTCACTAGCTTCCACTTGCTCCAGTCTAATTTTTAAGGTAGTATTTTCTTCAGTGGTCTTTTGGACCTCCTTTTCCATTTGGCTAATTCTGCCTTTCAAGGCATTCTTCTCCT
>CM053627.1:176242805-176273009 GCA_028646595.1 Phalanger gymnotis
ATTTTTAGGAGGGTATGACTGCTTGTAGACTAAAGAGTTCTATGTTCCATGCCTGGGCGGATGCGCTGCCTCACCAGCACTCCTCCTTCCCCAAGAACCCCCAACCAGAACTGGACTTAGGTCTTCAGCAGACTCTTCACTCCTGCTCTGATCAGCCACTTAATTCCTCCCACCAGGTGGGCCTGGGGCCAGAAGCCACCAAAGCTGTAGTTCTCTAGCTGCCCCACCTCAGCTGCCCCTGGGGTGGTGGCGGAACCACAAACTCCCTGTCCCCAGCAGCTTTTCCCACTAACCTTCTCTGTCGTCTTTGGTGTTTGTGGGTTGAGTGGTCTGGTAAATGCCACAGCTCACTGATTCAGGGTGCTAGGGCATGCTCCACCCAGCTCCTGGTTCGGTGGGTCCATGCCACCCCACTCTGGGCTCTGCTCCGCTCAGCTCCACTCCCCTCTGCTCCCAGCTCCGTGCGGGATAGACCTTACCCAGAGACCATCCAGGCTGTCCTTGGCTAGAGCCCTGCTTCCCTATGCTATTTTGTGGGTTCCGCAGTTCTAGAATTGGTTCAGAGCCATTTTTTATAGATTTTTGGAGGGACTTGGCAGGGAGCTCACGCTAGTCCCTGCTTTCCAGCCGCCATCTGGGCTCCGCCCAAGAATGTCCATTCTAGCACTTAAATAAGAGGTGTAAAGGGGTGAAAAAGAGGAAAAAAATACCCTCTAGGACCATAATATCTCTGACAACAAGGAATAGAAGTCTGGAGAGTTGAGCCACTGGAGTAAAGTAAATCATTGCTGGGGAAGCTCCTGAAGGGATTCTGGCAGACAGTCAACAATCAAGAGAGTGGGACAGTAGTGAATTTTGAAGGTTGGCCTTGTAGTAATAATTATCCTCAATATCACAGTCACAGGTAGGGACATCTCACCTCTACACACAATTGAATATACTCTCTATTGGTTTAATTATTTGCTTTCCTGATATTAAAGAAATCCTAACTAAATACCTCTTACCTAATTTTTTTCTTTCTAATTCATGTGACTTTGTAGACATTGTTGTTGCCATTCTTGGGCTGAATAATAACCATCTGGCCCTGTCACTTTGGTAATACAGTAATTTGCTGCAAGGGACAGCTCAAATCCCCATGACATCTCTAATTGCAAAATACCATTTCACCACAGGGAAATTACTTTTGACCACAACATATCAATTAGAGTATACCCTGAAGCATTAGAATCGATTTTTCTTTTAATCTTATCATGATAGGAAAGCCAATATTTTCCTAATCATATCCAATTCATTTCAGAATGTTGCTCGACTTGTTCCCATAATAGAGTTGCATAAATATGAGAACTGAAGCACTTATGGCATTTTAAAAGACCCAAGCTTAGAATGGTGACATTCATGGGCTCAAGGTTTTCTCTCCATGGATATTGGTGGAACCATTCCTGGAATGTTCTGATAGCAATTTTCATTTGAATGAATAAAATGAGATACATCTAGACCAAGAGGTTCTTAAACTGGAATAAATAAACTTCTTTAATTGAATACTTAATTACCATTTCAATATAATTGGTTAACTTGTATTTGTTCTAAGAATGTGTCCATAAGTTTCACCAGGAAGCAAAGGGGTCTATGATACTTACAAAAGAGATTAAAAATACCTGGTCCAGACAGTTCCACTAATTGAGTAATTAATATTTTATTTTCCACTTATTCCTTTGCCATATAGTAAAGCAGACCTGTTAAGTGCAAATAGAAGTTAGAAATGAAGTGATTATCATAATAAGCTTAGGCATTGTTGTGATTTAAGGTTATAGAAAATAGTCTTTTTTAAGGTAGAAAAAAAAGTTACGCAATTTACCTGTCATATATAAACACCAGCAATTCTGTTATCTCTTATCTTAGTTTTGTTTTCATAATTTATGTGTTTCCATTCATCAAGTATTTGGAAATACTTACTTTGTGCCAGTCACAGAAACTAAGGGTACAAGTGCAAAAATGAATCAGATTTTGTTTTCAAGGAAAACTCCCTCTATTGGGGAGGAAAGTATATAGATGAATACAAAAGGTATACAGAGTAGATACAAGGTAATTTGTGTGTGAGAGAGAGGTAGTAACTGGGCAAAGGGGGGCCAGCCTCTTGTATGAAGTGGCAGTTGAGTTGATCTTGAAAAAAAATTTGAAATTTTAAGAGACAGGGTGAGTAGCATTTCTGAGGTGCATGTGTGTAAATGTATGTGTTTCAGCATATGTATATCTGTGACTATCTGTGTTTATAGCAGAGTGGTTGTTCATTTAAAATTTCAAGTATATGGCTTTCTCTTGTTTTTCATCTCTCCTACTTGGAGAAGGTAATACTGACACAGAGCTTCTCTGCAATGAAAGCTTCATTAAAAGATCGAAGTGCTATACATAATCAGTTTTTGCCCTTTGGCAAATGGCATAATGTTTATAAAGTACTATATAGTGATTGTTAGTACTATTATTGCTGAGCTGCTATTGCTGTTGTTATCTAGTTTGTTCTAGCACTTAGCAAAATTCCTGACACATAGTCATCACTTAACAATTACATTTTTTTACTTGACTGTTTTTGGTTGAGAGCTTATTTTTGAACATGATTGGAGGTTCCCCTTGCTTTGCCCAAAGCTGTACACCAAATGAGCCATATTAGTCTGATGACCTGCTAAGGTCCAAATGGCAAATAATATTGCTATTCAATGCAGAGACAAATATTGGAAACTGTGTAAGGTCAGGGTTTAATGCTACTGTTTTACAAATATGGTTTGCCCATATCAGCAGTACTGTCTACATAGGATTGCTTCCAGTACCTGAGGATAGACATAATAGAAATTGCAGAAGGTCCAGTTCTTTGGGATGTGGAAGAAAGTGATTATTAATGAAAGGTAAGAGGGAGGGCAAAGAATCTATCTCAGGACAAATATTATTGCTCTCCAAGGTGGCAATCAAAAACCTTAAAGGGAATCTTTTGTAAATTTGGAAAGCTCTGAGAAGTATAATGATTAAGGTGAGTGTGGATTTGTTCACTAAATTCTGGAATACATCAAATCCCTTGAAGATAGAAAAAAAATAATTTGTGACAAATAAATAAAAAGGAATAGCCCCTTCCCACATTTAAACAGAAAACATTTTTAACTTATTTTTTGCCTTGCTAACAAATGATACAGAAAGAAAACAAAAAGAGAATCTGGGAGGTTTTTGTAATATATTCCTAACATTTGAGGGTCATTTCAAGGACAACGATCTTGCTCTATTGTGGCAAATCCTCAATAGCTCTCTACTAGAGCTATATGTTTTCTTTCTTCCAAGTGAAATGTTTTTTTTTTCTTTGTCAATTTCTTATTTCACTGTAGTGAACTTAGATTCAGAGAACTGAGTTGACCTCTTGACTCTACCTCCATCTGTATGACACTGTGCAAATCCCTTCACTTTTGTAAGCCTGTGTTCCCACATCTGTACAATGAGGTGGTTGAATTATCTCTCAAAGATTCCTTTGATCCCCAATATTCTCTAACTCTATGACCCTGTGATCTATACAACGGTTTTCATTTCTTCCCTAAAATCATCAGCTGTGCTACTTTGCTCATATAATAAACTTTGTATTAGGTGCTTCCTTCTGATAGAAAGGTCTGTTACACTTTGGGAAATTCTCGGTTTTTTAGCTTGCTATTCCACCCAGGTAGAGCCTGGGAATAGTAGTTATCTGGCCCTCTCCAAGGTCTAGCTGTTTTGCTGGGACTCTGGTGCTCAAGAATCAACACTTTAAAATTTTATTCTCATGGTGTTGTTATTATTGTTTATCCTTCATTTTTGAGGAGGACCAATGGCATCATGCATGGGTGATGTCTTGAATTGCATGTGAATTGGTTTTAAGTGGGATAGAATTGCACAAAGTTGTCAGCCTCATCCTTTCTTCCAGAGTCATCAAAGTCCAGTGTAGGACAAAAGTCAAGACAACTGGTGCTTCCCTAAGATGCAATTAACGACTTTGATGTCTTTGATGTCTGACCAAGGACTAAGCTCCCCATGGTGCCTCCTTGAGCTACCTTCGTGGCCACTAGAAGAAATTGTTCCCATCTGTCCATTCTGCCAGGAAAAATATTCACATGCTTTGGCATAGACACCCTCTGTCTCATCAACAGTGTTTGAGGCCCATCAGTTACCCTCAACCTGGTTTAGCCCATCTGTCAAGATGCTTTTATAGCGGTGTTGCCTCTGCCTATACTATAGCTTCTTGTATAGCTACAGGTGAAATTTTCATGAAAAAGGGGATTCCAAATGTGGGTGAGCAACCCTGAAAATGGCTCGGTAAGCCCTCACATAAGAGATGCTAGTCCTCGGTAAACACCCCATACACTCCTTTGCATAATAATGAAAGGAACAAAATATGAGGCCATAATGAGACAAGAGAATCCCTACCATGGGCTTCTATGCAGTGAAAACCTATTATTCCCAATGACTTTCAGGATTCTCTGGTTGGTGTCCTGTTAAGGGCAGAATTGTTTACTTTATGTTTTTCAACCTCTCTGAGGCCTCTATGATTCATTGCTTTAGCTTAGCAACTCTTCGAAAGTGTCACAATTGCTGCTTTCCACTGCTCCCCATTCTTCACCTCTTGTAAACTCAGTGCTCAGCATCAGTAAAGCAAATGCCTTCTCCAGAGGACCAGTTGTTTAGCTATCTCTTATACTTTATAATTCTACTGTCTTATAAAGTAAATAAAAATTTTATTGTCCTTTAAATGTTGATTATATACATCACTGTAAAACAAAAACAAAAATAAACAAATGTTTCCAATGTGTTTTCTCTTGTTCTAGCCAGTGTTTTTATAAATGAAATGAAATGAATGGAAAGGTAATTGTCAAGTACTTGCTATTCGCCAGTCATTGTGCTAAGTAAGGGGGATAAAACTACAAAAAAGGACAGTTTCTACCCACCAGCAACTTATCTTCTAATGCATATAAAGGAGTGGTGACCAAGGAAAGGTATTTTGGCCTAGAAAGTCCACAGAGAAGGTGAGTTGAAGATATAGTGAAATCTTTTGACACTGGTTGATTATTCTTCTGAGAGCCAGAGCTAAGAAGAGAAGGTAGACAGAAACTCACGGAGGCATGGCAGGAAGATGAGTGTATGGTACTTAGTCAAGTGGACTTGGGTTAGCTAGATATGATGGGTTCTCATCAATAAATGTGGCTTAGCTCCTCCAGTGTATATAGTCTCTCTAGATTTGATTTAATAAGGACAGTAATAGCAAGACAGAATAACAGAAATATAGCCCAAAAGGGAAAAATTAAATAAAAAAGATTGTGGTATCAAAAATGTGTAGGTTGTTTCAAAAGGGGCAAAGGTTGGGATGAGAAACATTGGGAAGATAGAACAAACAAACTTTTCCTTTTGGTATTTAGCTGCCATTCGGTTGGGCATTTACATGGCAGAGTGGATAAAGTGCTGGTCCAACAGTGAGGAAAACCAGAGTTCAAATCCAATCTCAGACACTCATCAGCAGTGTGACCCTTGGCAAGTCATTTAGCTCTCTTTTGCTTGCAAAATAAGCTAGAGAAGGAAATGGCAATCCACTTCAGTATCTTTGCCAAGAAATCCCCAAATGGATGGATGAAGAGTTTGGCATGACTAAATGACAATGACCCATTAGGTTCCTTCAAATAAACCTATGTATCGTATATTGGAATTTCTAGTCACTAATATGTAGTGACAAGAAACTGTCAATACACTTGTTCTGTTCAGTCTTGATCAGTATTAAAATGAGGCTAGCAAATTATTTCTAATCAGTCACAGAATTATTTCTTTGTTTAGGGGTTTTACAGCATAAACATGTGTACTATTGAAAAGAAATGCTAGTGTCTTCCTAGAGCAAATTAGCAGATGCAGAAGAATGGGACAGATATTTTCCTAAAAATTAAACTGGCTCATTGCATCTACAGATTCCATAGTGCATTGATCAAGGACTGGCACAAAGAACATTGCTTAGAGTCTGAAAATTGAGGTTCATATTCATATTGTTTCCTGAATTTCAACCTTCTTTGTAAAGAGAAGAGGTCTGAAGAGAAAATATTTGGTGTTTATAGCTGGGAGTTTGCTGCTTAGGAGATGATAGACCCTTAGAACCAAGACTCTGAGAAAGCAGAACCTGAGAAGCTTTCAATTTGCCATAGGGTAAGATTTTTGGTTCTTTCTGAAAGAACCCAGAAGTACCCTAGGTAAAGAATTCTGCTTATTCAGAAGCTAGAGGCCAAGTATGGCATAGTTTATTTTACTTTTCTCCTGACTTCTTGCATTTTAACTGGCTGTCCCCCATGGCTAGTATGCTTTCCATTCTTATTTCTGCCTTGGCCTCTGTGGCTTCCTTGTAGTACCAGCAATATGCCTCCTTTCACAAAAAACCCTCCCATCCCCACCCCCCACCTTTAATGCCTTCCCTCTGAGATAACCTCTACTTTCTGAAGTATATATCATGTTTGTATATAGTTACATAATATGTCCTTGAGAACAAGGACTATTTTTGCCTTTCTTTGTCTTCCCAGTGTTTATCACATTGCCTGACACATAATAGGTGCTTAATAAATGTTTGTTGATTTGAGTTCCTAGTAAGGAGCAACAAAGTGAAATCACAAAAAGATATCAGCAAATCTGTAAATGTCTGTGATTTTTTTGAGTATGAACCCACTGACTACTTTGAACCTGAGGCAGTTATCATTTGTGGTATCTCACCTGTGGGTATTAGTTGAGGGGGAACTTCTAAATGGGTGCTACTTATAGAATAATATTTCCATGAGTATATTGATCTGATATATTCCCATTAGTGCAAATCTAATACCTAAGTTGTACTTTCTTGTACAAATCTTGTCATTATCATTAAATAAATTATTCAAAAAAGTCTATCAATATTCTAGAGACCTTCCTCTAGGTATTTTAACATTTCTGGGTTGTAATGTGGCACAAAGGCTTTAAGCTTGTTATCTTTTCCCATCAATATAATGAGCATCCTGCCTCTTTTCCTGATCATATGTGTATGATATAACTAATGGAGCAACACAGCAATGACAACATCTATGTACAAAACACCTTAAGTTCTGTAAAGCACTTTAGTTGCATGTCCATATCAGCTACTAAAGATTTCCCAATAAAAAAATCTTGTATTTACCTTGAATATATTTTGTTAGTATGTATTTATATACATATATATATAATATATATATATGTACATTGTCTTTTCCAGTAGTAAGAAAGCTCATCAACGGCAAAGATTATTTCATTTTTTGTCCTTATATTCCAAAATCCATGATAGTGCCTGGCCCAGCTTGTTGATTGATTGACCATCATCTAGAACAGGTCTGAATAACCTGTTTTCCTCTACATTTTTCACAGGCCACTTGAAATTCTTTGACAGGCCACAAGTGCCTGTGGGCCACAGGTTGTGCAAGCCTGACGTAGTACATAAAAGTAATTATTATTAACTTTATCCACAGGAAGATAAAGTTCTCTAGATTTTTTATTTATGAATAATATTATCTCAGAACACCATAGGCCTACCTCACTGATGTCCCTGGCTACATGAAAGAGACTGGCTTAGCTATTCAGACAGGAAAAATCAGACAAGTAATTGTCTATCTTCTAGACTAGGTCAAGCGATTGTTGGACAGACATTGATTGAATTAGTCCAACAATACACTTACCTTTGATAAAGCTAGAACTGACTAGGACAAAGAGGGCATACTGGATTACATTTGGGAACCTGAGTAGTTGCTCTCAATGATTCCAAGCTGCTCTGTTACCCAAAAAAAACTTACTTTTATGCAATAATATTCTCTCAGTAATATGTTATGGCAATGAATCATAGGATACCATAATCTCTAAAGAATCAAATTTTATGGCAGAAACTCTGCAATGATTTAAGATTTTTGCCTTATGAAATGTCTTGAGAGAGGAAGGTAAAATGAGAGAAAAGATGAGATCACTAACATGGTTGTTGGAAGCAAACAGGCCCATCAGTAAAAACATAAAGTAGTTAAAATGGCAACATCCTTGTCTACCTATTTTTATTTTAAGAAAGCAAAAACTAAATAAACAGAATGTATTGGGAGTATTTTAAAATTATAAAATAACTTAAAGACCCTGCTGGTTGATCATTAATCTGTAAGTTAGGTCAGTCATTCGATTTCAGTTTTTGCTGATATACTGTAGGCATTTCTGAGTACTTCCTGGATAAATTACTTTAAAATCCCACTGAAATATACTGGAGAAATAGATAGGAAGTCTGTCTTGAAGCCAAAAAGACCTGTGTCTGAATCTTGCCTCTAACACCTATTGACTGTAACCCCTAGGCAAATCACTTTACCTTTCAGTTAAGTTGCTCCTGACAGCACTCTAAGAAGGGTCCTTCAGCTGTTTTGCATGTCATGATAAAGTCCAAATCTATAAATAAAACCTATAGAGTCCTCACAATTTTTAAATGCACAAAATAAATACAAATTATTACAAATGAAAATAATTAAAATACAATTGTAAAAAGAAAAAAAAACAAATTCGTGAATCTCTGACTAAGAACCTCTGTTCTAAAACTATAAATTGCAAAATGGTTGCTGATTGACATGGGTAGAGGAGTATAAAGGCCAACCTGCCAAAGTTGGCTTTGTTCAATTTGCCTAAAGAACAACATTGTGACCCTGCGTGCTGGGTAAGCAAAGACAGATATGACTTCAGACTGTGAGGAGTCTGAGACACACCGTCAGGAGAATGAAACAGAGTTTGAGAGACATGGAGACAAGAAGCAAGAGCATGGGTTTTGAATAGCTAATGGAAATTCTATCTATACACAAGAGTGGGAAGCCATCTCCCCAACAGGATCCCTTACCATGCACTTCTAAATCAGACTCACTAAAATATCCACATCGGTATGTACTCATGTTGCCAAAACTAAGCTGTCACAGCCTTAATACTCCTTTATACATTGTGCAGCTAGGGCTTCATTTGCGAATAACCAACTTCTGTCTTATTAACCTATGGCATGAGGAACGAATAAAATGTACTAAAGCATGTACCTGTATTGTCTATAAAAACCTAAGGCCCCTTCCTGCTACACAGAACTATCCTGGTGTCCAGAGATCATAATAAGAGATTGACTAGTAGGGTCAAAGAAATGTTAACCTAAGTGTCCCACCTGACTTCTTTTATAAGACCATTACTGACTCTCCTTTATCTTTCTCCCATAATCTGAAAACCCGATGTGTTCTCACTTCCACAGAGCTCCCTGGTTGTGTTTTCCTTTTGATTGCTCATATCTACCTCCCACCTAGTTTCTGCTCCTGAGTATCCTTTGTGTGAATTAAAATATGTTGAAATAATGGCCCATTGCTTTAGGCATTATCGCTTTCTCAGTCTTTTTGGGAAAACTTTTTGAATTACTCAAGTGCAGAAACAGACTACAACTTTATTTCACAGCAGTCTAATTCTTGGAAAAATGATTCATCTATAATATATATGGCACAGTAAATTAATTTAGCCTAATTATTTGGTCAATGACAGTGCTCATGATTATGTGAAATGACGGAGAGTTTATGCCATTCATTTCACCCCATTTCGAGTAGTATTTGCTAGGGGTTTGTTTTTCTTAATGATCTAAGAGCAGTTTGGTATTTATCTGCATTGTTTTTTGTCCTTTGTTCTTGAAGAGGACCTAGACATCAGGAAGATGCCAAGGCTTGCAAGTGAATTGGATTTAAGTGAGGGAGGGCTGTGCAAAGTCACTGGCCTCACTTTATCTGCTGGAGCCATTTGTGTCCAGTGACAAGATATAGATCAGGACAATTGGACATCCCCCCTATTTATCTGCATTAAATCCATTATGTATAAATAGGAGAAGAGGAGATAGAACACATAGACAATAAACTAACCTTGTAGCCAGAACAACCTACATTCAAGTCCTGCTAATGACACATACTGGCTTTGTGACCCTGACTAGATCATTTAACTTATTAATTCATAGGCAACTCTTTACTGCCAGTAGAGGAGATGTAGCCCTGAATTGATAGAGGTAATTTCTTCATCAGGATCTGCTTATACAAGCAAAATAACAAATCTAATTCCTTTTTTTCCTCTGTGATGGATTTAGATTCTGGCTGAGGAGTCAGAAAGACCGGGGTCCAAATCCCACTTTTGACAGGTACAGGACATGTGATCTTGAGCAAGTCACAAGTCTCTAAGCAACTATTTAAGAAATAAAGCCACATATGGAAAAGTTATTAATTTCTATTGCTAGAGAAAATATCCTTACTAGATGTCCCTTACACAAAAGAAATCATACCAAATCATAGAATTATAGAAATAGAAAACAGCAAGAGACACGAAGAGATCATCTGGTCTTCCTTTGCTGGAAGACCAGCTTCACCTTATCTATTTTTTTTCTGTTAAAAATTTTCTGAGATGATCTCCAGATCTCTCTCATTAATCCATTTCAATATTTAGCATCCTAAAACAATACAAGGAGAATAAATGTAGTTAAATTCCACATGTATCAAGACCCTGACCCCATGTGTAGCATGGGATCATTATTGTGTGGCTCAAAGGGAGACAAAACAGACATCTCTAGCCTCATCTCTCCCTACCTTTCTCCAGAAGGGATTTTGTTTCCTGCAAAGAGGAGAAGAAAGAAATTGAGGCAAGAGGCCACTTTGCTCTTCTCAGAGAGAGCAGATACCGAGCTAGAAATATATCTGCTCCCTCAAATAGTGCTAGTTTAGAAGATGAGATTTTCAGGTTAAATTTTATTTCTGACCACTGTTTCATTATTGTAGAAGCAAGACCCTAAGCTATCCAAGGCTTGATTCACTTCTCCAAATTAGAATCCATTTATCCAGTTCTCTGAGGAAAAAAATCATAGAAAGTATGCATATGAAAACATATAGAGTAGATAATACAAAATAAACCAGCTCTCCCACTGAGAGTAAGGTGATTTGGTCCATCTAAGAGTGTTTTGTTTGTTTGTTTTCACTGAGTTGCTTTTTTTTAGACTTTTTTCTTTGAAAATTTGGTAAGAGCCTTTAAAATCAGAGAACTTGAATATAAATTTAAAAGACAAAAAGTGTGTTATCAAAAAAATCAAGCTTTTTTTAAAAGACGTGGAAATAAATTCAACAATTCACGAATTTCAGGTTAAATTTATAAAGTATATTTATATTATGGAGATTTTGCCTTTTCTATAATAAATACTATTTTGACTATGTTGTTTCCTACTGTCAGGTAGCTGCTAGTGACTATCCTTGAATTTTTCTTTTATTTATTTTGTATATGTTTATAGACAGATGCACATGTTATCCCTCTGATAAACTGTAAAATCACTGAGCTGGAGGGATGTTTTATTTTTATCTTTGTGTTCCCAGTGCCCATCACTATGCCTGGTTGCTACTGAGAACTTGAAAATGATCATGGAGTGATTGATTAGGAGGCTTACCAAAGGTAGCACTGGGCTTCCGAAAGATTTGCGTACAGATATTGCCAGGTCTTATCGTACTGGAAAATCTTCCAGTATGAACTGTGAGATGGGATTTGTATCTATCATCTTAGGACCACTTTTGCTAACTTTGGAAAGGCTCATCAACAAAAGGATCTTATAAATGAGGCAGCCACAAATTGAGATTCACAGCTGAACAAACTCTATGCCAATTAGGAATAAGGATAAAATTTGTTTATAAAAACATATTTAAAGAATTACTGAAAAATGCCTTGTATTTTATATTAGATTAAATGCTATGTTCAGCCAATTGTACAGATGGTGTGATTTCAGGGGGAAAATATTAACAATATTTCAAAGGGCCTTTCTATATTGTGTCCTCCTATGATTTAGATTTGAGAAGCATTGTAATATCCTGTATGTTTATGTTGTAGCTGGAGCCCTCAAATGAAAATATTAGAAAGGATTATTTCTCATATGTTTGAATCAATCATTTTAACACAAATTGACTGTCTAGCTACTTAATGCAGCTAAATAAACTTGGTATATCATGTCATCCTTCATTATATTTTCTAGTTAAGATTAGAGAAGACAAGACTCATAGACTATCCATACACTCAAACTGGTTTGAAAGAACAATGGTTGAAGTCATTACCAATCCAACATTGACTGAATTTAGAAACATTTTTGACATAATGCATTGGCTGATTGCAACCTTTATTTTCATATAGTTTGCAGGGTTGGCCAAGAATATTGTCTAGCTACATAGTGTGATTTTGAAAGGTACTCATAGGTTCCTTAACAAACCTTTGCACACCCCAAATCTCTAAAATTCTTAGTGTTAGAAACTTTTCTTAAGGAACCTGAAGGAGCTTGGATTTTAGCTAGGCTAAGGAATATCATTACCTGCTCAGGATAGCTACTCACTGATCAACAAGGTTTTATTCAGCACCTGCAATGTGCCAGGCAATCTATCACATGCTAAGGATACATAAGTAAATATGACATCCTTTACAATCAAGAAGTAAACATTCCATTGGTAAATATTCCACATCTAATAAATGCATTATTAAATTCATTTACATATATTTTATTATTTTTGTTCAAATATTTTTTCCAACTACATGGAAAATTTTTTGGAACATTTTGAAAATTTTGAGTTGGAAATTTTCTCACTCTCTCACTCCTCTCCTCTCATTAAGAAGACAAGCAATTTGATAAAGGCTATATATTTAAAGTCATGAAAAACGTATTTCCAGATTAGTCATGTTGTGAAGGAAAACACAGACCAAAAGTAAAGCAAAAAGAGGTTTATGATGTTTTGTACTCAGATTTTTCTTTCTCTGTAGGTAGACAGTACTTTTCATCATGAGTCCTTTGGGAATGTCTTAGATCCTTGTAATGCCAAGAATAGCTAAATCATTCACAGATGATCATAACAAAATATTGCTGTTACTATGTAAAATATTCTCCTGTTTCTGCTCACTTCAGTTTGCATCAGGTCATTTAAGTCTTTTCAGGTTTTGTTGGAAAGCATCCTATTCATCATTCCTTATAGCACCATAGTATTACATTACAATCATATACCACAACTTGTCCAGCCATTCATCAATTGATGGGCATCCCCTCAACATCCAATTCTTTGCCACCAAAAAAAAAGCTGCTATAGATATTTTTGTATATATAGGTCCTTTTTCTTTTTAATCTCTTTGGGTACAACCTTAGTATTGTTAGGTCAAAGGGTATGCACAGTTTTATAGACATTTGGACATAGTTCCAAATTGCTCTGTAGAATTGTTGGATCAGTACACAACTCTACCAACAGTGCATTAATATCCCATTTTCCAGAGATGACTGGTAAATGCTTTCAATTTCTGTTTCACCCTCTTGCTTTAAGCTATCAGGGAAGTTTTCCTTAATGATTTCTTCAAATATGATGTATAAGATTATTTTTTGATCAAGACTTTCAGATAGTCCAATAATTATTAAACTATTTCTCCTCAATCCATTTTCTTTATCAATTTTCCCAATGAAATATTTCATCTTTTCTTCTATTTTTCATTGTTTTGATTTTCTGTTATTGTTTCTTGTAGTCTCATGGAGTCATTCACTTCCACTTGCCCAATTCTAATTTTAAGGAATTATTTTCTTCAGTAAGCTTAAGTACTGAACTTGTAAGTTCAGTACATCTTTCCCCATTTAGCCAATTCTGTTTTTTAAAGAATTCTTCTCTCATGAAGGTTTGTATTTTTTTTTCATTTGGCCATTTCTTCTTTTTTAGGAGTTTTAGTTTAGGAGTTCTCTTCAGCATATAAAGCAGAGCTCAAATTTAGGAGAAAGGAAAAAGGCCAAAAAGATAAGCAAATAACGACAACAACAACAAAAATGACAACAACAATGAAGAATTTGACCATAGGAAGTTATGGTGATAGGGAAGATCAAGAGACAAACTCAGATGATGACAACAGTTTCAAAACACCTATGGGCAAAACCCCAAAGAAAAAACAGGAAGTGGACTCAAGCCCAGAAAGAACTCATGGAAAAGCTCAAAAAAGGAGGTTAAAAATAATATAAGAAATGTAGAAGAAAAATGGGGAAAGAAATGAGAGTGATGCAAGAGAATTATGAAACAAGTGTCACCAGATTGGAAAAAGAAAACAACTCCCTAAAAAGTGCAATTGGTTGAATGAAAAGAAAGTACAAAAGCTAATTGGGGAAACAATTCCTTGTAAGTTAGAATTAGGCAAGTGGAAGCTAAAGGACTCTATGACACATCAAGAATTAATCAAACAAATTCAAAAGAATAAAAAAAATAGAAGCAAATGTAAAATGCCTCCTTGGAGAAAAAAGAACCAACCGACCTGGAAAACACACCCACTGGAGACAATGTCAGAATCACTGGACTACCTGAAAGCCATAATCAAAAGGAGGACATGGACAACAACTTTCAAGCAATTATCAAGGATAACTGCCCTGATATCCTGGAACCACAGGCCAAATTGGAAATCAAAAGAATCCACTAATCACTTCAAGAAAGAGATCTGAAAAATAAGAACTCCAAGGAACATTATAGCCAAATTTCAGAAATTTCAGGTCAAGGAAAAAATACTGAAAATAGTGAGAAACAATTCATATATCAGGAAACCACAATGAGGATTGCATAGGACTTTGCAACTGCAACATTAAAGGATTAAAGGAAAATTAGGACACTAATGAACTGTTGGCAGAGTTGTGAACTGATCCAACCATTTTGGGGAGCAATTTGGAAGTATACCCAAAGGGCAACTAAACTCTGCATACCCTTTCATCAAGAAATACTGATACTCAGTCTTTATCTCAAAGAGATCATAAAGGAAGGGGAAAGGACCTACATGTGCAAAAATATTAATATCGGCCCTATTTGTGTTGGCAAAATATTGGAAACTGAGGGGATGAGGGATGCCCATCAGCTGGGGAATGTCTGAACAAGGTTTGGTATATGAATGCCATGGAATATTATTGTGCAATAAGAAATGATGAACAGGGAGATTTCAGAAAAACCTGGAAAGATTTGTATGAACTAATGCAAAGTGAAATGAGCAGAACCAGCAAAACATTGTACACTATATCAGCAATATTGCATAATTATCATCTATCAATGATTCAGCTCTTCTCAGCAACACAATGATCCAAGACAAGTACAAAGGATACAAAAATTAAAATGCTAGCCATGTCCAGTGAAATAACTGACATACTCTGAATGTAGATTGAAGCATATTTTCTTGACTTTATTGTTTTTCATGTTGTTTTTTTCTTTTTGCTCTGTTTATTCTTTCACAAATGTGACCAATATGGACATATGTTTTACATGATAATACATGTATAATCAATATCAAATTACCTATAATTTTATGAAGAAGGGAGAGGAGGAAGGGAGAGAAAAATTCAAACTCAAAATCTTGTAAAAATGAATGCTAAAATTGTCTTGACATGTAATTGGGAAAAAATAAAATGCTATTAAAAACAATAAAAAAAACACAAACACACACTTTTGCAGGAGGCTATAGTTATTATAGCTATAGTTCTAAGAGACAAATGAAATATCCCTATAGTTGCTTTATTCTTATTTCTATCTCTCACAGTTTAGAGATCCAGGATTCCACAGTGAAAAGAGAATTATATTTGGAGTCAAGAGAATCTGAAGATTTAAAATATCTCCTGAGATATTTACTAACTTTATGACAGTGGGCAAATCACAGCTTCTCTGGCCCTTTTTTCTCATTTGCATAGCAGAGATAATTAAAGTATTTGTTTTACAGCCTTGTTACTAGGACCAGATAAGATGATTTATGAAAAAAATATTTTGCAAACTTTAAAATTCTATATGTGTAATCTTATATTATTAATCCATGACTAGACAAATATTTCATATGTATTACTTTGATCATGTGAAATCTTCCACTCAAAATTTCTTGTGATGTTCTATTTCCTACCTCTTCAGGTCACAATTACTCCAGTATTCAGGAAATATCAAAGGAATTAATATATACTGTGTGACCTTGGACAAGTCCCTTAGTTTCTCAGTAGGCATAGAGAATCTCCAAGACTACAAATTGAGAGAGTTTCCTTATTGAAAGCTTCTTACACCAAGAAATCACAGATCTACATATTCTCTTTCTTTCCACCCACCTCCCCAAAAGGCATGTTTTAGACATAATTGTGAATGAAAATGTATGGAAAGGAAAAAAAATTGTATAGAATGAGAATGCATAAAAAGTTTGAAACTTTCATGGGTAGAGAGTGTGCTCATGCAGAACAGATCATGAGTTCATTAAAACATTAAGGAAAGTACATAAAAAGATTGTTCTTTGATGGTACAAGTTCTTGTAAACACACAACAGTGAAAAGTCTCCTAAACCATGGGCATAACTTTATACTTCTTAAAATAGGGAATATATCCCTAAAAGAAACTGTTAGATTTGCTCCTTGCTGATAAAGAATTGATTGAGAATCTGAAAATAATAACCCTGTAGCATAATAAAAATGGATTTGCAGGCACCAGCACTTAAAATGGTATTTGGCTTTGAAAAAGCATATAATTAAAGTTCTGGAGATTATAACTCCTCTGAAAACAAGAATGAAAAGAATCACATACAGCTATATTCCTTCATGGAGGATTTCTCTGAGCCCAGTGGAGTGAGAAAAGTCTGCAATAAAATGGAGAAAAAGGAGAGAATAGAGAAAATAACAACAAACTCTACTTAGGTAAAAGAAAAATATGTGAGTGAGAAAGAAAAATATATAATCAGTGTGTGGGAGCATATGAAAATGAATAATGACCGTAAAATTACTGATACAGAATACAGGATCATGAAATTCGTCATCATAAGGGATCTTAATATAGTATATTCATTTTACAAGGAAAGAAATTGAGGCCCTGAAAGATTAAGTGAGTTGCCCCAAGTCATATAAACAGTAAGTAGCAGAGAGAGGATTAATTAAAAAAAAATTTGTTTTAAGATTAAAAGCTATCAGCTATAAAGATTCAAAAATTTAGAAATGTCTGCAAAAATATAAATTGTGAGGACTGAAGCTGAATTATACTACTATCTCCTGCCAGAGAGTTGATGGACTTAAAATCCAGAGTAAGACATACATTGATGGACATGACAATGCAGAAATTTGTTTTTCAGCACTATGGGTTTCTCTTTTTTGTTTCTCTTTTGTTGTTCAATTGGTAGGAGGACAAAATAGGAGAGACAGATAAGAACTTGTAAAAATGATTAATTTAAAATAAGCAGTATCCAAATAGAATCAGAGAAATTTAGACCTGAAAGGAAAATTAGAATTATTTTATTTTTTTGTAAATGAATAAATTGAGGATAAGTGAAATGACTTGCCCAATATCGTTTATCTAGTTCATTGGTAAAACTTAAATTTCTCTAATGTCAGTAGTAGGAATTGTAGAAATGCCATCATTAGGAATCCATTTTTCTTACTCTCAGTCTCTTCCACAACCAATTTTGACCTGCTTATAAAATTTAACTAGGAATTACAGCAACATGACTGAGTGACTGGTATAATCTATGCCCAAATCTCCTGGCTACCCTGAAAAAAGGCAAAAAAAGTATGAAAAAAGGTAAAAAGAGCAACAAAAAGATGGAAAAGGAGCTTCACAATACTATAAAAAGAGAGAATAAGAGAGAAAGAATACAAAAAGCATGGGATTCAACAAGAATTATTAGAACAAAGGGCAGCAAAATGGGAAAAAAATTAACATTTCTAAAAAGTAAAACTACTAACTATCCTTGAAGACAGAGCTAAATTTACGCACTCTAAGGATTACTGAGCTTCCAAAAATAAAATAAAGCAGGAATACCTAATACTATGTTTCCGAATCATATATAATAAGATAGACCAGAATGGGGAGAGGAGGTCCCACAAAAGCACAAAAGAATGCACATGATTTTGGCCAAAAGAAGATCTATTTTAATGCACCCAGAACTGTGGTGCTGGTGAACTCCTTTTGAAACTTCTTTGGATGGCAAAGAGATCTAATCAGTCAATGCTTAAATAAATTGATTCAGACTATTCACTAGAAGGTCAAATACTGAAGTTAAATACTTTGCCCACGTAATGAGAATACAAGGCTTGTTGGAAAATGTCCTGTTTGGAAAGATTGAGGTCAAAAGGAACAGGAGACAGCACAGTATAAAGATGGATAGATACTGTCATGGAAGCAACAAACATGAACTTCCATAAGCTTTGGGAAATAGTGGAAGAGAGTAGGGCATAGCACACTATTGTCCACAAGTTCACAAAGAGTCAGACACTACTGAACACCATGAGATGAAAGACCAGATAGATAATATTTATTATATAAAATTAAAAGACTCTTTTCAGAAATACAACAAATACAAGTAAATTAGAATAGATACAGATTGGAGGGTCCTTTAGCATTAATATCATTGATAAAATTCTCAAATCCAAAAAAAATACATTCCTTGATAAACTGTTAAAAGCTATGAATGGTTTCCAAAAAAAAAACCACCACAAACTATCCAATGAAAAAATTCAATATTATTAAATATAGAAAAATTGTTATTTCATTGGTATAGAAACCCCACAGCCAATGAAACCCCCTTGAGCAATGAGAGTCAGCAACTTTTCCTAAGACTGTAAGCTTACAGAGATATAAGACATTGGCAGGTTAAATGACATGTCCAGGTTGCTGTTCCCTTATGTCCTAAACATTCTCTGTATCCATCTGGTCCTAAAATAAATCCTAGGAATCTTAATTGGAACTGATGGAAAACACATTTCTCCAACTACTAGTAAAAGTCTTGGTCCTGCATCCACAATAATCTTTCCCTTAGGTGGGAGTCGTGGGATGAAAATATCAGAACGCTTGAAAGATACTAATGAAGAAGCTCGGCAGGAGTATCATTACACAAAAGGCTGAAATGTTGTAGGGATGTTGGACCATCCAAATCTATTCCTATTTTCCAAATGCGATATAGAAAGCTGTCTTCCATTTGGACCCCGCTCCAATTCCCATAAGATTTTAAACATCCCCCACATATAACAAAATATAAATATGAACCCAAGTATCTTTCCCAAGATATCTAAAACAAGGGGAAATAAAATTGATAAATAGTCAAAGGATATAAACAGGCAGTTTTCAGAGGAAGAAATTAAAACAATCTATAATTACATAAAAAAGGCTCTAAATTGCCATTGATTAGAGAAATGCAAGTTAAAACAACTCTGAGGTACCACATCACACCTATCAGATTGGCTAACATGACAAAACAGAAAAATGATAAGTGTTAGAGAAGATGTGGGAAAATTGGAACACTAATGCATTGTTGGTTGAGTGGTGAATTGATCTAACCATTTTGGAGAGCAATTTGGAACTATACCCGAAGGGATATAATACTGTACATACAATTTAATCCAGTAATACCCCTACTAGGTCTGTATCCCAAAGAGATAATTAAAAAGGGAAAAGGACCCACATGTACAGAAATATTTATAGCAATTCTCTTTGTGGTGGCAAAGGAGAGGAAATCGAGGGGATGCCCATTAACTGGGGAATGGCTGAACAAGTTGTGATATATGAATATAACAGAATACATAAGAGATGGTGAGCAGGCAGATTTCAGAAAAACCTGGAAAGACTTGCATGAACTGATGCTGAGTGAAGTGAGCAGAATGAGGAGAATGTTGAACACTTTAACAGCAACATGCAATGACTGACTTTGTCAAACTTAACTCTTCTCAGTAATGCAGTGATCTTACACAACTCCAAAAGATTCATGATGAAAAATGTTATCCACATCCAGAGAAAGAACTTTGGTGTTCGAATACTGATGGAAGCATACTACTATTTTCTCCTTTTTGTTGTTTTTTTCTTCCTTGTGGTCTTTCCCTTTTGCTTTGATTCTTTTTTTTTGGCAGGGGAGAAGGCAGGGCAGTTGGGGTTAAGTGACTTGCCCAAGGTCACACAGCTAGTAAGTGTGTCAAGTGTCTGAGACCGGATTTGAACTCAGGTCCTCCTGATCCCAGAGCTAGTGCTCTACTCACTGTGCCACCTAGCTGCCCCTGCTTTGATTCTTCTTTCACAACATGACTGATGGGGAAATGTTTAATATAATTATACATGTATAATCTATATCAGATTGCGTGTCATCTTGAGGAAGGAGGAGAGGAATGAGGGGGGAAATTTTTAGAATTCAATGTCTTATAAAAGTGAATACTGAAAACTAAAAATTAATCAGTTAATTAAAAAATAAAATAAGGGAACATGGCAGTTATTTATCCTAATCGTTTGCTTGTAGTCAATGTAAGGTTGCTGTTCTTGTCTTCCTTTCTTTAAGAATAAAGGGCAGGGAAACTTCTGCTAGCAATCAACATGATGAGATAAACCTCCCCTGTGCCTTTCCTTATATGTGCCTAAATAAGGATCTTTAGTCATGAAGGGCAAATTCCCTTCCATAGAGCAAGAAGGAGAGAAGTTTGGGTAGAACAACACCTAATCCCTTCTTTCTCTTTTTTCCTTCTTTCTTTCCTTCCTTCATTTCTTCCTTCCTTCCTTTCTCTCTCTCTCTCCTTCTCTCTCTCTCTCTCTCTCTCTCTCTCTCTCTCTCTCTCTCTCTCTCTCTCTCTCTCTCTCCCTCTCTCTCTCTCTCTCTCTCCATCTCTCTCCCTCTCTCTCTCCCTCTCTCTCTCCCCTTCTCTCTCTCTCTCTCCCCTTCTTTCCTTCTTCCTTCCTTCTTTTCTTTCATTCTCTCTTTTCTTCTTCTAAATATATGTACAAATCTCAATACTCCAGAGGTATGTGAATCCCTTACCTATCAATTACGACTAGTAACCAAAGTCACCGGAGTAGTTACTAGGGCCTTCCACATCAGGACAAAAAGATCCTTCCTTAAGGAAACCATACCAACCCAAATTTCATCCAGTATTGCCATAGTATTATCACAAACAGACATACTATATACTCCTTCAGAGTGAAGATTATTTTGTTTTTGTCTCTGTATTTCCAGCACCTAACAGTGACTGTCACAGGGAAGGCACTTAATAAATATTTGTTGTTGACGATTGATAAAATGGCCAAAACACCAGTCTCCTTTAAATTAGGTTAAGAATGATCAAGTCAAAGTAGGAATTATGTTATTTTCACTCCCCATGTCCATCCTTTTAATTCTTGACAATTGACCCTAATGGTTTTATATCACACTAGGCCTTACCCCAAAGTCTATCTCCCATAGTCACCATATGGAACTTTTGATAGAGAGACAATCATTTTGTCCCTAGCCACTGGATAGTATAACTGAATGATACCCAAAAATTTACCAGAGTTTTGTCTAATTCACCTCTCTTTCAAGCACTAGAATATATATACAAGAAGGGTGAGGATCTCACCCTCATTCCTGCCCTGTCCTAACAAGACTTTTCTTTTTTATCTGAGTGCCTGCTTTCCAAATGCAATGCCAAGGGAAGTAATTAGGTTTACTTTGCCCAAAATACTAACAGAGCTGATTTCTGTCTTGACAAATCAGATGACTAGGTTTTTGGTAGATTCCTAAAATGAATTTGCTCTAGGCATTTTTGCTCTTCTCTGCCTGTCTTCTGGTGTCCCTGTCAAAAGTCCAGTCCAGCCTCCATTTCTCTAATCTGTTGCTCAGCTGAATCCTCAAGTATATTAGCCCTGCTAAATCCCATGGTCCCATGTGTCCTGCTTCTGATCCTTGAGATCATTGCTTAATCCTCTCCTGAAAATCTCAATCATTGCTATTTCCTCCAAGCCAAAACAACTCACGGCCACTGAAACTCATTAATATATTCATTAGTGGTTTGATGCCCTGCCTTGATTCTAACAAAAACATTGCACACTACCTCTGTTTCTTCTGAAACCAAAATTTATAGCCCTAAGTGCCATTTTCCACATAAGGCCTTCCCTGATCCTACCAGTCACTTAAAATTACTTTGTATTTAACATACACACATATATACACATATATGTATATATACTGTACATATATATGTGTATAAGTATGTATGTGGCATACATGCATATGAATGTGTATTTTTATCTGCCTATGTGTGCACAAATTGTGTTATTCTAGTAAAATGTTAGCAAAAACAGCAATTACTTTTGTCGTTACTTTTTCTTTTTTTCTGCAGGGCCGATTACAGGGCCTGCCATATGGTAGACATTTAATATTTTTTTTAAATTTAATTTTGATGAATATCCAACAAATGTTTATTAAATATCTGCTGTATTCCAGGGGCTGTACTAGGTCCTTAAAATGCAACAAAAAAAAAAAGAAGTTTCTGCCTTCCAGAAATTTACATATATATGGATCTTTGAATTTTTAATGAATACAATGATTGGTATGTGTGTATCTGTGTATAAATATATACATATATATGTATATGTAGACACAGAGACATATAATTTATATATAGTTATATAATTTGTATGTGTATATGTATGTATGCATATGTATGTGTGTGCATTTGTACATATATACAGTACATGTAACTTAATTTGTTTTTTTAATAAAGATTACATTTATATTTATTTCATGAAAGCAAGTGCCTTCGATCTTTTACAAAACCTTTTGTCTTTAGTATTTTCTACTTATTTTTCTTCAACTCAGTCACCATCTTAAGCCTTTGCTTAGTCATTTTATAGCTCTGTTTTCCTTGCAGGTTGAATTCAAAAGGATTTCCCCTGTTCCTTACTATTTACTTTATAGGCTTTCTGGGACATCCTCCCACACTATTATTTATACTTAATTATTTTCATTTGCAATTCTGCAGTTATTTTTTATTCCCTCCTTTACAGTCATACCTGTCTATTGCTATTTTGAGCTTTATAAGCTGTTTACTTTTAAGCTATAAACATTTCTGAATCATGAATAATAATTGTTTATAAAGAATTGAAAATAAGGAGGCTGTTTTTTCCTAATTGTTCCAAATTGCCCCCCAAATAAGAGCACATTGCCTTGGCACAATATCTTTATTATTTAGAATTCTGGCCTGGGCATACTGTTAAGCCTCTATGTTTAGTCTACTAAATAGCTCCCTCTGTATTTCTTTCCTTTTCTCTTGTACAAGCATACAAATTTCTTTAAATTTTCTTTAAAAAAATGTAGATCAAATTTTAAGGATTCAATTGTTATACGAAGAATAAATTTGAGTTTATAACTACAGCCCTAAGAATAAAAATAGCTCCGTCTCATTTACGATCATAGTTCTTAACCCTCAGCTTTCTGATCCATCTAGCAATCATTTTACCTCCTGGGGCTTCAGTTTCCTCTTCTGTAAAATGACGATGTTAAAGTAGAAAATTGATAAGGTGCCTTCCATCTCAAATACTCTCTGATTCTACCTAATATAAATCCCAATGCAACCAATAAGCTTTTCTACAAAGGAATGATCTGAAATTTAATCAATTCCCTCTGCCAACCCAAAAGAATTACAACTTAGATAGTTGTCTAAACCTCAAAAAAGTAACAGCATTTGTCTATGCTCACAGAATGAATAGACATCAGTGGAAGGGTTTGAACCCAGAAATTTTTCTCCCTGGGTGCTATTCTCTCTATGTCAAGCTGCCCCACAAGCCTTTCTCAATTGATATGTTCATATGGTCAATTTAATTCCAATTCAATTGAATGGAAATTTATTATGAACCAGGCACTGTGATAGATATTGAGGATACAAAGACATAACGGAAAACAATCCCTAGTCTCAAGTAACTTAAATTCTACTAGTGTTTAACAACATGTACAGAGATAAGTCAATACCAAGACTGTATGAGAAAGTGAATACAAAGTGAACTGAGGGAAGCACTAATAACAGAAAATCAAGCAGGGCCTTCTATAGCAGGTGACACCTAAATCTTGAATGCAGTTCAGGTTTCCAAGAGGCAGAGGGGAGAAAAAAAAGCGTTCCTAACATATGGGACAGTCTTCATAGAGGAATGGAAGCAGAAAGGTGAAATACCATATATAGAGATGAGCAAGGTATTCCTGTTTGACTAGAATATAGTTTCCCAAAGGGAGAGTAAGGTAAATTACTCTGAAAAGATAGGTCCAAGCCAATGGAAAAAATGACTCTTAGATGTGGAAATATTATACTGAATAGTATTCAGGAAATCAATACTTATCTTTAATTTTATCTTTAATTTTAGCTACCAGAAGAACCACTATTTTGGTATTCTGTAGTGTATAATAATGTGTCTGCTGGTATAGTTATATATTTTATAATAACTAGCATAATCAGATGCTTTATATTCTGCTATGACTAATACATGTATGTTATATATCCTGCAGTAAGAAGTATAGTGGAATTCTCTACATTCTGTAGAATCCATAACAGTGGAATTATTTGGCAAGTGGTATAAAGGTTTAGTTTTTAGAAAGGAGAAAAAAAATTACAGTGTGAGTTTTCTTCCTTTGGATAATTTAAGTTGAAATATTTAATTCAGTTTTGGATTGATTATAAGGTTACTCTTAGGCCACCAAACTTTTAAGAGTTTGCAGATGCAATCCAGAGAAAAAAATATCTTAATATTTCAGGAATTACAAATTATTGTTTTTTGTTATTTCAGTTGTTCACAGGACTCTTCCTGTACCTATTTATACTAGTTAACTTAGTCTTACGGGTAATCAGTTCAGTGAGAGAAAATTCAAAATACTAACTTAGTTTACATCCAAAGAATCAGTGATTTCTCAGAGATAGGAAAATATCAGAATGGAAACTCTATTAATTCCCTGGATTGCGAATGTGTCAGAGTTTGTATTTGAACCTGTTTCAAGGTACTAATCCAAACTTTCTATCCACTACTCCAGCCTAGTACTAATTGCTTATTTAGCATCATTAGTGGGTCAGGGCACAATTATGACCCTGGAAAACAAAAAGAAAATTCTATTTTCCACTAGAAATGTGGGGTTTTCGTTTTTTACTACTATTATTCTGTAGATTCAACTTAGGCTATAAATATGTTGCCTCCCGCATTAGAATATCAGCTCCTTGAGGCCTCTATTTTAAAAAAAATTACCACACTTAGAATATTGCTTGTCGTATAGTATGTATTTAGTAAATGCTGCTGATTGATTGAGAAGTAAACACATTTTTTAGCCATTATTTTTTATTACAATTGAAATGTTTTAAATTTCCTCAGTTGCAAATCTGTGAGCAACAAAAGGAATGTATTTTACTCAGCATTCTTTTCGATCAGCTCCCACTATGGAGATTAATGTCTACCTGAGGTGACCATGAACCTCTCATTCATTATATTTACCAAGCAAAAAAATGGTTTTGTCAATAAGAATACTAAAATCCTAGTGGCACTGTGGTTCTCTCATCATTTGTAAATCTTCCATCTGTCTAATGACATCAATTTTGAAACCTTTCTCTGCCTCAGTGCCTAATGTTTAATGTAGGAAAAGCTGTGTTCTAATGTACTTCATGATCTCTTGGCCTCTTACTCTAATTCTTAGTGTACATTCTTAATGCACATATTCTAAATAACATAACTTCTTGGAAGCAAAATAAATAATGTTAAGTATAGTTGGACCCAACAATTTTGGGAATTTCCTTTTTTGTCTATCAGAAAATGACCGTTTTCCAACTGCAAAATAATTATTTCTGTGTTTTAAATTATATACTCATATATCTCCTCTGTTCTTTCAGTCATCTTGATATTCTTCATAAACAGATAATCATTGATAGAAAAATAGAGCACTTTGCACTACAACAATGAATCCTAGGCCAATAAATTGGAAAGTTTGGCCTTTTTGTAACTCACTGAACTAGTTTGTCATTAAATGCACAGAGATGTCTGTTCATCAGTCAATGCTATAGCCAATAAATGGAATATATCGCTCCCCCCATAGTCTAGACAGGTTCGGAAGCCATAAGCATTTGTCACATACTCAAAACATTGGCTATAGATGAGACAGACGGAGAGAGGGAGAAGAAGAGGGAACGGGAGAGGGAGAGGAAGAAGGAGAGAGAGAGAGAGAGAGAGAGAGAGAGAGAGAGAGAGAGAGAGAGAGAGAGAGAGAGAGATTTAGGGAGTGGGAGAGGGAGAGGGAGAGGAGAGGAGTAGATAGAGTGCTAGGCTTAGAATCCAAGAGATCTGGCTCCCTGATCACCTTAATTTTGTGTCAGCAAGATTCTCTGAACTCATATCTTCCTCTTCCAAAGCCTAACATTCTATCCAGTAGTGCACTACATACACAGAGTGTTCATGTTTATGTGAGTCTACATATGCGCATGTATACACATATATACATATAGTACAATATTCATATATATGCATACGCGTATATACACATTTCTATGTATGTGTATATTCACACATATTTACACATAGGTTTTGAATCCACATAGATATGAACAACATTCACATGTGTATGATAAACAAAGCACTTTAGGATCATGTAGTAACTTTCCCTATTAGGAATATAAATTATATGTTGATTACAATGTATATGTGTGTACTATGTAAAAATACATATAGAGTATATGCTTTCATCTTCCTAGGAAGCTCCTTGTGAAGTACTTCATCAGAAAATGAAAATTTGCAACTTTTTGCAATTTATGGTATTAATAATCTGTTTCAGGTGGAGAGGTAAAATAATTTATCTGAGGCCACACAGCTAATATGTGTAAGAAGCAGGATTTTAACCCTGACCATTCTTTCTCTGACTTTGGCTATCTAGACATTGGTTCTTTACACACAACACCATGCTGACTACATGACATGTGCATGTGTGAATGTACATACACAAGTGTATATATGCATGAACTATGTATATGGATAGAGACCGGATCTATGCTTTAATTGGTGTTTGCGCAGTTATTTCAGTCATGTTGACCCTTCGTGACCCCATTTGGGGTTTGCTTGGCAAAGATACCAGAGTGGTTTACCATATCCTTCTACCTATGGCCATGGAAAAGAGAAAGTGGTGGCAGTGGTGGCGGCGGTGGTGGTGGCAGCG
The DNA here is from genome assembly GCA_028646595.1 of Phalanger gymnotis. Taxonomy (NCBI): domain Eukaryota; kingdom Metazoa; phylum Chordata; class Mammalia; order Diprotodontia; family Phalangeridae; genus Phalanger; species Phalanger gymnotis. Next base: position 176,269,785 of record CM053627.1, read on the forward strand.
GCGGTGGCAGCGGCGGTGGCGGCGGCGGCGGCGGCGGCAGTTGTTAATGACGATGTTGATGTTGCTGTTGTTGTTCACTGAGCTAAAGCTAACTGAGCCAAATGAGAGTGGAGTCTGATTTTGACCTTATTAGTTCCATGTTCGTTAGTTCAGCTAAATTAACCATCCTAGCCCCTTATATTAGTACTAATTGTGCATTTATTCAATGATTAACTCAACAAACACGTAATGAGTGCCCACTACATGGTGGTCAAAATGCTTTATAAAGAGATTAACAATTACTAATACAACACCCCTTTCTGGCCACAGAAGATACCTGGGCTACTTTATGGTATTTTTCAAAACTCCTTTTTATTCTGATTGGCTACTCCATTAGCCAATAATAATTCCAGAATCCATCCTCTGTAGTTTATAGAATGAGAGGGAACAAGTTATTGCATTTCTTATATTATGTCATCTGGCAGGTTGGTAGGTATATGGCTGATGGTCTGCAACAGTTCTATAAGGGGTTCCTACTGTAATGTCTTTTATCTTGTCAAATATCCATTGAATATGCAACAGTATATGTATCTTTACCTAATGGGTGTGAGTCACAAGTGGGGGGGGGTGTGAAAATTACCCTAGATGTCAAAACTCTCCTACAGGGTTAACCAATTGACATAAAAACAGGAAGGACAATATTCTACCACACTGCGTTATTATATACATTTGCTATAGATAGTAAAAACACCAGTGTTAGTTCTTTTTGTCTTCCAGAAAAATGCACAGAAAAAAATTATCTAATTGTCCTTTGGAATAGAAACAGGCTTAAAATAAAAGTGTGATAAAAATCATTTGACTATGATGGCTAAGATTTATGATGATCAAGATTTGTGCTCTGTAGAATGAAGAATCTTAAAAGTACTGTTTCCTTATTCTTTGTTGCCTTGATGACAAGAAACAAATAATATGACTTTATAAATACTGTAGGGATTTATATATAGCATCTAATTAGGATGATTAAATTGTCACATATTTATAATACTTAAAATATAAAATAGGTCATTTATTTCTTTATTGCTTCACATCAGTTATGAGCAATTCGAGTTAAAAAGCACTTAGGATTCTACTATGGGAAATACACTATGTTAATCACTAATGATATACAGACAAAAATAATACAGCATGCCTTTTCTCAGGGAGCTTACATTCTGCTGGGGAATATAATGCATAAACAGATAAGTAAAGGTAGAATAGGGAATGAAAGAGAAGAGGCAGTCAGATAAGGGGCTCTAGGAACATTTTAAAATAGAGAGTGTTGTTGTGAATGAAGGTGACCCTTGGAACATCATTTAACCTCAGTCAGCCTCAGCTTCTCCTTTTCCAAGGTGGAATTCCAATAGCAACATCATCACCGTCATAATCACAGCAAAAGTAGTATTTCCGTAATATTGTAAAATTTACAAAATATTTCACATATTTATCTCATTATCTTATAGGTAACAAAACTGAGGCATGGGATGTGTAAGCAACTTGTCCCCCAAAATCTCTGATCCCAGAAAATAAAAATAAATTGCATTGAAAAATTATGCATCTTATTTCTAAGTACATCCACCAGCTACATTTATTCTTTAATTTGTACCTTGCTCTTTGATACGTTTGATTCAATTGTTATGTCTTAGATATCCTGAGTCAGAATATACTTCTCTTTGATTGGGGGAAAAACACACAGTGTTAAGATTTGTGGACTAGAAAAATGACCATTAGAATAATAATCTTCTATGAAATCTTGAAGTATCTGAATGTAGCAAGACTAAACAGAATCACTAAGTTTTAGCTATGATGTAAGGGAAAGGAAGGAAACTTTTTTATGTTAATTAGATCTATCATACTTGGCTACATTTCAAAAAAAAAGATTTTTGGATATGTTACCAAGGTAGGCAGGCAGCAAAATGCATTGTATTTTGTGGTAGATTTAGATTTGTCCCAGATAATCTAAAACCTTGAAAGCTCCATTTCAAGATGCTGGCTTAGTCCTGGAGATGTTGCTAAAGTAATGTAGGCTTTTGGAATAGAAAGTAATTGCATGAAATCACAACAGTTCCTTTGTAGACTCATAGAATTAGAGTAGAACAAGACCCTAAGAGGTCAAATCATTTAGTCTAATCATCTTCTTTTATAGGAGTTGAATTTGAGGTCCACAGAGGTAAAGTGATTTGCCCACAGTAAACAGCTAGGAAATGGCAGAAGTGTGATTTGAACCAGGTCTCTGATAGCAAATCCAACCTTTTTCCACTCCATTAGGCTTTTCCTCCCCTAAGAGAAAGAGGGTGGAAGAAAAGATATTATCGGAATACTTCTTGTAATATTTGCCAGTTTTATTTCTTTGTCCTTTTTAATTCATAATTTTTGCTTGGATCATCTGTTTGTAGTGATTATTAGAACCGATAAATAGCAATTAGTAAAATATTGCCGAACTAAAATAGCGTTGACATGAATAGATCTGTGAGAAGATTCTCTTCTTTGAGTTTGCCAATATATGCTAAAATACTCCTCATCGGGTTATTCATCACTGGATCTTCATGATTTATGAGTACTCTGAAGATATATACTCTTTTTAGCAATGCAGCAAAAAGTTTTGCTTTATAAGCTGCACCGGTAGGAATACTGATTTTGAAGCAGCATTCAGTGCCCTGCATCACAGCAAAGCAAAATTAAAATAAAAATGGCCAGATCTTGCTCATTGCGAATAAAAGCAGCTTGATAATCAGAAATGAATGGTACATTGGGATATGGCTTTATTGGAATTTTATTTATTAGAAGGAAATATTGCCCCTTTTTTGGACTGGAAACAAACAGCAGTAAATTTCTCTGTAGAGGCTTTGCCCTCTACAATTCTGTACTATATAAGAATGTTCAAAATTACATTTAGTTTGATTGTATAATATTACTAATTATGCCTATAAAAGTAAAGGTGTGCTATACTCATGTACTTAGATACAATTTTTTTTTCACATACTCTAAAGGATTATTTTATTTTGTCTGTTAAGTTCATTTCTTATTGAAATGCAACCTTATGATACTTTATAAATTCTATAATTCTTGGTACATTATTACAAATATTACTCTAGGAATAAGTATAGGTTCTAATGTTTTTTTTTCATTTCTTTTTTTTTAATTTATTTTTGACATGTTTGGTTTTCAGCATTGATTTTCACAGGCGTTTGAATTACAAATTTTCTCCCC
>CM053627.1:176273509-176301647 GCA_028646595.1 Phalanger gymnotis
TAGGTGCTTAGATACAATTTTTAAAAAGCCCAACTCTGTGAGAAGACAGAAAGTGGGAGGAGTCCTGTCGTATAGGCACACATTTTCCATTGGCCCCTTTATACTTCAATTTATCATGTTTCTAAGTGTTCTATGTTAATTTGGTTTACGTTTAAGCTTTTAAGTAAGGTCTCTTTTATGTTTCACTTTTTTCTAGTTCTGGTACTAGTGACTCAATTTATGTGGGAATGGACAATAAGAGGAAAGGGTAATTGTTGCTTGAAAAAGAAAAGATGTATGACAAATCGATTAATTCTTTCAATCAGTCTGCCGCTTTCTTTATGGATAGGGATTATAATCAATACAGATACTAGGAGGAAGACTTCTGGTAAGGACTGTGAGATACATAAAGATCACTGTAATAATAGGCAAGTACTTCATTACAATGAGTTATACAGTAGCATGTGGAAATAAAAAACTGTTCTTTGAAGCAATATTTGTTGTAATGAAATTTTTCTTGTATTTCTTAATACCGTAGGAAAGTACCTCACCTACTCGGTGCTGAGTAAGCATCGTCTTAGGCACTGCAAAGAATGTAAAGTAAATTGAAGCAATGACCCCTACCCTTTAATACTTTATAATCAGATTAAGAAATTAGACAACATACCTAAATTGTAAAACTTTAAAGATGGAAGGGACCTTAAATATACATTTTCTAATATTTCTGAGTAACTTGTTTGCTTTTCATAGTAAAGAAAATGGCTTTTAGTTCTAATCCACAATTCTGGCATCCTATAGGTACAACCTTACGTTGAAATCCAGGTGGAAAGAAAAACGTCATACGGAGAAATATATACATATAACATATGTGTTTGTGTGTGTGTATAATACACATCCATATATGTATATTTCTCCTTATGCCACTTAAATAAACATGATTTTGTGAGTGCCTAAATGCTATTTACAACTCTAGTCAAAAGTTCTAAGAATAATAATAAATATTTATATTATAGTATATAGTTTGCAAAGCCACGCGCACACACACACACACACATACACACACACATGTATGTGTATATGTATATGTGTGTGTATAGTCTCACTTTTTAAGCTATAGTTATCTATTTTATAGGTCAAGAAATTAAAGGTGAGAAAGATTGAATGAAATCTGTCAACAGTCACTGTATTCAGAGGCAATATTGGAAACTAATGTCTCCTGAACTCCAAGTTTAGCACTCTGCATTTATCTAGGTGGTTCAGATAGAATGCTGAACTGGAAGTCAAGAATATCTAAGTTAATTCTGACCTCAGGCACTTACTAGCTGTGTGACCTTGGGCAGGTCACTTAAGCTATTTGCCCCAATCTCCTCAGTAAAATGATGATAATACTACTACCTGTCTCTCAAAGTTGTTGCGAGGCTCAAATGAGATAGTATTTTGAAAGCCCTTAGCTCAGTGCCTGGCACATAGAATGCACTATATAAATGTTTGTTTCTTTCCCTCATCTGAACAAAACAAAATTAGCATTTTCTTCTGATCATTAATTTGATTCGTTTCTCATTTTTCAGTACTTTATATTCAAACAGATTTTAGAAAGAGCAAGAAATATAAATGGGCAAATTATTTCATTCACAGGATTAGGATTGGACAAATTTACTGTACTTTGTCAGTCAATTTACTGGTAGGCATACTTAATCAGTGTCCTCATAAGATTAGCGCCCAAGTTTTTAACTTAGCCCCTTTCTCATACTAAGGACAAATAGACTCTTCTCTTACAGAATCTTCGATTAATCAGCAGACTTAGCAAATAGGGTACTCTGGTAAATTTAAATCACTAGTTGACTCTAGTCTAACCTCCTTTTTTTAATGGCTACCCTCATTGAATTTTTTTGATGTAACATTCATTCATTAATTCAATTATTAATTAATCAATTAATTAATCAATAATTAATTCAGTATAATGACCATAATTAAATTCTTTGGGGATTTATCAGTGCTCTGCAATCACTGTACTGGATCTCATTGATTACTGCAAAGAACTCTAGTTATAGAGCCAGCTGTTTGGCACAGTAGATAGAGAGCTGGACATGGAATCAGAAAGACCTGAGTTCAAATATGGCTTCAGATATTTACTATTGGGGTGACCCTAGGCAGATCATTTACTTTCTACCTTCAGTTTCCTCAATTGTAAAATAGAGATAATAACAGCACCTACTAGATAAGGTTGTTGTAAGGATGAAATGAGATATTTTTAAAGCACTTATTACAGTGCCTACAGATAGTAGATGATTATTCCTTTCCTCATTCCCTAACTCTTATAGAAGGTATGGGAGATATGGCTGAATCTTCAGTGACTCTGAGGTAAGGGGAAGGAAAAATGATATAAATGTTTTGAGATATATTTTGTGAATAATAATAATAAAAGTAAAACCTTCATTTCAGCCTGTGTTCTTATCCATTTTTTCCTAAATATGCAGTGTAGGCTTCCTTTACAATTTGATAAATTGTGGCTCTAGGCTAGTTGGGTTCAGATTCTTTTATATTTCAATCTCTGTATGTATATCACTTTAATGAAGTCATTTGCCCCTCCCATTTGGAAGAACTAAGGCACTCAGCTCTCAGCCAAAGCCAAAGCTCAGAAGCCCCCACCAATGTGTTTACTATTACCAGCCAGACAGGACACTCATTAGTTCTGAATAAAAGATATTTAATCAAATAATGTAAGATCTTAAATGACAGGAAAATAACTCTCATGCACACACATCTAGTGTCTTTGTGCATACCAAGAGAATATCCAGAGAACATATGTGATTAGGGAGATAAATGGAATGCTTCTGTAGGGAACCAATGTGTTGTTCAGTCATTTGCCAGTCATGTCTGATTCTTTGTGATTGCATTTGATGTTTTCTTGCCAAAGATACTAGAGTAATTTGCCCTCCAGTTGATTTTACACATAAAGAACCGAGGTAAACAGGATTAAGTAACTTGCCCTGGATCACACAGCTAGTAAATGTCTGAGACCAGATTTGAACTCTAGAAGATGAGTCTTCCTGACTCTAAGCCTGGGACTTTATCCGTTCTGCTACCTAGCTGCCCCCAGGCCATCAACAATTGTTTATTATACAGGGTGTTCCTAAGGTCTGGACATATAGGCAAAAATGCATATTTTCAACAAATGAAATGGATGAATTTTTTATTTAATTGGAATATTAACAAATAACATCGTCAATATGACTTCCATCATTTGTGATGCAAATGTTGATGAGCTTTGCAAGATTCATGTGAACTCTATGCAATAACTCCACATTGCCATCAATTGTACCATGTGTCCAGACTTTAGGAACACCCTATCCATCTCAAATTGGACATGCCAGAAATATCTCAAATATAATATGTCCAAACAAAGCTTGCCATCCTTCCTTCCCAAACACTCCCATCTTCTGAACTTTCCTTTTATTGTTGAGGGAACCACCATCCTCCCATCCTCTTTGTCAGTCAGGCTCACAACTAGATTTGATCTTGGCCTCTTAATTTGCATTCACCCTTTACTCAATCAATTCACAAGTCTTTTCATTTCTATATTCACAAGAGCTTTTGTTTTATATGACCCTTTCTCTCTGCACATTCAGCTTCTACCCTGGAGCAAGTCCTCATCATTTCTCATTCATACAATTGCAGGAGTCTTCTGACAGGTCTCCCTGCCTCAATTCTTTCCCTACTTCAGTCCATCCTCCACCCAGCTGACAAATTGATACTCCTGAAGCAGAGCACATAGTACCAGCTCTATTCAATAAACTTTTTCTCCCTATTACTTCCAGGATAAAATATTAGAAGTAGCTAGGTGGCAGCACTAGAACTGAACTCAAGAAAATATGAGATCAAATCCCACCTTAGATACTTACTAGTCGTGTGACCCTGGATAAGTCATTCAATCTGTCTGCCTCCATCTCTTCATCTGGAAAATGGATGCTATAATAACAGCACCTGTTCCCTAAGACTGTTGTAAGGATAAAATGAGACTGTTTTAAAATGCTTTTTAAAGCTTAAATGCTATATAAATGCAAGTTATTGTTGAAATTGTTACTGTTATATTATTATTATCAAAAACCTCACTTTAAAGACTTTTACAACTTGGCCCTTTCTTACCTATCCTTTCTTCTTTTCCTTTACTTACCTCAATATACTCTACAATCCAGTGACACTAGTCACCTTACTGTTCCTCAAATATAGTTTTCCCTCCTCCTGGCCTTGTGCTTTTTCCCTGGATGTCCTTCATGCCTGGAACGTTCTTGCTGTTCACTTTGATCTACTGTCTTCCCTGCCTTTCTTGAAGACTCAGTTCCCACCTTCGGCAAGAGGCCTTCAAGGTCGCCTCTCTCCTTCTCTCACATACTTCTAGTCCCTTCCTTCTATGATTATCTTCCTTTTACATTGTATATGGTTTATATGTACATGGTTGCTTGCATGTTCTACTATCAGAAAGTTCCCTCCTTAAGTTCAGGGAATTTGACCTTCTTTGTATTCCCAACATGTAGCACAGTTTCTGGTAAATTGTAATTGCTTAATAAGTGCTTATTGATTAATCCAGGCAACATTTATGGAGAAGTTCACACCCAGAAATCCTTACCTTCAAGGAACCTGTTCCTCCAAATCTGTGTCAGCAACTTGTTTTCCTCCAGGTCATAGAATATTCATAGCAATAAATTAGAAAAAAATAGCTTAGAGAGTAATTTGACAAGGTTTTGAAGCCCTAATAATATTTTTATTTATAGCTATCAGCTTAGAATTCACGTTTATTCATTTCTTTCCCCAGATAATTAAAAGTATCCTTCTTACAGGGAAAAAAGTGAAACCAAATGGAAACAAGGTAGAAAAATAAAACAGCTTGCTTCAATTTTATAACCAAGGGCTCCATAAAAATGCAGAAGAAACCTTCTTTAAAGTAGTAATTTTTTATGCAGTTGGACCATTTCTATTTATTTGTTTTGACATGGAAACATTGGCTCTAGTAGGAGTTTTTGTGTGTTTGCCAAAGCCCAGAGCAGGAAAGACCTATCTAATTTATTAGTTCTACCATTCTTAGAAAATTATCTACCCTCTATACTAGAATTATGAGTAAATGTTCCACATAATCTTTCAACAAAGAATTTTAATTCATGCCTATAGCTTGGCAGTTTTGTGGATCCTCCCTCCATTTCTTTTTTCAAATGAGAGAAACCTTTAATTTATGCTCTTGAAAATAAAGTGTTTTGTTTCATTTCAAAGATGAAAGAGCCCTCTTTCAAGCTCTTTATCTATACTAATATTTCCTTTATGATGGTCATTCAGTTATTGCTAAAAAATCTCTAGTGATGGAAAACTGACTACCAACTAGAGAACTCACTTTGGAGGAGCCTATATTATTCAAAAGATTTCCTTACATTAAATTGAAATCTGACTTTGTTAAAACCTTTAAGTATTTTGGTTTTGAGTCCCCTGATAATTAGTAAGTTGTTTAATAAATATTTATTAAGCACCTACTGTGCGGTAGACACTTTTCTAAATGCTGGAGATGCAAATGGAGCCCAAAAAAGTCCACACCCTCAAAAGGCTCATAGTCCAATGGAAGAGAGTACAAGCAAACAAATACATAAAAAATACTATATACAGGGAAAAATAAGAAAACATCAAAAGCAGAGACAGAAACAAGAAGGGATTGGAAATACGCTTCTTTTTAGAAGATGAGATTTTAGCTGAGATTTAAAGGAAACTATAGAGACTATTAGGCAGAAATGGGATGGGGGAGAGGAGGGGCTAGCATTCCAGGATTGGCAACAGCCAGAGAAACTGCCCAGCAGAGAGATGGAGTGTCTTGTTTGAGAAACAGCAATAATACCAGTGTTACTCAATTGAAGAATACGTGGCAGGGAATAAAGTGGAAGAAGACTGAAAAGATAGAGTGGTGGGTCAGGTTATATAGGGCTTTTAATACCAAACAGGATTTTCTATTTGATCCTGGAGGCAATAGGCAGCTACTATAATAGCTGAGTAGAGAACTGACATGGTCTGATCTGAGCCTTAGTAAAATCACTTTGGTGTCTGCTTGGAGGATGAATCAGAGGGAGAGATTTGAGATAGGCAGATTCACCCATGGGCTATTGCAATAGTCCAGGCAGGAGGTTATGAGAGCTTACAACAGGGTATTGGCAGTATCCAGGGAAAGAAGGGGACACATTCCAGGATTTATAGAAGTGCAAAATTTACAGGCCTTGACAACAGATTGGATATGAGGAATGAGATAATGAGGAGTTAAGATGATACCTAGATTCCTAGCCTGAGGGACTGGGAAGATGGTGTTGCCCTCTACAGTGTTAGGGAAGTTAAGGAGGAGGATTTAGGGGGAAAGATGAGTTTAGTTTGAGTTAAAGATGTCAATTGGCTATCCAGTTGTAGATATGTGAAAAGTAATTAGAAATGGGAGATTGGAGGTCAGCTTTTTTGTTATTCAGTCGTTCAGTAGTGTCTGACTGTTCATGACCCCATGAAATGTAACGTGCCAGTTATCTTTATCCTTTACCGTCTCTCAAAGTCTGTCCAAGTTCATTTTTGTTGTTTCCATGACACTCTCTTTTCATTTTCATCCACTCCTTTTCCTTTTGCCTTCAATCTTTCCCAGCATTCAGATCTTTCCTAGTGAGTCTTGTCTTCTCATTTTGTGGCCAAGTAGTTAAGCTTCCACTTCGGTATTTGACCTTCCAGTGAATAGTCTGAATTGATTTCTTTAAGTACTGACTGATTTGATCTCCATGCTGAACAAGGACCCTAAAAGTCTCTTCCAGTACCACAGCTCAAAAGCATTGATTTCGTGATGCTCAGATTTCCTGATAGTCCAACTCTCACATCGATTCTAGAAAAAAAAATAGCTTTTGACTAAATAGACCTTTGTCAGCAAGGTGGTGTCTCTGCTTTTTAATATTTCCTTAGGATTTATTTTGCTTAGGACTCATTTTTCCCTTAATCTTGTTCAGTCACTTCAGGCTTTTTTTGGACGAAGAAATTCCCCATTTTGTAGTTCACTAACTGAAGCAAACAAGGTAAAGTGACTTGTCCAGAATCACAGTTAGTAAGTGTCTGATGCCAGATTTGCACTCAGAAAGATGGGCCTTCTGCACTCCGGGCCTGGCACTCTATCTACTGCACCATCTAGCTGGCCTGGAGGACAGCAGGTAATGTCTATTTGAGGGCAGGATAAGTAGATTTGAGAAGCCTAACATAGAGATGATAATTAAATCCATGGAAACTTTAAGATCACAAAGGGAAGTAGTAAAGAGGGAAAAGGGAAGAGGGCCCAGGACAGGAGATTGAGAAGGACTCTCTGATAGGTAGGGGGAGAGCAAAGAGAGAAGAGAATATGAGGAAGGATATCAAAGAAAAGAAGTTACTCGACAACGTTAAAGACTATTGTGAGATCGAGAAGAATGAGAATTGAAAAAAAGGGATTTGACAATTACAAGATCATTGGTACCTTGGAGGGAGAACAGTTTCAGTGGATTGATGAGGTCTGAAGCCTGATTGTTAGCATTAGAAGTGAGAGGAAAGTGGAAACACCTATTGTGGACAGCCTTTTCATGATGGACGGCCCTTCTCTGAATGCATTCTAACTCATCATTGTCATTTCTAATGTTTGGGCCACAACACTGAACAAAGTAATATTGAAGTGATCGTTCTAGGACAGAGTATGATGAGTCATTGGCCAACTTTGTTCCAGATGCTTTCTTTAATGTAACTCAAAATGACTTTAGGTTTGGGGGGTGTCATATCGTATGCTTAAAATATCAAGCCTGTGGTCAGTTATGGAAAAATCTTTCTCATGTGAAGCATTTTCTAGCCATGTTTTTTTGTCTAGTTGATAGAGTGAATCAATTCATGAAAAAACACATAATAAGTAGTTACTAAGTTCCAAGAATTGTGTGAAGTGCCGAGGATAACGATACAAAAACGAAGGCTGTCTTTGCCCTCAATGACCTTACATTTTAATAAGAGTAAGCAATATTTAAAGGGGAAGAGTGGCCAGGGAGGAAGATTTTCCTATGTAAAGTTAGCAGGGTGGTGAATAGGGCCATAGGGGAATGTTGCTTAGTCATTTCAGTCTTGCCTGACTCTTAGTGACACCATTTAGGATTTTCTTGGCAAAGATATTAGAATAGTTTGCCATTTCCTTCTCCAGCTCATTTTACATATGAGGAAACTAAGGCAAATGGGGTTAAGTGATTTGCACAGGGTCACAAGCTAGGAAGTATCTGGAATCAGATTTGAACTCAGGTTTTCCTAACTCCAGGCCTGAGGCTCTATCTACTGGGCCACCTAGGGGCCCTAGGGTAATAGATTGATACAAACCTTCCCAAGAGCAATGGCAGAAGCTGATTCTATTATGGATTCAAAACTGGAAAAGGGTTCCCAAAGGGAAGCAAAGCATGTCTGGAGCCATTCCTAGGGATACTAGTTGATTGGAGCAATCGCCAAACAATACAGTGACCCCCTTTGGTGGGAGATCCAGGCATGAAGTGAAATGAATTATAAACTGAGATAGTTAGGACTGTACAATCTTTAGCACCCCTCCTAACTCTGATGTTCTGTGGTTCTGTGAATCCTCATCTTTTTATTTTTCCTTGGGGGGAGGAGAGTGGTAATAGGGAGGCGTGTTCAAACACATATCATTACTATACCAACTCCTAAGGAGGAAACTTCCTTTATTGTTGCAAACCACCAACTGTTTTTATAATCTTAGACAATTATCTGTAGATGCTGAGAAGTTAAATGACTTACCTAGGGTCACATGGCCAGTATGTATCAAAGGTGGGCCTTGATAAAAGGATATGCTGATAAATGTTTAACAAGCAGTTCGCAAAAATAATAATAATAATAATAATAAAGTAACAATACTCTTTTAAGTGCAAACTACAATATAAATATTTTCTCCATTACTTTCTTATGGTCAGACAAACAACAAAATAATAAATCAAAGCCCTAGTTTGTAACATGTACTGATTTCTGTAAATGTCCACAGTGAAAATTTAAGAATTCACTCTCATAAGTTGTTTTGATCTATTGTTAAACACACCTTTGAACTTGAGCTTTGATTATCCTGAGTAAAGTCTGGCTATCTAGTCACTATATCATGATATCTTTCAAATTTATATTTGTCCATATTAGATATTACATTATACTCAGCCAACTCTTGTAGAGTTTTGAAAGTTGTTTGGGAACCAATGTAAGAACTGTCCTTTCAAGCTTTACATCACCTAATTTGAATGTGTGTTATCCATGTTTTTAAGGCATTGATAAAAATATTAACAGAATCATGCTCTTTTAAAATTGTCTTATTTATCTCCACTTTATTTTTAATACTGTATATGCTAGGAAATAATAAAACCTAGAAGCAGCATATCAATAAATGTTGCCTTTCATATGTTATTTAATGAAATCTTTCAAAAATATAATATTTTGAAAAGAATGAAATTATTAATTTCATTGATATTTTAAAGCTCAGTATGAAATTAATTCCATCAATAAATGTTAGTATAGACTTCTATTGTTAGTCATAAAGGTAGTGAAGAGGGAAGTATGGCAAAACCTCTTTATTGCCTGTGGAATATAAAGGAAACTTTCACATGTAATGGCAGAGGTCCACCTCAGCACCAATTAATCATAGAATACCCAGACATCTTCATTAAGTAATTAATACAAAGAAAACTAATTGTGAATAAGTTCCCAATCAATTTGAAAGGATAATAGCGGCTCTGGGTCATTGGGTGAAGGCAAATGACCTCACACCAAGAATATTTTTGGTTAAAAGGAATCAATTATGCCCTGTGGGGCTATTGATAACATTTCTAGACACCATGAAAATTTGATCATTCCAGTAGCTGTTAAGTCAAGTTCAGCTCTTATGTGGTCTCTCTGTCATGCTGTTGGGTCACTCAGCCCCTCCCTGTAGCCCAATATGGAATCATTATGATAATAGCCATTCAAATGCTGCAATATTATGAGTTTTCTTATACATTGTCATAGGAATAGGCGATAGTTTAACTGTACTTTATATTCCCTTATCTCCCTCAAATCCCCATTCTATCATACTTATTTTTGCTTGTTTGAGCTCCCTACCTACATGTTGAAAAAGTGAAGGAACAAAAAATAAGGAGAGAGAATTTTGGCACAGAGTACACTGTAACAAAGAGGAGTGAGCAACAGTGACTTGGAGGCCAAATCAATTCTTTGCTTCCCCATCTCTCCCCTTTTTGTTTTCAGCTTTGTTTCATATATGGTTTCTGCTGCCCGTAGGGACCTCTTACTATATGAAAAACATCTTCTGATTAACCATTAATGAGCTACTGAATCACTATAGGTAAAGTTCATGAACGAATGAACAAAAAAGCCTTGTTACTATCTGTCAAAAGTACTGACACTCCAAAGCCTTGTTTTAAATGCTCTCCAGTCCAGATAATTGGAGTGGGCAGGATGGGTGGAGTGAGACTTGGATTAAATGTTTTCAGTTGCTTGTTTGATGCATCCAAGGGGTTCATCAGAAAATTTAAATGATATGGGGATACACGCCCCTTCCACCTTTTTTCCCCTGATATCAGCAGGGTGCTTACAGCATTCGTTAGTTTTCTGGTTTTTGGTTGTTTTTTTTTCTTTTCTTTTTCCTGTATGATAGGGCATTCTTATGATTTCCCCGCTCCTCAGAGTAAAAGTCTTAGGATTAGTGATGAAAAGAAGATAGAAGGGAGAGAATGGCAAAAGTTGAAAAAGTCAAGAAATTAAAATAAATATGAATATTTTTAATAATAATAAAAATAAATGATATTTATAAAGTACCTATACTATCACTTTTGATGCTCACAACATCCATGAGAGGTAGATGCTATTATTATCCCCATTTTACAGCTGAGCAAACTGATCCATGGGCAGCTAGTTGATAGACTAGAGTACTGGGCTTAGAATCAGAGAGACATCTTCATGAGCTCAAATATGACCTTAGACACTTACTAGCTGTGTGACACTGTGCAAGTCATTTACTCCTGTTAGCCTCTATTCCTCATCTATAGAATGAGCTGGAGAAGGAAATGCAAACCATTCCAATGTCTGTACCAGGAAAACCCTAAATGGGGTCATGAAGAGTCAGATATGACTGGAACAACTCAACAACAAAAAACAAACTGATTTATACAGAGGTTGAGTGACTTGCCCAATATTACTGAGCTAATGAGTGTGTTTGAGGCCAGATTTCATCTGAGGTCTTTCTGACTCCTGACTTTGTGCTATGTCACCTAGATACCTCAACACACACACACACACACACACACACACACACACACAATTTCGTCCATTGTTACTGTAGATGTGGAAAACACACTGTCAAGGGAAAAGGTGAATGAAATTTGTTCACCCTCATTCATCTAAAAGTGAGGGCCTGTGACCATCCATTGAGACAAAATGTCTTTACAGCCTAACAGGAAGCCATTTTGTGGCTAGGGCTAATTTATAGGCCTGACTAACAAAAGAACTGGAAAGATTTTAAGCAAATCTTAATGGCTCAAAATTTTAATGGCTTCAGCAATCATTGGAATTGCAGTAACCCTTTCCTGAGGAAGGAACACCAACAAGGGAGAGCTGAAGACAATTCAAATTCAGTTATTCCTATAGGAAACTCTTGTCAGAGATCTAAGAAGGTATTAATTAGAAGCTTCCAACATAAAAATTCCAGATGGGATTCATCCAGGCCTATTTGGAGTCACAGAGATTATGTGCAGAGAAGATAACAAAGATTGGTATATTGACCGATTATATTATTTATTTGTTGAAAAAAAATGAAAGAAAATAGTAAAGTCACCTGCAGTGGCCACTTGATATCATTAAGCTGAGTAGAAAGAGTAGGAATAAAATTACTCTTTCTTCAACTAGACCGAGAAAAGTATGTTGTCTGCATTCTACCCAAAGGTATCTGAACTAAAATTCTAATGACTGACAGTGCTTTTACAAAAATGCATATTATAGACATATTCCTTCACATCTGAAGCCTGGTTATCATAGGTCTTACTCAGATATTTGTTATTAGACAATCTGGCTACCTACTAATCTTATGGAGGGGGGAATCTCTCCTACTCTTCACAGCTTTGGTTGAGCACATACTTTGCCTAGGGCCTGCTTATATCAAAAAGTTCTATGGCTTGCTCCCTTGGTATTTTTTTTTAGACCCTCTACCTTCACCTCATATAATTGTACTGTGGTCTGGCATGGGAGATATCCTGGCTTTCCCTTAAGACAGTTATATCTTGGAGCCTATCCCTAGACAATGTCACCTGAAAAAGAGCAATGCCTTGTAGATTGAGAGTCACAGATAGAGCAAAAGCAGGGTTTGCTAGTAAATGTTTAACATATGGCTCTTGAGAGTGGGAGGGAAGGGATGTACACATACCAATTGTTTTTTTTAGGTTTAACCAGCATTAATGGAATTTTCTCCATCACTTTCTTAAAACTAAGCAGTCAACGAAACACTAAATCAAATTCTGATTAGTAGCATTTGCCAAGTTCTGAAGTGTGAACTCTCACACTGAAAATTTAACAAGAGACTCTCACTAGCCAATATAAGCTAGCTCTACCACACCTGTGAGCAGAAAGGTCCTTTAAGATGATCTAGACCAGGCATTTGTCTTGGATGCATTTGGCAGTCTGGTGAAAACTATGGACTCTTATTCAGAATAATGTTTTAGATATAACAATATTTATTGTATATTTATTATATAACTAAATATTATATAAATAATGTTTTAAAATGTGTAATATATATCTGATTACAAAGAAAACTAAATGTTAGCGAAAATAAAGATATTTCTTTTTTCTCCTTATCCAGATTCAAAAACACCCTGTAATCCACAGATTCTTTAGGGTTGATGGGCCCCTTGGTTAAGCTCCCCAGATCTACATAAATCCTCTTATTTTGCATAAGAAGAACATATGACTCAGAGAGGATTAAATGATCACATCGATGTCATAAAACAATAATAGGCAGAGCTGGTATTCCAATCCATGTTTCTGATTCCAAATCCAGTACCCTTCCCACTACATTTGTTATTCTGTATTATGCCGTTCACCATGTTGGTGATTAATTTTATGTATAGTTGATCAGTTGATACATATAGATAGTGATCTTCCTATAACATGTACAGCAAGGACTGTTTTTGGTCTTTTGTTTCTTTTTACTTTCTTTAAATCCCCAACACTTATTACAGTGCCTGGCACAAAGTAGGGGAAAGGGAAAGGAACAAACATTTATTAAGTACTTGCTATGTGATTGTAAAAGTGCTAAGTGCTTTACAAATGTTATTTCATTTGATCTTCACAACAACTTTGCAAAGTAGGGGGTATTATGATCCTCATTTTACAATTGAGGAAACTGAGGCAAGCAGAAGTTAAGTGACTTACCTAAGATCACGCATTAGTAAATGTCTGAGGCCAGACTCCAGATTCAGAACTCTATCCACTGTGTCACCTACTGGTCTAGGCATTTAACAAATGTTTATTGATTGACAGTCATAATTCATAAGCCAATATAATGAATATATGTACCTCCATGGTTTTGCTCATATAGGCTGAATCGTTTTGCAGAAACGGACATTTTTATTCATTTAGTAAGAATGTATTAGATGTCTTCTTTGTCAGTCCCTCAGCTCAGATCCTAGTATAAAAAGACAAAGAATGAATTAGCCCCTGCCTTGAAGATTACATGTTTGAGGAACTATATAATAATTATGTGTAATTTATGTTCTCATAAGCCTTTGTCCAAAAGTCTGTGCACATTTAGTAGTTAAAGATGTTTGTATAGGAGTAGAGAGAAGGGCTTCTTGAATTTTTGCTCTAGTTCCATGAGTGACTCCACTTTAGACACAGAATTCGTGCATGCATAAATAGCTCAGCATACCTACTCCCCTATATCTGGGTGTTTCAACAATCTGGCTAGCAGCTATTGTGGGGGTAAAAGACCAACACAAGCCCAACAACAAGAATGTTACCAGCCCGCTGCCAAAGCCCAGGTTCTTTTGATCTGCTTTGCTAAGGAAAGCAATGTTAAGGGCTTAACAAGTTTACTTTAATTCGGCATGCAAATATCATTCACTTAGTTCAGAGAAAAAGCCAGCACCCTGAACTTTGAAACAAATACAAACAAATTACAAACATCAACAGACAGACCTTGTCTGATTCAAATCCCAATACATAGTTACTAGAGTTTAACAAAGTCCCAACATCTGGGTTTACAAGCTGGAAGGCTCTTAGCTACAGCTGCCCAGAGTCTCCACATCAGTGTGCTACCAAGAGTGAGAGCCCTGAGCAAATAGCTCTGTCTTCTCTTCTTATAGCATTTCAGACATCATCAAACATCATCCGAATGACCAGAACTTAGACTCCTATGATTGGCTCTTGAGTTAGCACCTCCCCTTAGTACCCTGGGAGCTTCACACCCACGTGGGCTTAGCACCTAATAGGGGTTTGGGCCTGGGGCTTAGCACCTAGTAAGACTCAATGAAATACACTGAATTAATCAAAGGGAACAAAAACCAAACTCTTCAAGGGCACTTGGTTGAACTGAGTGCTAAGAGACCATTTTGCTTACCAACACACTGGGCTATCTCAATCCCTTGCTAATACATTCTGACTATTACAATGTCATCTCTCTGATGACGAAGGTTGGAAGATGTTACACAACATATCTGCGGGTTGCAAACTCTTATTTTGATGTCACTGTAAATGGATATTTCTTACACTGTAATTATCAACAGCTTATAATCAAACATAACTCCATTTAATGTTGGATAAACTGAAATGGAATTGTTTGTAAGGTAATTATTTATAAGGAGTGCTCATTTAAATGATAGAATTTTATGTTTTTAAATGTGAGTTCACCTAATTCCCTCTACAATAGGTAATAATATCAACAAAGTATTTTATGAGTATTTAAAAACACTTTGAGCTATGGATCCTTTTTATCATTTAATGTTAATTTTCCTACTTATATTTATTTTTATAATTCCTATGCATTTGTATAATCTTTGTGTTTGAATACTTCTAAAATGCTATACTTTATAAAATATGCATATTTTTCAAAATGTTTGATACCATCTTTTGCACTTATCATGCTACCCTTATTGGACACTAGTTGGAAAAATGAATAGGATACTGGAACTGGAGACAAGAAGATCTGAGTTTGAATTTGGCCTCAGACTTTTACTAGCTTTTTGACTTTGGGAAAATCACTCAAACTTTGTCTACCTCCATTTTGTCATCTGTTCAATGGGGATAGTAACAATACCTCTGAGGGTTGCGCAGATAAAATCAGAATGTTTATAAAGTGCTTTGAAAACCTTAAAATGCTGTATAAAAACTGTTGATTATTGCTATTATTATATCTTTCCAAATTTAATTTTCTTTTTGTAAATTAATGGCTCCTGCTTTCAGCTTATTTCTTATACCTTTACAGTCAGGTTCCTAGATAAAGAGAGGAAACTTACATTTTCCTGAGTACTTTATTATATTTGCATAACTCCAGCCTTTTTAACTATGGGGAGAGTACTTGATTGACAAGATAGCTTAAATCAATCTTTCCCTCTTGATTAAGTGTTCTTAACCTGAGGTCTATGAACCTGCTATTCAAATATTTTGAAAACTGTGTTTCAATGTAATCATTTAATTTGTAATGCTCTATTTTTTATTTTATTCACTTAAAAATATTGCTCCGGGAAGAGATCTCTCAGCTTCATCAGACTGCTGAAGGGGTTGATGATACTAAATTAAAAAAAAAGTTTTCAAAAAACCGCCTCCAGAGGCTCTTCTATTCATCAAGTCATCCCTACTCCACTTTGCTCCCATCTCATGAATTTCCAAGACCTAAATCCTTCCTTTAGTCTTCTCAAATGTCACTGAAACATCAACCTAAGCTATCATACCTGTCAGCTGTATGTATTTTACAAAGCTATGCAAATGGTAAGTCCAAGTTCTAGGCTTATTATCCCAGTAACCATTCCATTTAGTGATGTAGCTTTGCTTCACTTCATTCTCAGTTCATTCTTCAGTGTTGGAATATTCCTTCCTGTGGTTAGCTCTCCTCTTATTGTCTTACTTGAAGATACCTAGCATAACTCATGTGTCAACTTTTAAAAAAATGATTGACCCTTTTTACTCCTTCTTGTACTTTCTTCCCATTTATGCTTGAATTGGTAAACTTAAAATTATACTTCAACAGCACGAAGTTATCAAGTTACATTCCATTTAGGGGCTCTTTCCTTTATGTCCTAAGGAGAGGAATTCTCTGGCATACCTTGAGATTGGACCTTTTCTCTCATCCAAGTCCTTTGCCAGTTTTTACCTATCACAGTAGCTCCTTTACCACCAACCAGAAATACATAGCAGAGGTAGTAATTTTATGAAGAAAGCATTAGATTTAAAGTCAGAAGACACGAATGTCCTGGCTTTGACAATAACAAGCTGTGTAAACTTTAGTAAATTACTTCATCACTCTAGACCTCAGTGTTCTACTCTGCAAAAGGAAGAGGTTGCACCCAATGACCTTTAAGGTTCTTTCCAATTCTAAGATCCTGGTCTCCTAAGAGCTATATTCACATATACTGTAGCAGCAGTTTTCTAGGTTCAGGATGGCTTTATTGCACTTGATGTTTCTTCAAGTTAATTAAGCTGGAAGGATAATCCTTTTTAAACTGAGCAAAGGTAAATGTTGAGTAGTGCATAGAGAGTCTATCAATGGGACCTAAAAAGAAGTATTTTCACTTGGAACTACTAGAATTTGAGATCGACTGGAATGACTTTTATATACAAAGATGGCACATTTTCCACTTATTCAGTAACTACAGTATAATTGTTTTATATTGATCTTTTAAAATTGAGGAATGGTAAATTTTGGTTAATCCTGACTTCCTAAGATTTACTGCATGTGTATCTATATATCTATATCTATCTATCTATCTATATGTATATATATATGTATATATACACAATCTTAAGAGTAAAGAACATACCATGACCTTATTTTCTAAGTCCTATCATACCTTACCTGTAGTAGATGCTTGATAAATAATTTAATTCTAAAATGAAAACTAGTTGTCATATTTCATCCAATTAGAATACAATAAAATACACATGACACTGGAACTACAGTGAATATAATTTAATCTTTCATCTTTGATGACTCAGAATGCATTTCCTCATCTTGGAGCATCTCAGACATGATTGGAAACATCAGTTATTATTCTGAAGTCCTGTAAAAGTAGAAGGAAGAGGAGGTTGGGCTAAATCTTTGTCAACTTTATGAAATACCCTGAAAATTGCTCATTTTGATTCAATGCCTGAATCAACAAGCTTGCTTGTACTCTTCTTGAAAAATTAGAGTACTGGGGTTGGAGGAAGAGGGAGAATCTCATAACTGATCTTTCTATGTGAGTTTTGGTTAAATAAGGAGAGGTTTTCTGTGACATTATTCAACAGACATTCCTAATAATCTAAATCTATTGAATCTCTTCAATCTACTGAAACTCTCCAGACTCAAAACGTATCAAAGTTTTTAGGGTCAAACACTATAAAATGACTTATTGATAATGAAGTATTTATTGTGCCTATTAAAAATCATTTTTTTAAAAAAACTATAATTGTAAAAAAGCAAAGTAAGTTTGCAGTTAAGTTTGTTTATGGTAGCTTGATTTGCTCTGCCTTTAATTTGAAGCAAAATGAGGAAAACAAATCGATTTTGTGCAAAGCTCAATAGTTACAAGCAACATTCCAGTCAAAATACAACTTAATGGACCTTGCATCTTTTACTTAACCTGATTGTTGGCAAAGCACGGTGCATATTAAGAGGTAGATTGGGGAAATCATACAGTAGCAGTAGAGTATCTGCTCATCGAATTAATAGAATGAATGTATAAGCATCAGTCTCCATTTTATTTGATTTAATCTTAACAACTTCCCAAGGGATTCTGGGTGATGTTTGCTAGATTAATCATAGTGACTGGTATCAATACTAGTAAGAAAGCAGACTAATCTACTATTTAGACTTTTCAATCTGTTTGATTCAGTGTTTTAATCAGTGCTCAATTCTGGGTTGCATTTTATTTTCCTGGAAAATTTTCATTATATAACACTCTTCATTTCCTTATGTGACATAGTTTGATGTAGTTCTTATCAATATTCACCAAAACACCACCAGAACAAAAGTGGCAACTAGTTTTTAGCCTACTTCTAAGGACTTATGTTATCTTGATATACACATTCATGTATGTATACACTAACCAGAAGGTCATTAACTAAGAGCAATAAGTGACTTTCGAAGGTATTTTTTTAGGCAAAGATACTATAAATCAACAAATCCAAAAATTGACCTCATTATATTTTTCACCAAACCCACTCGTCTTCTTAACTTCCTTATTTCTCTGGAAGGTATCACCATCATTCCAGTTTGTCAACCTCAATGTTACTCTCTATCCCTCATTATTACTCACCCCACATATATACTCATACCAAAGTTTATCATTTCTGTCTGCCTAATGTCTTTCATAAACACACCTCTCCACTCAAACAACCACTACTCTAGTTCTGGCCCTCATCACTTGTCTTCTTAACTATTACAATAGCCTTCCAGTTGTTTTCCACATCTTGGGTCTTTCCCCACTCTAATCAGTCTTCCAAAGCAGTTCCAAAGAGATTTTTCTTAGGCAGGAATATGATTGTGTTACTCTCCTACTCAATAAATTGCCGTGGTTTCTTTTGGATAAAGTATACATACACCTATTGAATATTTTAAGCTTTTCACAACCCACTCTCAATGTAGCATTTTAATCTCATTGCACTCCCATCCATGCTTTCTACATTCCAGTAAAATTGGACTCATTTCTATTTGTCATACACAACACTCTTATCTCCTACCTATGTGTCTTTGTACTGGATGTCTCCAATAAGGTCCATTTTCTTTCCTCTTTCCCTTCTTACCTCCATCTCTCAGAATCCCTAGTTTCTTTTGAAGCTCAGCTCAAGTACTGCTTTCTACAGGATGCCTTTTATAATGTTACAGCATCTTTGCCTCCTTCCCCAGACGCCATCACCTTTTAGCTGTATTTGTATATACATATATGTGAATATGTTGTGTACCCTGAATACAATTACTCAAAAATAGAGACACTTACTCTTGCTTTTATATCACCAGCACATAGCATATGTTTGCTGGTTGATAGTCTTTCTCAAGATTGTCTGGTGCTCAAAGTAAGAAACAAAGAAAGGATGTAAACCCATACCTTCTGACTCCAAATAAATTGCTCTCTCTTTGTTTGTGGGACTCATGGGGGTGAGAGTAAAGGTAAAAAGTAAAAATGGCACAGAGCTACAGTTTTCAATAAAATGCTTGAACTACTTTTGAAATAAGAACATTATTTATATATTCATTTTATATATTTTACATATATTCATTTTGTATGTGGAAATTGTTTCCCCATATACCCCACAAGAATTCTGTAGTTTTAGAAATCATATGAATAAAAGCCAAAAAAGTTAACTAAATCAAGGCAATATCTTTGACTTTTACTTCTCTGATATTAATATCCATGGGGTTATTAATTTCTACTAACCATCTACTTACCATAATATCAATAACCAGTCATTGAACAAGGTCATCATAATTCCTCTATCTTTTGAGGACTCATAATGCTGCCATTTGCATGGAGCAACCATGAAGAAATCCTTAAGAGTTTTTGTTTGGTTGTTTTAAGTTTGGGAAGGATAGTGCTATTATGAAGAATAATTTCTTAAATAGTAATGGAACTTGTAATTTAGCTGTTTTCCTCTAGTCTATTCTGGTAATTTTCTGTTCTTCTATGCCTAGTATATATGACTGATAAGTGCAATAGAAGGGAGACCTGTAAAATGGTTAGTATTTCAAAAGGATGATATGGCAAAGAATATTTCATACACTGGAATTGCCATGCAAAAATCAGAAGATATGTAAATATGCTAACTATATATCACTTTTTAGTGCATTCATAGTATGCTGGAAATGAAAGTATTACTGACTGCTGCATTCTCATTTAAACTCTTCTCTGAATATATCTGAATACTGCACAGGAGAGAATATGATATGTCTGGACAAATTATTGTTAAGTATTTGAAGGTACCCTATGTCATATTAGATTTCTATAATTGCCTGAATTACAGCTGTGTATCTAAAGGCTAGAACTGCATAATTTAAAATTGTATTGAAGAAAAAAATGCATAGCTCAATTCC
This sequence comes from Phalanger gymnotis, assembly GCA_028646595.1. Taxonomy (NCBI): domain Eukaryota; kingdom Metazoa; phylum Chordata; class Mammalia; order Diprotodontia; family Phalangeridae; genus Phalanger; species Phalanger gymnotis. The sequence continues at coordinate 176,293,803 of CM053627.1, forward strand.
ATTTTGCTGTAGTTCATTTTTCTTTGGTCTAAGCCTAGTGACCAGGACCTCTAAATCACTCATTTGATGGGTGAAATTCAAAAAAATATTTGAACCAACGCTTTTTTTCATATTGATTTTACTTAACAAGACACACGTAAAGGCAATGCTCAACTTCAAATCTTCCTGCATTCTTTAAAGATTTCAGAGTCTATTATTTTGTCAGTGTAGCCATTCCTTATTTATATTTTTATATTTGAGAAGTTGCTGTGTTCATCTATTGTGTGACTAAATTGAAGTTGCCTTTAATCAGTATTACTTCTCTAACTGTAAATTGAGAACTACCTGTAACTGTTCAATACTTATTAGTGTGAATTGTTGTGCTAGGCATAATGAGGGATACCAAATTTAAGACCTGTTCCATATGCTCCAAGTGCTTAGAGTCTATCTAAGGAGACAACATACAAAAAATGATTAATATATAGCAAGATATATATATATGGTACAGACATGTGCTAGGTAGGATTGCAACCAAACGGAAAAAGCACTTTTGGCAAAAGATCAAGGATGACTTTATAGAAAGGGTAGGATCTAAGCTGAGCCTTAAAAGAAGGGTAAGGTTTCCGTAGATAGATTGGGGAGGGTGGTAGAGGAGGAGGGGACAGAGAAGGGCATGAACACTTCTCTGTCTATGAAAAAGGTCAATAAGGCATAGAGGCTCTTGTGGAGGAAAAGAGAAATAGGAAAAAAAATCTGTTCTTTGAATTATATTAGTGAATTCCCGTCCAGCGTTCCACAGAGTCCAATTCCCATTCCCTTTACAACTCTGAATCATGGCTTCTCAGTAGGTTTAGCACATTTCATGTGGCTATAATCTTCCTGTACCATTTCAAGTCAGCAAAGAATTGAATGGTATCAGAGGCTTAGTTCTGACTTCAGATGGTTGAATCAAAAATGTTTCTTTTTAAAACATTTGTTTTTGTTCTTCTCCACACCCTAAATAATAAACTAAATTAAAATGGCCTTGTTATTTGTGTTTTCACGATCTGTTAATCCTCCTTTAGTTCAAAGAAATGCTTTTTAATAGAATAGAGGTTTGTTCCTATATGGCAGTAATATGAACAAAAGAGACAAAATGCCCATCATTATTGACTTTTCCCAACTGATATGAGTAGTGGAGAGACAAAGAATTTCAAAAATAATAAATTTGGTCCATGAATAGATATACTCTCTCCCAAGGAAAACAAGTGCTGGCATTTATATGGTATTTTAAGTTCACAAAATGCTTTGCATTCATTTGCTGATTCTATCCTCAAAACAATACCATGAAGGAGGCACTAAAGGGATGATTATAAACTGGTTTTACAGATGTAGAAACTGGGGCTCAGAATAGTAAAATCACTTGCTCATTAATCTAGTAAGCAAGGTAAAGGAAGAGTTCAGACCAAGAGCATTCCTGATGTAAAGTCCAGTGTTTTGTTTGTTGGTTTTCAAATCACCTAACCACACTAATTCTCATAAGAAAATGAGAAGGGCATTCTGTCTTCCACTATTGCCCAGGGAAGGAATCTACCAAATCCTGGTCACCATCAGAATATATAGACAGGAGGCTTTTCTCCTATATCTAGATCGTGTGTTTGTATTATTGTGCTTTCCAGATCCAATGGCAGAAAAGTGAGGTTATTGTTTTTCCTGTGAGAATTCAGAACATTGTTTTATCTGTAATAAAAAACTGAAATCAATTTGCCCAGCAATGCCCATTCTTGTTATTAGGCATGTCTATTGAGAAATAAATGATTCTTTTTTTTCTTTCTTTTTTCTCTTTTCCTGTCTTCTTTTCTTCTTTCCCTTTCTCTGTTTTTTTTTTTATTTTCCTTTAACTGAAAAGAATCTCTCTCTTCTAAAGTATTTATGGCATATGTCACATTCATCTTTTTTCTTAACCTATTATATGATATGTTCCAAAAGACCTTTGCGTTCTACTTTATGCTGCACTATTGTTTATCACACATTTAGACTGTAAAGTCCTTGAGTGTAGAGAGCATCATTTTTCAACTTTGTATCCTCATTCCCACCACATCATGTCACATAAGACAAAAACTTAATGTACATTGTTGAATTAAATTAAATGAATCACCACCATTATTTGCATTATCATTAAAATCAATAAATATTTATCAGGAGAATGAAAGGAACTATGTCATATAAAGACATATTATGTAAGATCTAGTTTCTCTTCTCAAGGAGGTTCCCAATTAGCCCCTCAAGAACTTCTAGATTGCCTGAGAGTGACTTGCATCTGTTTTCTTTCATTCTTTGACTACATGTTTATCATGTCCATAGAGGCAGCAGTACCAGGGTGAAGGGGGACATCATTTAAAACTTGATAATTCTTGGAAGATCTCTCCTTCTCCAATTATGGAACATAGAGTCCATCTTAGAAACACCAAACACTTCCATTTTCAGTATCTTATATCATCAGGAAATTGGAGATCAGGATCTTCTGACTCACCAATTCCATTAGAATTATTTGTAGGTAATTCAGTTATTCCATGTAAGCCCAAACCAAATAGTAATTATGGCTGCAATTGAATGAATTATGAATTATATAACTTATCATTTGATCCTTCCAAAAATTCCATAAGATAGATGGACTAAGCAAATATAGGACAGAGTAGTGAACTTGAAACAACATACCTTGAGTTATAATCCTTTTTCTGTCACTTCTTGCTTGTATGGCCTTGGAAAAACCACTCAACATCTCTACCTCAGTTTCTTCATCTGAAAAATTAATTCATTTTGCGCAAATGACCTCTAAGGTCTATGCATTTTAGTCATAGAGACTATCATGAAGAAAACTCATTGTAAAATTCCATATCAGTGTGAATTATTGTTATTACTGAGCTTCAGAGAACTTACATGACATCCAGCATCATTCAACAAATAAATGGCAGATTCAGGCTTCAAAATTAGGTCTTCTGACTCTGAATCCCCTGTATATGTGCATGTGTTTCATTAAGCAACAAATTTTCTTCCACTTTTCTTCTCACTCTAGCATTGGTTGCTGAAGATTCTCATTTTTCAAATAATTAAATGAATAGTTTATGATAGGTTATTATAGGAATAAAAATGTGACTAAATAATATATATACATACATACAAGTATATGTACATATATATGTGTGGATGTGTGTATACATATACATAATATAACTGTAAAAATGTGCACTTTTTCCACCTTTATCTATCTTGATTAATAGATAAACCATGTGAAATCATTTGTCATTCCCTGCTCCTACTGGCGATTAGCAATTGATTGACTATGTGCATTTATAATATCGAATTCTGAAAAGGTCATATTGCTGATTTCCTTATTTATTCAAGTTATGAATCAGTCCAGAGGAGAAACAATTTATTGAAAATAGATTGACTGATTCATACATGATGCTTTTGTAATATTTTCTGATATTTCAAGCTGAATTGTTGATTATGCTATTTTGTCGCCTTATATTAATGTTTCAAATTCAGGCAATAAGAAAACAATGTTGCCTTGTATTTCTTTCTCCAGATTAAGGTAACCACAGCATGATATACCATCTTAAACTTTCCTATCTCAATTTATAATCCTCAACAATATGAACAAGCCATCAATATGTTAAATGCCTTTATGCTTACATAAGATTGCTGCTGAATCTTCCCTGAATTATTTCAGATGCTCCTGGATTTTTCTACCGTGTCCGCTTACCAGTTGCCTAGCAACTCTATACTGTCTTATGATTGTTAGACACTAACTTTCAGGATAATTTTCTTTCATCAAAATTAATAGTAAGAAAATATCAAGGCTCCAAATTAGTCATTCCTCATTTCTGGTGGAGAACTTAGGTGCAGAATATAATTTGCACTCAAACAAGTTCGTGCAAAAGAAGCCTTCTTTCATCCTTATCATAATGTCAGCATGTTTTCAGATCAGAAGATGAGTCCATCCACAAAACTGTGAGGCTAAGATGAAAAGCTTTATTTAGGGAGTCATAAGTATGTGAATTTTCAAGGCGGTCATGATGGCACATTAGGTGCTAGGTGGCACGTCAATGATCAAAACAGCGCTCTGAAATGCCATGGGTTTGTATAGTGTGTGAGGATTTAAAATCAGAAAAATCTCTGATTTCTTGTTTTAAAGGCATTGGGAACAGATTTTTGTAATTGAGTAGGAAATTTGCCCCTGGTTTTGATGGATCTATAAAACACCAACAGCATCTGGATGAGCCAGTTAAGTCTTTCATTTAAAATTGTATAAAACAAAGATCTATGATTTCCTTATTTATTTTTTATTGAAATGACCAGCTACTTTGATACAGGTCATTATGTTCTTGTTTACAATTCATGCTAGGTAAGCCAAGTGGAAAACAAATATTTCAATACAACAGCAAAATGTAATTTCAAAGTCAAGAAGAAGGGTCGGTTGCCTTTATCACCAGAAGAGAGGAATCATGGGACTGTGGATAGAACTCTAGTCAAAAAATCTGGGTCTGAGGTCAGGATCAGCTACTTATTCGCAGTGTGACCTTGGAATTAGTCACTATAGGTCCCTGGGTCTCATTTATAAAAGGAAAGGGTTAGAATGGATGGTTGAAAATATTCCTTTCTGATTAAATGCCAGAGCATTTAATAATTTCATGATCACTTAACTGGTTCTTCAAGTTTGGAAGTGAACATTCTGATTCCAGGGAACCAGGTCATGTGGACCTCTCCTTTGAGGCACATGAACAGCAATTGCAGTGGTGCCAGAAATAAATCTAACAGAGCAAAGATAAAGAGAAAAGTATTCCTTTGCTGGCATCCTGGGAGTGAAGAATTATACAGAGGCCTCTGTAAGGGTGTAGCTACTTTATAGAGAGGTATTCCTGCATAACAGATTGAGACCTGGTCTTAAAAGGAGGAAGATTTATATTTAAGTGCCACCCATATACTGATTGTATATGAGACTCCAGGCAAATCACTCATAATGTTTTCTTTAAGTAACAAAGATCATATAGTTTTACTTTTCTTTATATATTCTATTTCGTTAAATATTTTTAAATTACACATTAAACACTTCATTTAAAAAAAAAAAACTAGTTCCAAGTTCTCTCCTTTCCTCCCTTTGCTCACCCTAACTTGAGAAAGCAAGCAATTTGATGCAGATTATACATGTGAAGTTATGCAAAACATTTCTGAATTAGCTATGTCGCAAAAGAAAAAAGAAAACATGACAAAATAAAACAAGAAAAATAAAGAATTTTTTTTGAAAAAAAAACATATTTTGATCATTCTGACTATTAATAGTTATTCTTTGCAGGTGGATAGTATTGTTTTAGCTTTTATTTAATATTTTATTTTTCCCCATTACATGTAAAAACAATTTTTAATATTCATTTTTAAAATTTTGTTTTCCAAATGCTTTCCCTTCCTCCCTCCCCATCCCCAACCCCACTGAGAAGGCAAGCAATTCCATATAGCTTATAATGTGTAGTCATGCAAAACTTATCCATAATAGTCATGTTGTGAAAGAAAACATAGACAAGAAAAAAACTCAAGAAAAGTACAGAAAGTGAAAGACATAAGCTTCGACCTGTGTTCAGGCACCAACAGTCCTTTCTCTGGGAATTGATAGTATTTTTTATCATAAGTTCTTCAGAATTTTCTTGGATCATTGTATTGCTGAGAATAGCTAATTCATTCATGGCTGACCATCTTACAATATTACTGTTACTTTGTACATAGTACATTTCACTTTGCATCAGCTCATGCAAATCTTTCCAGGTTTTGCTGAGAGCATTGTGCTTATCATTTTGGATGGTACAATAGTATTCCATCATTCTCATATACCACAGCTTGTTCAGCCATTCCCCAATCAACTTATAATTCTTTAGCACAGAAAAGAGCTACTATAAATATTTTTGTACATATAGGTCCTTTTCTTCTTTTAAAATCTCTTTTGAGATACAGACCTAGTAGTGGTATTGCTAGGTCAAAGGGTTTTATAGCCTTTAGTGCATGGTTCCAAATTGTGCTATAGAATGATTGAATCAATTCACAACTCTACCAACACTGCATTATGGTCTCATTTTCCCACATTCCCTCCAACATTTGTCATTTACCTTTTTTGTCCTATTAGCCAATCTAATATGTATGAGGTAGTATATCAGAATTGCTTTAATTTGCATTTCTCCAATCAGTAGTGAGTTAGAGTATTTTTTCATATGGCCATAGATAGCTTTGATTACTTCATCTGAAAACTGATCATATCTTTTGATCATTTATCAATTGGGGAAGGGTTCTTATTTTTATAAAATCTGACTCGGTTCTCTATGTTTGAGAAATGAGGCCTTTATCAGAGAAACTAACTTCATTTTTTTCATAATTTATATTCCTAACTGTATTTCCTGCCATCCTATCCCTCCATTTATTCTATGCTCTCTCCTTGCACCCTTTCCCTCCTCAAAACTGTTTTGCTTCTGGCTACCAGGTCTCTCAATTTGCCCTCCCTGGTATCACCGCCCTATCCTGCACTTCTCTTATCCTCTTCCCCTCCTATTTTCCTAGAGGGTAAGTGAGATAGATTTCTACACCCAATTAAGTGTGTATGTTATTCCCTCTTTGAGTCAATTATGATGAAAGTAGGATTCTCTCACTTCCCCTTACCTCCCCCCTCTTCCCCTCCACTGTAAAAGCTTTTTCTTTCCTCTTTAATGTGAGATAATTTATCCCATTCTACATCTCCCTTTCTCTTTCTCCATTCACATTCCTCTTTCACTACTTAATTTTATTTTTTTAGATATCATCCCTTTGTATTCAACTCACACCTGTACCCCTGTCTATACATGTTCCTTCTTTCTATCCTAATAATGAAAAAGATCTTATGAGTTATAAATATCATCTTCCCATGTAAACAGTTTAAACTCATTAAGTCCTTTATGAATTCCCTTTCCTATTTACCTTTTTATGCTTCTCTTGAGTCTTGAATTAGAAAGTCAATTTTTCTATTCAATTATGTTTTTTTTTTATCAAGAATGCTTAAAAGTCCTCAATTTCATTGAGAATCTATTTTTTACCCTGAAGGATTATACTCAGTTTTTTTTTTTTCTGGGTAGGTGATTCTTGGCTGTAATTCTTGTTCCTTTGCCCTCTAGAATATTATATCCCAAGCCCTCTGACCTTTAATGTAGAAGCTGCTAAATCTTGTGCTATCCTGACTGTGGCTACATGATATCTGAATTTTTTCTTTCTGGTTGCTTGCAATATTTTCTTCTTGACCTGGAAAATCTGGAATTGGCTATAATATTCCTGGGAGTTTTCATTTTAGGATCTCTTTCAGGAGGTGATTGGTGGATTTGTTTAATTTCTATTTTACCATTTTGTTCTATAACATCAAGAAAGTTTTCTTTGATAATGTCTTGAAAGATATCTAGGCTCTTTTTTTGATCATGGCTTTCAGGTAGTCCATTTTTTTTAAATTATCTCTCCTGGATCTATTTTCCAGGTCAGTGGTTTTTCCAATGTGGTATTTCACGTTGTCTTCTATTTTTCTTTCATCTTTTTGCTTTGTTATTGATTTATTTCTCATAAAGTCATTGGCTTCCATTTGCTCCATTCTAGTTTTTAAGGAGCTATTTTCTTCAGTGAGCTTTTGGACCTCCTTTTCCATTTGGCCTAGTCTAATTTTTAAAGTCTAATTTTATTTTCTTCAATATTTTTTGTGTGTCTCTTTAACCAAGCTGTTGACTTGTTTTTCATGATTTTCTTGCATCACTCATTTCTCTTCCCAATTTTTACTCTCCCTCTTTTACTTCATTTTCAAACTCCTTTTTGAGCTCTTCCGTGGCCTGA
>CM053627.1:176302147-176322331 GCA_028646595.1 Phalanger gymnotis
TTTTTTAAGTGTGAGCCATTGTGGTATGAAGTATACAAAAAAAATAGATAAAAGATGGTCTCTGCATTTATGTCACAGAATTGTTGTGAACATCAAATAATAAATGGAAGCATTGTACTTTGAAAAGTTAAAAAAAAATAAGATGATGAGGAGGAGGAGGAGGAGGATATTAGTGGAGATATTGGTAAAATAACCTCTTCAATATCTAATTCGTTATTCATTCCATGAGAAATATTTGTGTGTGTGTGTGTGTGTTGGGAGAGGCAATAGAAAAATAGAGAAGTGCCAAATGGTTTGATATATAGAAGGGACATGGTTTCCCCTAAAATCATTAAGGCAGCTTTGAAAGCTTAGAATAAGCCCTGAAATACCAGTGAATTGGGATCTGGTGATACCATTTATTTGGTTAAGACTCTAGAGAATGTGATATAATTGCACCTAAGAGTCACTAAAATAGATGCAACAGCACGGGGTTGCTTGTTAGCAATATTTGCAAACATAATAGTCACCTTGACATTCCTTCATGTTCTGGTATCATATAAAGGCAAGATACCCAAGAAAAAAAAATGAGAAATGCCAGCACTTTTTATAAGTTTCTGCATTCATGGTGCTTTTGTTATATACCAACATCTCCTAAAAAAAAAAAATTGGAAACAATCTCACCACTATAGGCAGAAACTTCACACTATTTTCTTGGTCAATAGTATACTTAGCTGCGAGTTAGAACAGGTAGGAAAAGGGTACATTGGGAAAGGCTTTAAATGACACAGGATTTACTTTTGATCCTGGGTGTAATAGAGAGTCTCTAAAATTTATTAAGCAAGGAGGTGACATGGTATAACAACCATGCTACTTGTCACTGCTGTGGCTGTGTCAGACCAATAACAACAGCACACAGGAGGGCTGCTAGTACAGGCTCTTTGATCTGCTTTTCTAAGGAAAACAACTTTAAGAGGTTTACAGTCTCACTTTAATTAAACATACATATATCATTCACTTATTTCAGGGGAAAAAGTCAGCACCCTGAACTTCAGAGAAAAAAACGAACAGAAATTATATAACAGAGCAAAATAACACAAATCAGCAGACAGGCTTCTAGCTGCCTGTCCAAGACATTACATACATAGTTACCAGAGATAGAAGTACCAACAACTGGGTTTTTCAAAACTGTGGAGATCCTTAATGGATACCCAGAATCTCATCTAGTCAAATCACAGGACACTCTTCCAGTGAGTGAGCCCCAAACAAAAATGCTAACCTCAGAATATATATACCCTTCTTCAGGGTCAGAGGGCTTCACAACCATGTGACTCAAACTCATGTGACCTAAGCTTTCCTGTGATTTAAGCAGATCATCAAAGACTCCCCATTCAATCAAAGACTCTTGATTGAAACAAAGGCAAGATTCACAGGCATTTTATTGCCTTAGTGCTGAGAAGTACTCCAAAACAAAAGACAACAAATGTACCACTTTGCTTGCCATTACTCTCCACCCCTTCCAGGATCCTTGGCCCTACAATCTAAATGGCCATGGATCCTGGAGCAAACACCACACCCTGTGATCCCACATTGTTCAATAAACTAAACATAACTTTCATAGCAACATCCTTAAGCAAAACATATAATTCAGTAACATACCCCAAAATACTTATTTACACAAGCAGGGGGTCCTAGACCAGGGTCTTCTCTAGCACAACATATCATCTTTAAGGGGTGGCAGAAAAAACAAACACTGTCCACCCCTAGGTCACAGCAAGTTACAATCTCTTCAGTCAATACAGAGGGTCCAAGTGAAGTCCTTCTCAAGGGTGTGTCCTTCTTTCCACAGTGCCATTGAAAGCTTCCTCCTGGCACCCTCAGATACCAACATGCTTTAATGAGCAAAGTCCCAACACAAATAAAAAAGTCCAAATAAAGTTCTCTTGGGGGTGTGTTCTCCCCACACTGCTCCAGTCCCACTTCTAAGTCCTAAGGGGCACCTGGGCAACAAGACCAACAGGGTGGGTCCTCGTTCAAATCACAGGATACTCTTCCCGTGGTTGAGCCCCAAGCAAACTGCTAACGTCAGAGCAGATATACATATACATATACATATACATATACATATACATATACATATACATATACATATACATATACATATAGGCATAGGCATAGGTATAGAGATATAGAGATAGAGACAGAGACAGAGACAGAGACAGATATAGATATAGATATAGACATAGATATAGATATTCTTCAGAGTCAGAGAGAGTCACAACCATGTAACGCAAGACTCAAAGGCACTCTATTGCCTTAGTGCTGAGAAACACTCCAGAACAAAAGACAACAAAAAGTCCCACTTTACTTGCTATTACACATAGTCAGGACTTCCCTTTAAAAAATATTGAGCAGATAAATGAAGGATTTACTGGATGAGGGAGAGATGTCTAAAAGGCATTTGGTGATGAAAGGTGACAACTCAAGAGATTCATTGGGGATGGATGATGTGAGAATCATCTACATAATGATGACCATTGAGTACTGTAAGAGTTGATGAGATGACCAAATATATATGAGGAAAAGAGAGCTGAGGACAGAACCTTATTACCCATGATTAGTAGGTATGACTTGGATGATGAACCAGAAAAGGAGACTGAGAAGCGTATATGTGTGTGTGTGTATGCATATATGTGTATATTTGTATGTATATGTATGTATATACGTATATGTATAGGTATGCATATATATATATATATATATATAGCGGAGTGTGGGGGTATGTGTATGTGGGGGGGTGTGGGGGTGTATACGCACATACGTGCATACACATTTACACATATGTGTATATATACTATACATGTGTATATATGTGCATATATGTATATATGTATGTGTGTATATACACATATGCGTATATATATATATATAAACTTTAACCTAATAATATCAAAATTGTTCTGCTTCCCTATGAATATGGCATTCTATTAAAAAAAAATCTATTACTTGGAACTTTAATCCACACTGGTATAATGATGATTTCTGTTTATTGTGCTGATTCATTTACCAGTTCAAAAAATATTTATCACCACCGCGTGTGGATTATGATATACAGTTGGATGTGGGAAGAACACTTAAGGGTATGTCAGTGTGTGTGTATGTCTGTGTGTGTGTGTTTCCATCCTAAACAAATACTGTAGGTGGACAGTGTGCTTCGTATATACCAGTGCTCTAACCTCTGTCCTCTTTAAAAATTATTGAGCTTGATTTTTACATTAATTAGTAAATACATTACCTTTCCCTCTCCCCCAACAAAGTCATCACTTGTAACAAAAATATGGGGGAAGTACAGCCAACCAACATATTAAATGATTTTAATAGTATATGTAAAATTCCCACACCTAAGTCACATATCATTGTAGAATACTAGCAATGCATTCATTTTTATTTTGTTTGTTCTTTCCATTTTAATTGTTATAGTAAATATATTTGTTTTCCTTGTTCTGCTTACTACATTCTGTAACAGATTATGAAACTCTTTCCATATTTCTCTTCATGCCCTTCATTTCTTGTATCATAGCAGTACATATTATATTACATTCATAAACCACAATTTATTTTGCCATTCAACAATCTGGAACCCTCATCTCTTTTCTTGCTTTATTTTCTTTCTTGATCTCATCAACTACCGTAAGTTCAACTCTTGCCTCTATGGAGATGACTCCCAGATGTATGCATCTAGCTCTAGTCTCTCTCCTGAATTCCAGTCCTATATCATTAATTGCCTATTGAATATTTCTAATTAAATGTCCCACAGGCAGCTCAAACTCAACATGCCCAAAGAAACTCATTATCTCTTACCAAACTTGGGAAATAAACTTTCCCTTATTCCTAATTTACCACAGTCTGTCAAAAGCCTCACCATTCTTCCATTCAAACAGTAAAACATATAGGACAGTCTAGTATGGGGAGGAAGCATAGAAATATAATCTTCCCATAAATTGAGGAACCCTCCATTTCAGTAATTTGGAATGAAGCCTCATTTCCCATATGCTGGTGATGCCTGGAAAGGTAGTGTGTTGTACAGCATAGAGTATTCAACTTTGATTTAGGAAGACCTAGACTCAAATCCTACCTCAGACACTTCGTAGCTGGGTGACCTTGAACATGTCACTTAAACTTTTTTGTTGCACTTTTATCATCTGGAGGAGACTGAACTTGATGGCCTTTAATGTCTCTTCTAGCTTTTTTTTGTAGGGGGGAACGCAGGGCAATTGGGGTTAAATGACTTGCCCAAGGTCACACAGCTAGTAAGTACATCAAGTGTCTGAGGCTGGATTTGAACTCAGGTCCTCCTGACTCCAGCACAGGTCCTCTAATCTCTCTGCTCTTCTAGCTTTAAAGCTATTATCTATGATTGTTTCCTGGTGAATTCTATAGAGGAGGGTTGAGACTGAGTGAAAAAGCTGCTTCATTTTTTTTTCTCTTTTACTATATAGAAAGGTGAAAGACAAACTGTTCGATTACTTTATTTTTTAGTTACCAGAAATGTTATTTTTTCTAAAGAAATTTCATCTAGAAAAGAATGATTATGTTTCCTGACAATAGTTATTGTGATACCAGTAAAGTTTCATTGGGGCATTTCTCAAAAAATTATTGACCATATTACAAATTGCTAAGGCTGGTTATCTGTCTACACAGCACAAGGGATATTGCTTCTGCTAGCAACAGTAATACTCTCTCATGCTAGAGGTTAGAAACAAAACACATCACAAATTTGTCTTTAGATTTGTGGTAAAAAAATAATAATAATACTTACATGCTCAGGTGTATTCTGGGCAGCCAGGCTAAGCCCAATTCTACTTCTTTTTTGATGGGAAGAAGAAAAAACATTGTGTGACCTGACTATTTATTCCCATCCCTTGTGCAGTTTCAGCAATCCTATTATGCTGATATGGTTTTGACAGATAATTGAAGCCTTCATTCAAAGTTACCTTTTAACTGCTTCGCTATTCTTGGTCTTCTGAATGGAAAATTGATTCTTGTACAATATTATCAGGAAAATAAATACAAACACACTTCGATTTACATTGAAATTCTCAGACGTCTGAATGATCAACTAGTGAGAATGAGAGTACAAGGACAATTACCCCCCTGGATTCTAGAAAGCAAGATGTGCTATTTAAACCACCATATTCCCATGCCAACTCATTTAATGTATCCATTTTCAGGGCTGTGATTTGGGTAAAAAAGAAGAGAAGACACATACATTATCATTGTTGATATATTTCTCTTTATTATGGAATGAACATAGAAATGATGATGCTATTGCTGCTGCTGACGTTTATATAGTACCTATGTCCCAAGCACTATGTTAGGCACTTTACAGTGATCTCATTTGATCCTCTCAACAATCCTGGCAGGGTAGATGATATTAGTACCCTATTTTCCAGATGAACAAAAACAGGTGAAGTGACTTGCCTGGGATTAAAAGCCAGTAAGTATTTGGAGTCACACAGTAACTCAAGGTTTCTTGACTCCAGACCCACTACTCTACCACTTAGCATTTCTCAAGGAAATACTACAAAGAGCATTTAGGTTTCCAGAGTGGCTGCATTAAACATGATTTTATTCAAAATATACCTAAACTTTATGGAAGGAGGAAGAAGGGGGTAAAGTAAGGGACAAAAAGGAATATAATTCATTGAAAAGTGAATGTATTTAGGTGAATCCCCTCAAAAGGGAAGTGTATGTCTCAGTTAGTCTCAGTTTCATTCTCTATTTGATTTTGTGGTCTTGCCTTGGACCTACCCAGAATTCTGTTATATTGTTTCCATAGGAAAAAAACTAAGTTATAAAAGAACCTTTAGAATATTTATCAGTTTGAGACTTCCTTTATTTTTTATTTTCTTTTTTATTGTTAAATTAGTGAAGCAACACAAACATTTCAAAAGACAAAAGAACAGAGAATAGGATTGTATATGGAACTGTGAATGTTTCATGCAATTTTTTTTCTTTATATGTGTGTATGTACATGTATGTACACATACACACATATTTATAAACTTTAACCTAATAAGAACAAAATTGTTCTTCTTCTCCATGAATATGGCATTCTACAAATAAAAATCTATTACTTGGAACTTTAATCAGCACTAGTATAGTGATCATTTGTGTTTATTGTGCTGATTAATTAATATTTCAACAAATGTTTACCACCATTATGTGTGAATTATGATATACAGTTGGATGTGGGCAGAAGACTTAAGGGTATCCATTAGTATGTGTGTGTTTGGTTGTTTGTATGTGTGTGTGCGTGTGTGTGTTTCCGCCCTAAACAAATACAGGGTGTCCAAAAAGTCCATGTGCAATTTAAAGTTACAACTATTTGGAATTGCACGTGGACTTTATGGACACCCTGTATTATAGATGTACAATGAGCTAGGTTCAGAATTATAGTGAAGAAAGGAGGACTAGATTCCCTTTTGAATATCATATGGTACTTTCAATGAATCCATGCTGTTCCCTGAAAAATAAACTCATCTTTTTAACACCAACATTCTTCTAGAGGCATTATAGAGCTGGAAATCATAGAATGTCACAATCTGTAGGTAAAAGAGCAACAACATAGTTATACAATACCAGAATGGAGAAAGGTTTAGTAACCATAAAAGTCTGCAGAATATTATCGGTAATCACCTATTTAAAAAGTATTATAAAAGACACCAAGGATTGGAAAACGAGGTTGGCCCTTTATTTTGTATGGGCACAAGTGATAGCTACCCTCCAAAAAAATCAAGCAAATAAATACACACAATAAAACAAATAAACCAAAAAACCTAGAGAAAGGCCTTCAGTATGTTGAATGGAATCTCTGTGGAGAAAGCTTGGGCAAATTAAATTTTTAAACATTAATAAGAATTAAGCAAAGAGAGGATCAGGTGACATCTTAGACACAAGGTACAGTGATATCAAAGGTACAGAGGTGGGAAAGTAAAACCATGCAGAGGAGGAAAATTTAATCCCAAAGAGAATCACCTACATCAGGGGTTCGGTAAGGAAAATAAGTTCTTAGCAAAGATAAAGAGCCAGTGGTTTAGAGTCCCTGGAGCCACAGAAGGAGAGAATAAATCATAGAAGACTTGTTTAACAGTGTCAAATACTGTAGAAAACAAGGAGAACTGAGGCTTTAAAAGGCCACTTGATTTAGTGACTAGAAAGATGCTAATGAAATTTAAAAGAACAGTTTCAACAGTTGAGTGTGAACAATGGCTAAATTGAAAAGAGATGAAGGGAGTGAGTGATCAGGAAGTGAAGGCATCCCGTATAGTTTACATTTTTCTTTTTTAAAAAATGAGGGGCAGCTAGGTGGTGCAGGGAGTAGAGCACCGGCCCTAGAGTCAGGAGGACCTGAGTGTCTGACGCATTTACTAGCTGTGTGACCTTGGGCAAGTCACTTAACCCTAATTGCCCTGCCCCCCCAAAAAAAAACAACTAAAAAATGAAGCATTTTTACGTCAGTCATTTTCTTGTCTGCTCCCCACACCTCACTTTGGATGCCTCTTGACACAAAGAAAGAAATTAAATTAAATCTACCAAAGGCAGCAACACTACCTGACAGCTTATCTAAGGCTGGAGTGCAGAGCAGGTAGGAAGATGTTGGTCAGAATGAGGGTAAGGAAGAAGGGAAACAAGCATTTATTAAGTATCCACTATGTGTCAAATACTGTGTGAAGTGCTTTTCAAATATCTTATTCAATTTTCAAAACAACCACGAGAGATAGGTGTAAATATTGTCCAATTTTTACAGTTGAGAAAACTGAGACAGACAAAGATTCAGTGACTTTCCTAAGGTCAAACAGCAAGTATGTCTGTGAGGCCAAATCTAAACTCTGGTCTTCCTGGTCTTCCAGGTCTGGTCTGGTCTTCTAGGCCCAGTGCTTCATTGACTCTGCCACTGGTGGGAGATGGAACCGATAGGTCAGACTTTACAAACAAACAAAACTTTCTGTAGGGATTTCCTTTCTGGAATTTATATTTTTTCTTCTCTTTAATTATTGTTCTTATTATTAAAATGAGATATTTGAAAAATGCTTAGCATAGCGCCTGGAACATAGTAGGTATTGATAAATATGTTTTCCTTTCTCCCCAAATTCTTTTACTCTCTTTGTTTCATATGTGTGTCTGTGTGTGTATGTGTGTATACACACACACACATACATATATACCCATGAATCTGTAAACATATAAGTTTTTAATGTGGAGTTAGGAGAGAAGAGAGCTAGGTTTGACTAAAAGATTTCACTACGCCACCTTGCTGGAAGATATCCTGTAGATAGTTTTTCTTCTCAAAAATGTATTGATGGTAGAGAGAAGATAGAAGGATGGTATGTGGACAGGGTAAAAGACCAAAGAAATGTTCAGGGTTTTTTGGTTTTGTCTTGGAAGAATTAAGAAATTCTAGTGTAAGGGCAAGCAAAGTGGGACTTTTTTGCTGGTGTTTTTTGGCATTCTAGTTCTCAGCACTAAGGCAATCAAATGCCTTTGATTGAGTCTTGCCTTTGATTGAATCAAAAGTCTTTTTTGATCTGCTTAAGTCACAAGAAAGCTTAAGTCACATGAGATTGAGTCACATGGTTGTGATGCCCCCTGACTCTGAAAAAGTACACACACACACACACACACACGCACACACGTATATATGTATATATATATTTGCATATATATATATACATACATACATATATATGTATATGTAAATTTATATATACACACATATACATATGTGTATGTGTATATTTATGTGTGTGTGTGTGTATATGTGTATATATATATGTGTGTGTATATATATATATATATATATATATATATATATATATATATATATATATATATATGCAGAAGTTAGCATTTTGCTTTGGGGCTCATTACTTGGAAGAGTATTCATGTGATTTGGCCAGATGAGACTCTGGGTAGCTATTATGGAGCCTTCTTGCTTTGAAAACCCAGATGTTGGTGCTTCTCTTTCTAGTAACAATATATGTATTGCTATAGACAAACAGAAGCCCTGTCTGCTGATTTGTGTTATTTGCTTTGTTTATACAATTTCTGCTTGTAATTTCTGTTTGTGTTTTCTCTGAAGTTCAGGGTGCTGTCTTTTCCCCCTGAACTAAGTGAATGATATATGTATGTTTAATTAAAGTGAGATTGTAAACCCCTTAAAGTTGCTTTCCTTAAAAAGCAGATCAAAGAACCTGTGCTAGCAGCCCTCCTGTGTGCTGGTGTTGTTGGTCTTACACCTTCACAGCAGCTGCTAGTAACATTGGTGTTACATGTAGGTAGATGGGTACATAATGGAGATAAAAAGATTAAAGAAACAAGAGAGACAGAAACAGAAGGGACAGAGAAGAGAAAAGATGGGATAGAAGAGGACGGGTCTATATAATTGCATTCAAATTTTTAAAATTATAGTCATATTTGGTATACACAGCATCTCTCTATTAAGTAGAATGCCGTACCTTTAAAGAAATAATATAAGGGACATATTATACCCTAACCAACTTCTTATAGTGGTGACAATCGAACATTTGATGCTTTGCTCATTAGCCTCAGTTCTGGATTTTCAAAAATGACTTTTGTTCATAGTTTTAGGACAAAGAGACAAACAATTTTCGATAGTAGTAAACCTTGAAAAAGAATTGGAAATTACAGTTATAATAAATATATTATTGGGATATCAGTATTTATTAAGGGATAATTGGATTCAGTCTTTATTAAAGAGGATCTAGACAGCATTAATTTTTAATTGCCTTGAAAATTCTTTCTAAAGAAAACATTCACTTTTCCCCTACATTCATTACCACATTCTTTAGAAGTAAGATTTTTTTTTCTTTTTAGGTATTCAGTTGCAAATGTCTGTTTTAATGATTTCAGGATCACAGTTCAGATTGTGACTTTGGGCCCATCTCATCACTTCCTTGTGCTTCAATTTCCTTGTCTGTTAAGTGAAGGGGTTGAACTAGATTATCTTTTTCTTTTCTATTTCTACTTATTTTATTTTTCATTTTTAATTTCTTTTTTATTCTTAGTTTACAACATTCAGTTCAACAAGTTTTTGAGTTCAAAATTTTCTCTCCCTCCCTCTCTTCCCCCCTTCCCCTGAACTAGATTGTCTTTAAGGTTCCTAATGGCAATAAGGCTATTACTCTACAATCTTATGATTTAGACCCAATAGGCACTTTAAATATAATCTAATGTAACATTCTCATTTTATTCATGGATAGGAAACTGAGGCCCAGAAAAGTGAGTGATTTACAAATTCAAGCAAGTCACAGAATGAAGATTTGGATTTCAAGTGCTCTGTCTCTCAACCCCTCCTGGCCCCCAATTCCCTAACAAAGAGAAGGCACAAGTTTAGACAACTTCTTTGGAAAAAGGGTTTTTCTTGACCTCACAGATATTTCACTGAAGTTTTTTTTTTTTCTCTTAGATTAAAAAAGAAACAAACATATTCCCCCTGATATAGAGAAAAATTTAGTCATTGGAAAGTTGGCTTCCATCATTACCTACTTAAATAGATCACTATAGTTGAAGCCTTACAATTCTAGTTAACAAGTGGTAGTGCTATATCCCTACACAAAGGACACTGTCGACATTAAAAAACCAAGAAGTCCCCAAGTGTCTTAGAAGCACTGAGCTGTGGGATACTTGAACTTTCTTTCTCATGTCGTTGACTCCATCAAAAGAATGGGAATTTACAACTGCTCCTGCCAGAGGGCTTTTCAAGTGCTTTTCATCCCTCTTGCAGTGACAATGATTCCTTCCTTTTCTCATAGTTCTCACGTAGCTGTTTTTTCTATAATATGGAGACAAGAGCTAGGGTGTAGCCAAACCTATTTAGTGTGAGCATTAATGAATGTTTGAGAGTCTTGTTTCTGTTTATTGCATCTTTAAATAAACATATGATGGCAGTTTCAATAGAATTTGAAAGTTGAGGTTTTTTTTAAAAAAACAGGTAGTAATAACTAATCCACTATTTAAATTCAATTTAAAACAATTTGACATATATGCACACATACATATATGCATATGTGTATATAATTATTTTCTGTGTGGAGATGGAATTTCTTGCTTACTTTCACTACTACAAAAAAGAAGTAATAGTAAGAGCACAAAAAAATACAATACTCATTTATATTTTTATAGTGCTTTCACACACAAAATCTCATTTGATCTTCACAACAACCTTATGGAATAGGTTGTGCAATAAATATTGTCCCTGTTTCACAGATGTGGAAACTATAAGTTTAAGTGTTTTACCCAAAGTCATATGGTAAATAAGAGAGCCAAAGCAAAAACCTTGCTTTTCTTACTTCACTGCAGGTATTATTTATCTTTAACATCTTTGTAAGACTTAATATTTATTATATTTATGAAGTCCAGCTCCAATAACTTCTGAACTTTTACAGGCTCAGTTAACAATACTGGGAACCTTGAATGATGCTTTCTGCATCTTGGTTAACTTTCATAACAAGTTCAAAAACTGAAAATTGTAGTGTGGACAGCCTTGACATTGTTTGCACGTTGTTTTCTGTCAGCTGTTCATCAGACATATGACAAGCCACTACTCATTTCTAATGCAACTCCTAGCTTGGTTTTCTCTTCTGTTCCACATACTAACAAGCCCATTAAGGACATCATTATTGTTCCATTATCTTAATAGATGAAGGAGGGGAAGATATCTTATTTCTCTAGATATTTATCAAAGGAATTAATAAGAGTACTCTTCTCTGCCTTGCCAATAGAAACCTGTTTCCCCTATCCACTGTGAATACAAAGGAAGCTTCACTCGTTGGAAACCAGAAAGGATGCAGGACAAATTTTACATGAGCTGACTCCATGCTCTAACCACACTCCAGTACTATAAATCAGTGTGGTTATGCCACGTCTATGCTTAAAGCCTTTAGGTGACCACTATGGAATCAAGTTTACATTCCTCACCATTACAGTCAGAATCCAGCACAACATGGTTCCATCTTATGTATCCATGTTTTTTACATGTGTCTTTTCTCCATTTATACTATTTCAATAAATATTTAAAGGTTTTTAAAACACTTAAAAATTTTTGAGAGAATGTAAGTATACTGTGGCATTATTCCCCTTTATTTAAGGTTTATATTGGACCTTGCTATAGAGCATAATTCAGTATTTTCATCATTATTGAGGTGACAAAAGGATATTGTAATAATATTGTCACATGACCATGTATCTGAAGAACAGCATTATAGTGAAGTTATGAGGTTTTTTTCAGAGTCTGGTTAAGCCTCCAAATGAGATACAGCATTAAAAGTCTCAGTTGTATTGAATATAGTTGCATATATAGAAACCACTCTCATTTTTGCAGTGACTTTGGAATAATAGTAGTAAAGTGGCCAGAATGCACTAAAATTACAGAATTTTTTCACCTTTTCTGTAAAGATTGGCTTACTTATTTGTACTCTAAAAATAATATCCTTGGCCAGTGGCCAATGATTTGACCCACCACAGAAGGAATTAGGTCATATCAATACTATCATTCTTCCTATAAAAGAAATGAGACACAAAAAGAAATTGTAGTTAAAGGAGGTCTCACATGATATCCTTGGAGAGGCAAGTAAAGAAGAGGCTGAATATGGTTTTCTTGTTTTTATGATGGTAATAAAAAAAGATAATCACTTGGTGACCTCAAATTGCAATGCTCATGATGAATATTTACATAATAGAGAATTCCTTGAAATAAATAATACAAAGATGTTTTAGTTAGAAAATTTTCTGATTTGTGATATCAAGTGAAATGTAAAATAGACAAATATGCTTATCAGATGTTTGCCTTCATCATGGGGAATGTTCATTTTCCCCCTGCTATGTAGCTAGCAGGGGAAATGAATCCTCCATGAATCCTGGAAGAAAGCCCTCAAAAAGATAGGTAGATACCTCATGGAGGACTCATGGGAGGAATGAGCAAGATTCATATAGTATAAGATGCATGAATAATGATGTATGATCTGCATTGTGGGTAGTAGTAGCAATTATGATAGAATTATGATAGCTAAATTTTAAATAGCAATTTAATGTTTGCCAAGTTCTTACATCTGTTACCTCATTTGTTCATAGAGCTATCAAAAATGTATTTAAGAAATGAAAGTATCCTGTAAAGAGCAGTTTCAAGGGTGTTTCCATATAAAGTAAAAATCACAAACCAAAAATCAGATTATTAATCTGAAGTGATATTTATTTATAGGTTTATACAGACTAAAGAAAGTGTGGTGGATAAAGTGCTACCCTTGAAGTAAAAAGACCCATTTTCAAATTTTGTCTCTCATACATACTGTGCATGTGTCCCTGGGCAGGTCATTTCCTCTGTGCACCTCAAGCAACTCTCTAAAATCACCTGCTGAGTTTTAATTGGATTGTCATCTGCATTTTTGTCATATTGAGTAATTGAATGGTATCATATCCTAGGCCCTACAATGGGTAGTATAAGCTGTATTATGTATTAAAATTATTGTAGTGTTAGTTTAAATGCTTAACATTTTGAATCTCTAATATTGTTTAGGCATGAGTATCAAAAATCATTTCTGCAGTCTTGAAAATATTCAAAAATTGCTAACCTGGAGGTGTCTTCAACAGAAGTCCTAATGCAAAATGACAGTTCTACCCACTTAGCTGTGATCTCAGTTATATGAAGATTATCACATTATGTATCATTCCCCTATAACTAGCATTATTGAGTACATGACTGAATCAGAAGTATACATACATACATGTATGTATATATGGACGTACGTATATGTGTGTGTATGTGTATAATGCTTATGTATATGTACATGTATATGTAAATACATACATATATGCATGTATGTGTATGTGTACATATATATGTATATACATATTATATATACATATAGTTTATTTAAAACTTGAGTTATATCTTATCATGGGAACAAGATTTCCACAAGATCTCATATGATAAATGGTTTACGTTATGAACCATGAAGACCTAATTGCTTGGATAGAGTAAACTGTGGGTTTTTTTATGTTTTTCTGTAATAGAGTTTCTTAAAATCTCTAGTTTTTTGATAAAAAAATAAAAATGGTGTTTCTA
Organism: Phalanger gymnotis; assembly: GCA_028646595.1. NCBI lineage: Eukaryota > Metazoa > Chordata > Mammalia > Diprotodontia > Phalangeridae > Phalanger > Phalanger gymnotis. The sequence continues at coordinate 176,316,270 of CM053627.1, forward strand.
TATTTGAAGCATTAAGGTATTTATGTATTACATGGTTTTGAATAAGCTGAAATATTCTACTGATATTACTTGATTTTTATTGATTTTAGTTTATTTTAGACCACTATGCCTCTTACTATGTCTAAGATTCTCACGTCACAGACTTTTGAAGTATTTTCTCCATTTTACCCAAACCACATAGTACCAAAAAGTCTAATATAAAACTTGACTTTTTGCTTTGGCTTTTCTGGACAGACCAACAAGATGACCATATGACACAACTACTTTCCTAAGAATTTCCATTTTCATAATAAAAAATAAAACTGCTGAATTTTCCATTGTTTATCATGGTGTGAAATCTACCATGTCCAGTAAGTTAATAAGCAATGATTATCTGATGGTTATGTGCCACATGATGTGCAAAGTGGTAGGGATCCAAAGAAAGCTTAAAAAAACCCATGATCTCTGCTTTAAGGAGTTCACATTCTAGCGAGACAATATTCAAGCAACTACTTCTCTACAAGATATATAAAATGTAAATAGCAGGTAATCTTAGAGGGAAAGTACTGACAGTGGGAGGAACTGAGAAGCCTCTTGGAGAAGGTGGGATGTGAGCTAAGTTAGTAAGGGAAGCCAGAGAAATCAGGAGGATAAAGTGAGAAACAAGAACATTCCAGGCATGGGAAAGAGCAAATGAATAAGGCCTGGGTCCAATAACTATTACTGTGATACTAACCATCACATTCTAGTATGGGTTTTTTTCATCCATTGTTCAGAAAGCTGATTATTTCTTCATGCATATTTTGCTTTAAATAAATACAAATTGCTACCAGGAATAAGATAGCACCTTCATTATGCCCTCGTTCTGGCATAACTGTGACATGAAAGGCTTGGGCTGTTTTTTGAATTTCTTTTTTTTTCTCTCAACATGGTGTAATGGCAAGCAAAGTGGAACTTTTTGCTCTTTTGTTTTCTTTTGGAGTGCTTCTCAGCATTAAGAAAAGCAAATGCCTTTGATTGAGTCTCGCCTTTGTTTGAATCAAGAGTCTTTGATTGAATCAAGAGTCTTTGATGACCTGCTTAAGTCACAAGAAAGCCTAAGTCACATGAGTTTGAGTCACACGGTTGTGATGCCCTCTGACCCTGAAGAAGTGTATATATCCTTGGAAGTTAGCATTTTGCTTTGGGGATCACTCATTGAAAGAGTGTTCATGTGATTTGGCCAGATGAGTCTGGGTGGCCATTAAGGAACCTCCCAACTTTGAAAACCCAGATTGGTTGGTGCTTTGCTCTCTGGTAACTATGTATGTATTGCTATGCACAATTAGTTAGAAACCCTGTGTTCTGATTTGTGTTATTTGCTCTGTTTACATAATTTCTGCTTGTAATGTTTGTGTTTTCTCTTAAGTTCGAGTACTGACTTTTCCCCCTGAACTAAGTGAATGATATATATGTGTTTAATTAAAATGAGATTGTAAACCCCTCAAAGTTGCTTTCCTTAGAAAAGCAGATCAAAGAGCCTGTTCTAGCAGCCCTCCTGTGTGTTGGTGTTATTGGCCTTATACTTCCACAGCAGCTGCAAGAAGTACTGTTGTTACACACGGTTTACGCCAGATTTCATTATGCTGCTCTTTAGTAGAACAGAAATTATTTCTAGGTACAACTAGCCAAAGTTTTGAAGGAGGTGCTGAATCCTGTCACATGTTGTTCCCATGCTGTAGCCTGAGCCTCTTGTTTCTAAGAATATGGAATATCACTTTTTATCTGAAGTTTCTCCAGTACCTTAAAGTTTGTCCTCTCCACCCCCACATCATTGTGGCATAGTAAATAAAAAGCTATCCTCAGAGTCAAAAACACCTGAGTTCAAGTTCTATCTCTCATATATACCTACTACATAGCCTGGTCAACTCAATCAAATTTAGTTCTTAAGGTAACTCTATTAAATTACAATATGGACCTGCATTGAAAGAGTGATTTCCTCATTGACGGCTGCATATGACAATAAAATCACAGGTCTAGTCCCTACCTGAACCCCCCTTTTCAATATCCTGCTGCTGTCTTTTTAATATCTCTTTGATGATTATAATGGTACATAGTTACTATGTTTTTATTTCCCATTCAGAGTATGACACACATTACCAGGATTATTTATACAAAATGAGCACATGGAAATATGTTCTGCTTACAAAAAGAGGTCATAGTTACAGGGGAATGGATGCAATTCTTGAAATAGTTTAAGATTATTCATGTGGATTTGAGATTAACTATGTTCCACTTTGGGAAAATCTTGGAACTATGACTAGATGTTGTAGAGATTTTTATTTTGCTTCAGTATAAGGGGGGCAAAATCTTAACATTTGAACTCTTCACAAAGGAAATGGATTGTCTTGAGAGATAATGAATGTGTTGTCACTAAAATTTTTTAAAATAAGAGGATAGATAAGTAATTTGGGGAAATGTCATAAATAGCAATCATTTTTTGATTAATGATTGGTATAGAGGACATCTGATGTCATTTTCAAGTGTTGAGTTCTGTGATTCTACGCTTCTGTTGGGTACTTCCTCTTCTTGATATGGGCAGTCATCTTTTTTATAAGGACAATTATAGAATAGTATGTTTTCTCAGTCAATCATTCTAAAAAAGTAAAGATAGAACCCATCAAATCATTTGGGTATAAGGGAGCCAAGATGGTAGAATATCAGAAAGAATTGTAATGAGCTCCCACACCTCAACTCCTCTAAGCACACTTAGAAAATGTGTTATAGTGAGTATTGATCAGGAAATATAAGAAAAAAATCACAGTGAATAATTATTGCAGCTCAAGTTGGAACAGGGAGACTAACAGAGAGGTCTGTAGGTGCTAGGAACTGGGTCTGGCTAGGAGCTCACTATATAGAGCATTCTAGCACAGGGAGCAGCTATACATAAGGGCAAGAGGAACTTAAACTCCTGTAGAGTACAGGAATAGATGCTACCTGGAGTTCTATTTCTTACTGCTTAGTTCCAGCTTACAGATCCAAGGCTGACTGAGAAGGGAACCTATGACAAGAGGTGGCAATCCAAGGTAAGACTGGGAGCCACAGATGTGTACTGAGAAAGGAGCAAGCTCAGAAACAAGCATTAGTTGTGTGGCCTGGACCTCAGAAGTATAGCAGAGTCTCGGTTCCATCCTCCATCACAGTCTAAAGCTTGCAAATGAATAAACAACACAAGAATTCCAAAACAAAGAGAAGCCTACAATTTTGTCACTCTGAACCAGCGAAACTTTTGAGCTGGCTACTAGTGTCTGAGTCCAGCAGCAGTCTACTAGAACTCCAAATAGGCCAACCCAATAAACCTGTTGTTCAGTCAGACGCAAATCTTAGTCAAGAATTTCTGAAGCTCAGACAATGGGATAGCCATCAAACTTTTCCCTAGATCAGAACATTCTAGGAACACTCAAAGCTTTTAAATCTCCGTATTGGGCCATGTAATGGTAAGAAGGGTGGGCCTTTTTTATTTTTTTAGTGTCTTCTCTTTTGGAATGCTAAGGCAATCAAGTGCCTTTATTGAGTCTTGCCTTTGTTTCAAGCCACAGGTAAAGTGGGACCTTTTGTTGTCTTTTGTTTTGGAGTGCTTCTCAGCACTGAGGCAATTGGGTGTCTTTGAGTCTTGCCTTTGTTTGAATCAAGAGTCATTGATTGGAAACAATGTATATGATGTGGTGCTAGTGATTAAAGATCTTTCCCTTTTGCTAAGTAGGCACTGAGCCCTCAGGGCCCTGAACAGGGTACATGAGCTCTGAGGTTGGTATTTTCCTTTTGGGGGTACACTTATTGGAAAAGTGTTGATGATGAGACTCTGGGTAGCTGATGAAGCCCATCCCCTGGCTTTGAAAGCCCAGATGTTGGTGCTTCTCTCTCTGGTAACTATGAATGTGATGTCTTGATCAGACAAAAGCCTGTCTGTTGATCTGTTTGTATTTTCTTTGTTTACATTTGCTTTGAAGTTCAGGGTGCTGACTTTTTCCCCAGAACTAAGTGAATGATCTATGCATGTTTAATTAAAGTGAGATTGTAAACCCCTTTCCTTACAAAAGCAGTCCTCCTGTGTGCTTTTGTTGTTAGTCTTGTTTTTGGTCTTTCACCTCCACAGCAGCTGCTAGCAACATTGTTGTTACAGGACAACTCTGAGATGCTGCAATACTTGGTACCCCAGGAAAGACGCAGCTAGAGCAGCCCAGACACTCCCTCAGTAAGTGCACAGAAGCTTTTCCTGACATAAATTTCAAAGTCAATAAGTAGGCTGGAAGAAAGAGCAAAGAACAACAAAAGAATCCTACCATAAAAAGCTATTAGGATGACAGGAACACTCCAGATACAAACCTAGAAAAAGAGGATGGATCCTAGACATCTACAAGCAAAGTTTCAAAGAAAAGCACAGCTTGGGCACAAATTCGACTAGAATTCATGGAAGAAGTAAAAATAAGAGGGTTTTTTTTAATTATGAAATGGGAAGCCCATAGGAAAGGATTGGAAAAAAAATGATAACTATGGAAGAAGTAATTGAAAACAGAACAGCTTAGAACAAAAGATACAAAACTTGCCAGACAATAAGTTTGATGAAAATTAGAAAGGCAAAAAAATAAAACAAGGTCAAAAAACTGAACTTAAAAATTCTAAGGTATCTCATAGCAAAGACACTGAGCTGAAAAGAAATCAAGGGGAGATAATTTAAGAATTATTAGACTACCTAAAATCCATGTCCAAAAAAAGAACCCAGACATTACATTTCAAGAAGTGATAAAAGAAAACTACCGACCTCTTCGAACCTGAGAACAAAGTGAAAATACAGAGTCTACCATGCAACTCCTGAAAGAAACCTCAAAATGCAAATGAAGAACATTTTATAGCCAACATCCTATGTTCCCAGGCCAAAGAAAGGTATAGGAAGACTAGGAAAGGTAAAAAGGGGTTAAGTTATGAAGGGCTTTGAATGCCAAACAACATTTTGTATTTTCTCCTAGAGGCAATAGGAAACCCCCAGAGTTTACTGAGGGCAAGGGGAGGAATAACATGATTGGACCTATGCTTTAGGAAAACCATTTTAGTGGTTGAATGGATTTGAGTGGGGAGAAACTTGAAACAGGCAGGCAGACTCCAGAAAGCTACTGCAATAATCCAGGTGTGAGGTGATAAGAACCTGCACTAGACTGGTGGTAGTATCAGAGGAGAGAGGGGGGCATATTTGAGAAATATTCCAAAGATGAAATCAACAGGCTTTGGCAAAAGTTTGGATATGGAGGATGAGAGATAATGAAGAATCCAAGAAGACTCCTAGGTTGTGAGCCTGAGGGACTGTTGTTGCCATCTACATTAATAAGGAAGGTTGGGGGGTCATTAGGGGGAAGATAATGAGTGCAGTTTTGGACATACTGTATTGAGTTAAAGATGTCTAATAGACATTCAATTCAAGATTCTGAAAAGCAGTTGGAGATGAAAGATTTCAGGTCAGTAGAGACACTAGAGGAGGGTAGGTATATTTGAGAATCATTAGCATCAAGATGGAAGATGGAGTTGAGAAATTGGTTCTTCAACTGGAAGTGGAAATTGTCACAAGGCATGGAAATGATTGTTTTGGGGTAGATTGAAGATGTCCAGTATGGCCCTTGCAGCCTTTACTTTTAACTCAAAGTAAATATTGTGCACAGCAGATGGAAGGCTCAAGGCCCTAGTATTTCCTGAGGCAAAGCCTAATTTTTCTCCTCCTCTGCTTTTAACACATTGTTCTTGTTTCTTCTCCTTGGGGTCAATATTGTAAAGTATAACCCAAGATATCATCTTAATTAGTGGGGGCCAAGCACTTCTCTACAGTGGTCAAGGGAAAAAGAAGCAGCAGTGACATGAGTCCTAAGAAATTCTTCTTAATAACCTAGCTGCCTGGGGATATTACTCAATCATTACTATAAATATTTATTTAATATTGACTAAGTTTACAACATAAATAGAAAGAACAATAAAGAGAAAAAAACAATTCTGCCTAATTTTAATGAACAAGCTTGGTCCCAAAGAAGAGGTATGCATGATATACAGATATAGTTAAT
>CM053627.1:176322831-176364855 GCA_028646595.1 Phalanger gymnotis
ATGTGAAATAATTTTCTCCATTGTACCTCTCATTTAGTTCTGGACCCCATTTTATTCCTTTTTTTCATCCCTTAATTTTTTATGTCATTCCCTCAAATTCACCTTACACACATATCCTCTTGTCTATGTCTACTCCTTCTAGCTATACTACTCATGATACAATTTTTAAGAATTGCAAGCATCATCTTCCCTTGTTGGGATGTAAATAGTTTAACTCTATTGAATTCCTTATGTTTTCTTTTTTACTTTTTACCTGTTAATGCTTCCTTGGGTCTTGATATTATAGGTCAAATTTTTGGTTTAGTTCTGGTCTTCTCCTTTTGAAAGCTTGAAATGCTTCAATTTCATTGAATGACCATTTCCCCTTGATGTATATGCTTAAGTTTGCTGGGTAAGTGATTCTTGGTTGTAGTCCTAGTTTCTTTGCCTTCTGGAATACCATATTCCTTCATGTCTGATCCTTTAATGTTGCATCTGCTAAGTCTTGTGTAATTCTGATTGTGACTCTGATATTTTAATTGTTTTCTTCTGACCTCTTGAACCTGAAATCTTTGAATTTTGGCTATAGTGTTCCTTGAAGTTTTTATTTTGACCTTTTCTTCAAGGACATGAGGGCAGTTATCTTTGACAATTTCTTGAAATATGCTGTCCATGTCCTCCTTTTGATTATGGCTTCCAGGTAGTCCAATGATTCAGATATTCTGTCTCCTCAATCTATTTTCCAGGTCAGTTGTTTTTCTCATGAGAAATTTTATATTTTCTTCTATTTTTTTCATTCTTTTGAATTTGTTTGATTGATTCTTGCTGTCTCATAAAGTCATTAGCTTCTATTTGCCCAATTCTAACTTTTGAGGTGTTGTTTTCCTCAGTTAGCTTTCATACTTTCTTTTCTATTCAGCCAACTTTACCCTTTAAGGAAGTGTTTTCTTCAGCAGTTTTTTGTATCTCCTTTTCCATTTGGCAAATTCTACTTTTAAAGTAGTTTTCCAAGCTGCTGACTCTTTTTTCATAATTCTCTTTCATTAATCTCATTTCTTTTCCCACTTTTTCTCCTACCTCTGTTATATGATTTTTAAACTCCTTTTTCAGCTCTTCCATGACTTCTTTCTGGGCTTGAGACCACTTCCCATTTTTCTTTGGGGTTTTGCCCATGGGCGTTTTGACATTGTTGTCCTCTTCTGTGTTTGTGTCTCAATCTTCCCTGTTATGGTAATAACTTTCTATGGTCAGATTCTTTTTTTTGGTGTTTTTTGCTCCCTTTTTTTTGAGTGGCTAGGATGGGAGGAAGGACTTTTTCCTTTCTTTTAAATTCAAGCTTCAATCCCAGGGGAAAAGGGGCACTGTCTCAGTCTTCTTATGCTAGTGGCTGCAGGCCCTGGCTCTTTAACTGGTATTGCACTGATGTTGCCCTGAGACCCCCAGGGAACTCTTTATTTCTGGTGTTGTGCTGAGGTAATTAGGTGGCGGGTGGCTGGCACTTCTGGAGGCCATGGGATCTAGCAGTTTACCTAGTGCTAAGCTGGTATCCTGGTGGTGGTGTCTGGTATGTGCTGAGGGAGTCAGGTGTGGGGGTAGCTGGCACTTATGGAGTCCATGGGGTCTGGCAAATTATCTGGTGCTGAGTTGGTGTCCCGCTGATAGTATTTGGTGTCTACTGAGCCCCAATGGGTGTTTCTGCATTTCCCTGAGGCTAACCTGTAGCATGCCTATGTCTAGCCACTAGAGGATGCCTATTTCTGTGGGGCTATACTGAAGCATGTGCAGGTCTGGCCTACTTTCTTGTTGTTCTAGAAGATATCTGTTTGCTCAGAGCTATGCTTAAGCATGCACTGGTTCTCAGATCTGGAGCCTTCCAGTTCCCCTGGCTATGCTAAAGCATTTTGGGGGATCCTGATATTGCTGTTTCCCTGCTCCATTGCACTGCGGTCAGGATTTTCCACTGGTTTGCTGCAGTGGGACTTGTTGCCAGTTTGCTGGGACACTTCCTGTCCTGGAATGTGCTCCCCTTTTACCTGGGTGGGATGGGCAATTCTTGTTGATCTTCCAGGTTTCATGGGCTAAAAATTGTTTTACCTCATCTTTTAGCTACTTCTGCTTTTCTAAGATTTATTTGGGGACACTATTTATGAGTGTTTGGAGGTGAACATGGGAGAGTTACAGAGATTGACTGCTTACTCTGCCACCTCGGATCCCAGAAGTTCCTTGCCCATGCTCTGTGATCTAGACACTTTGATCTCCTTGAAGTTGCTAGCACAACACATTCCATCTCCTACCTCCATGCATTTAAGCTAACTGTCCCTCAGGCCTGTGATTTCTTCCTCTACGTCACTGCCCCCTGGCTTTTCTAGCTACCTTCAAATACATGAAAATCCAATCTTTTAAGAAGCATTTCCAAGTTTTTTATGTTAATTTCTTTCCTCTAAGATTATCTCCAATTTTATCCTGTATATATCTTGTTTGTACTTAGTTTTTCACATGTTATCACCACCCATTAGATTGTGAGTTCCTTGCCTTTCTCTGTATCCCCATCATTTAATACAGTTCCTGACACATAGTAGGATCTTAATCTTTACTTGCTGATTTGACTCCTTAAACATCAGTTTACTTTTTTTTTTGTAAAATGTGGATAATAATACCTGCAGGAATTGCTAATAGGAATGTGAGATTATGCCTCTCCTCCATACTCTATAAATGCCTAAGGTACACAAATTATTCTTCAGCCATTTAATTGACAAATAAATGTTTTTGTTTTTGTTGTTGTTTTATTACAATAGTTTCCAAGTATTAAATTATTAATCATGACTATAATATGTGTGAGAAAGTATGTCTGGAAGGCTGAATTACTTCTTACGGTAAAATCATGTAACTTTGATTAGAATCAGTGTTTGCTATCTGTTTCTTTACTATTTTAGTTAGAAAATTAGTAAACTTAAAGGTAAATATACTGGATAAGAATCAAAACACCTGTGATTTATTTTCACATCTGATATTGCAGCTTGCTAGGTACCAGTGGGGTAAGGACACAGGGGCTGGTGACTTTCACCATTCCCAGGCCTTCCTTCCCTCTTGGTTTGCCCTGGGTTCATAATTTCAGGGTTGCCTGTCTTCTCAATATGGGAACTAGGTTCCTCACTTACTTCAGGTCCTCCCCTCCCCGGTGCCCACCTCTGATTCCTAAGGAAGAGCTATATTTTTGGTTCTAAGAGATATTCTTCAGTGAGGAGGGATGGAGGGTAAAAATGTACCCAGAATACAAAAGAAAATTGTTATAGGACTAATCGATGTACCCTCACACAGAAAAGCAAACACAACCAAAATGGTATCATAGAATGATTATATTCACTCAATGGGCATGACTTTGAGATTTTTAAACTCTTTCTTTTCCAGGGATACTACCTAGCCATTATAGAATGATACCTCTACAGAGTACACAGAATTATTGCTAAGTACACTCTTTCTTTATGGTGGCCCTTCTCTGTGACTTGTTCCAGTTACTATGCATTTGATACTGTGTAATAGTCATCTGGACAGGATTTTGTTTTTGCTGTTGTTCTCTTTGGGGATGCTAAAGCAACCAAGTGACTTTAATGAGTCTCCTCTTTGTTTGAATGGGGCAGGTAAAGTAGGATCTTTTGTCTTGGAGTGCTTTTCAGCGCTGGAGTGGTCAAGAGTCACTGATTTGTATACGATATGGTGCTGGTGGTTGAGGAAATTTCCCACACCCTGGTTTCTCACACCCTAAATGCTAAGTTGGCCCCATCCCTCAGGGTCCTAAACACCTCATATGTACTGGAAGGTTAGCATTTGACTTTTGGGGGTACACTCTTTGAAAGAATGATGAGACTTCGTTGAATCAGTCCCCCCAGCTTTGATAACCCAAACAGATGTTGGTGCTTTTCTGGTAACTGTGTATTGCTATGGATAGACTGGTTTGTGTTATTTGCTCTGCTTGTAATTTCTGTTTGTATTTGCCCTGAAGTTCAGGGGGCTGATCTTTTCCCCCTGAACTAAGTGAATGATATACCTATGATATGATTAAACTCAGATTGTTAACACCTTAAAGTTACTTTCCTTAGAAAAGCAGACCAAAGAACCTTTGTTAGCAACCCTTCTTCATGCTGATGTTATTGGTCTTACACAGTCACAGTAGCTGCTAGCAACATTGTTGTTACATACTGTTACTCTCACGACTACTCTAGCAGTGGTTCGGATACCTGGGAAGAAGAACCTAAGTTTCTTTCAAGATTTCACAAAGTTGTACCAAAGTAAAAATGTCACAAATGAGAGGCAATTTCAGACCAGACACAACCGTGTGCAAAAGGCCATGAGTTCAGGGGTATGTCTGGGGAGGGTGTATCACCTCACCTGACACTTTTGAACCCAAAGAGTTATTCTTTTAAGACCAGAAGAGAAGAGTGAGGATTTGGGATTGCCCATTTAGTATTTCCATAGAGTTCTAAGTTAATAGTCATTTAAAACACTTACAATCACCACATAATATGAACACTTTAGTCATCACAAGAGGCTGTCAGAGGATATGTACCTGATCTGAAATGGGAAGGAAGGGCCACTGTTGCTATATATTAATTAGCTACGTAACCATTGGCAAAGCACATCACTCCTATTTTATAGGTCCTCAAACTCTTTGGTCTTAGGACACCTAAAAATTATTGAGGACCACCAGAAGAGCTTTTCTTCATGTATATTTGTTTTATTTGTATTATATTTATATGGATATTAGCTGATTAGAAATTAAAATGTCTCAGGGTCATAAAAAATAGTTTGACCTTATTCATCCCCCGAAAGAGTATGGGAACCCTTAGGGATGTGATAATAGATTGAGAATAATTGTCCTATTCCTTTATCTGTTAAGGAGGGGTGATATCTTGCTTTAGGAGACCGTCACAATCATCCTAAGTCTAGGAATCAAAATGACGTTGACTGACTAGATGTGAGCAAAGGGGATAAAATGATGGTTTACCTAGTTTGTGACTATAGAGTAGTCAAACACAAGGCAAAAGTGTGTGATGATAATCTTGCCTCTTATTCTGCTGACTTGTGAACTCCCCATTATCTTCCTCTTTTCCATGATGATGATGGTGACAATAACTAGCCTTTATGTTAGTGACTTAACTTTACAAAGCACTTCACAAATATTTCTTCCAGTGAATAGGCTAGAGTACCAGGTTGGAAGAGACCCAGAGTTCTCATGATATGCATTTTCGTGTCTCTACCAAGCACTACATCCCCAGTACAAATATTTTTGCTGTGCTTGAAACATTTAGGCTTTTCTATCTCCTATATAGCCCAGGGATTTCATCTTGAAACTCTCTCTACTCCAAAGAACCTGCTCTCTCTCTTCTGTGTATGGAATTAGCCATATTCTATTACAGCCTGATCTTCCTGTTTAACAGGGTCGTTTTAAAGATTAAGTGGGAGAGAAAGCATGTGAACCTCTATATAAATGAGGGAGAGGGAACACTTGAAAATATAGGATATTACCTGAACCCTTTGGCTAAAAAAAATTAAAAAAAGAACTCCATTCCTTTTTGCCTCCTATTAGGGTAGTCTGTTCCCAGTCTACAGGCATACATACATAGATACCTTGTTAATTTAAGCCACATTTCTCTTGATACTTGCAGCATTTTTTTTCTTTTCTTGTCCTGCTTCTTATCCTTCTTATCCTTCTGTGTCTATTCTTTGTGAATCTTAGGCCCAAAATTATTGGGTTTTGAAGAAAATTGTTTTTGAACTGATAAGTAGGCCTTTGCAGAGTCATAATATATTAGAATTAGGAGGTCCCTTAGAGTCATCTTCTCCAACTATCTTTGTTTCAGAGAAGAAATTTAGGCTTAGAGAGGCTTAGTGACTTTGCTTAAGGTCACAGAGATGAAATGATTGAGCTACTAATTTGACAATGGCTTTTCCAACCACAAATCTAGTGTTTTCTCCCCTGCAATTCTAGAGTTCTGTTCTCATTCTTATCCTGCTATTCCAAAGGGCCTTCAACGAAAGAATTTAGTCTATTATCACCCAACGAAACTTCATATTACTGTGATAATGGAGACATAGCAATTGATCTGCAGCGAGGGAAGGCTAAAACTATTGCTAATATCTAAGAAGCCAAAAGTTTTTCTTTCACTCTGAGGACAATTGTAAGGCAGCCTTTAAAAACAGGAAGAATTTGAACCTCTGGATTAGTGTTAAGATGACACATTATAATGTGGTAGTGGAGCTATGTGTTTTATTTAGGATATAAGGAAGAGGACCAAGTATGACTTCTCTGGAGAGTAGTACAACTCTCAGGAGTTTGGTTACCTGAGTGGCTTTGCTTGTGTGTCTAAAATTATGCTACCTTATATTCACTGAGAAGTCTTGTTCCTTGGGCTATGCTATTATTTGCTGGAGATCTTACGCATGGAGTGCACCAAAGGTCTAGGCAGTAATGCTTTTGTGACATTAGGTCAACAGTATCTTCGTATTTGGCAACATCACTGAGTTTTTTCTTACTCCTTAAGATGTATTTGTTTCAGAGGTCACCACAGTCACATTGACTGTGTGAAAGTATAAGGTGATACATTGTCAAGCTCTTCCAGTAGCAATGGTAGCATCAATTTTATTGCTGTTCCCAGAACAATAGATGAAAAATAAAGTTAGGAGGTGGTACACACAAGGACGAGGAATGTGGCAAAATGCTTATGCTGGGTAAGCCTCAATCACCAGATGGATATATGGATACAGTATGGAATCCAGATAGGAACCATAAAGGGTCGCTTTCATTCCCAATTCTCACCAGCCAAGAAGGACTAGTCGCTGAGGAGTAGTTCATAAATTATTCCTAAAAAAACTGAACCCTGTGTAATATGAACAATAAGACAAGACACTTAGATCATTCATTAATAAAAACATTTTCTACTTCTATGTTGTCTTATCGAGATTTACAAGATTTACTGTTGTTGCAGATGTCATTTTACAAAAGTATTGGCTAAGGCAAGATCACTAGTGTGAAATGATGTGCCAAATTCAAGTCAATTCCATTTTTGGCCACTCAGTTCTCCATAAAGGGAGAGCAGCTCATTTAAAAGAAATACATAATTAGCCTTCACATTGGAAGAATAAAGAATCCATCAGTTCATAAATTTGCTGACTGCTCTTTTTTTCTAGTCAGTAGCTGATACTCTATCTTTAGTTATAAGCGATTGAATAATGGGATGGAAAGTATCCTCAGGAGTCAGCTAGTCCTTCTTTTGACTTTTAGTCAAGAACATACTTAAATGATCTCAGGCAAGTGAGAATAAATCCTTTTTTTAAAGATCATTAAAGAAGTAGATTCGACAACCTCCCTTGTTAATCCATTCCACTGTTCAACAACCTTTATTATCAGAAAAAGTATCCTTGTCCCTAGTCTAATTCTGTCACACTGCTGCTTGAGTCCATGTCCTTTTGTTCTCTTCTCAGTCTGGATGGAGAGCAACTTGTCATCCTCATGTGAACGAGCCTGTCACAATCCTGAAGACCGTTATTTAATCATCCTTTAGATCATTCTCTTCTCCGTTCTCTTGCAAAGGTCTCAAAGCACTTTCCCGCAGATTAGTTAATGTATCCTCACAACAGCCCTTCTAACTGGAGCCATTCCATGCTGATTAAGAAGTAGCAAGAAGTTTCAAAAGCCATTTCAATTTGCTTTTCTGATACATGTGATAGAACATTCTGTGAAAAATGGGCTTGTGATAGAGAAGTCAGTGTTCATCTTGCAGAAATGTCTAGACTTCTCTTAGCTATATAAAGCAGCCATTAATATGATCAAGTAGACAGGACTTGTTAATTAAATAAATCCAGATTAATGCAGGAAATGGTACAAAGGCATTACTCAATTAAAAAATTTAAAAAAGTATGACAAGCTTTGCACATACTCCAGGATCAATGTAAGTGTTGCTCTATTTAGCATTTGTCAAGGTTAATGTGAAAAAAATAGGTAAGAAAATTTTCTATTTAAAATATGAATTTTGTGGAAGAGTAGAATAAGCAAAAATACAGGATAGAACAATTGTTTAGACAAAGAAGCTTGGAAGATCAGCAAGAAAGGTATGTCTCACTTGGGTAAAAAAGGGGTGCTCAATCCAAGATAGGGAGCAACCCAGCAAGCCAGCAGCAAGCCTCAGCTCAGCAAACCAGCAGGAGATGCTGAGCCCTAGTGCAGTGGACCAGACAAACACCAATGCCAGGATCCCTCACCATAGCCAGGGGAATGGGCAGGCTCCAGCTCTGAGAACCATCATGCGCTTTAGCATAGCTCTGGGAAAATAGATAAATACCAGACCTATGGGTACCTGAGCAAATGGACAGACACCAGTTCCAGGTCCCACGAGATGTGCTAGTCATAGACCTGTGCAAAAAGGGAACCTCCAGCAGCCATACCTCCATGTGCTTCCATGCAGTCCTGAGGGAAAACAGAAACACCCTACTGGCCTGAGCACACACCAGACACAGACACTAGTACTCCATCTCAGCACCAGGTAAGCTGCCAGACCCATAAGGCCTCCAGAAGTACCACTAGACACAAGGATACCCCGTGGACCTCAGGAAAACATCTCTGTAGAACCAGGTAAAGATCCAGGGCCTACAGCCCCTGGCATAAGAAGCCTAAGACGGGGTCTCTTTAACACTGGGAGCAGAGCTCAAATTTAAAAGAAAGAGAGGAAAGGCAAAAAAAGATGAGCAAACAACAACAACAACAGAATTTTACCATAGAAAGTTATTATGGTAACAGGGAAGATCAAGATATAAACTCAGCAGAGGACAACAACGTCAAATCACCTATCGGCAAAGTCCCAAAAGAAAAGCAGGAATTGGCCTCAAGCCCGGAAAAAAACTCTTGGAAGAGCTCAAAAAGGAGCTTAAAAATTCTCTGAGAGGTAGAAAAAAATTGGGAAAATAAATGAGAGTGACAAAAGAGAATTATGAAAAAAAAGACTCAATAGCTTGGAAAAAGAAAACAACTGCTCAAAAAGTAAAAGTGGCCTAAGGGAAAAGGAGATACAAACATCCACTGAAGAAAACAACTCCTTAAAAAGTACAAGTGGCCAGATGGAAAAGAAAGTACAAAAGCTAACTGAGGAAAAATCAACTTCTTAGAAGTTAGAATTGGGCAAGTGGAAGCTAATGACTCTATGAGATATCAAGAATTAATCACATTCAAAAGAATAAAAAATGGAAGAAAGTGTAAAATACCTCATTGGAAAAGCAACTGAAGTGGAAAATAGATCCAAGAGACACAATGTCAGAATGATTGGACTATCTGAAAGCCATAATCAAAAGGAGGACCTGGACACCATATTTCAAGAAATTATCAAGGAAAAGTGCCTTGATATCCTGGAACCAGAGGACAATATGGGTATTGAAAAAATCCACCAATCACCTCAGGGAAGAGATCCACAAAATAAAAACTCCAGGGAACATTATAGACAAATTTCAAAGATATCAGGTCAAGGAAAATGTAGTACACGTGACCAGAAAGAAACAATTCAGATATCAAGGAGTCACAATCAGGATTACACAGGACTTAGCAGCTGTACTATTAAAAGATCAGAAGTCATGGAACATGATATTCTGGAAGGCAAAGGAGCTAAGACTATAACCAAGAATCACCTACCCAGTGAAATTAAGCATAATACTTCAAGAGAAAAAAATGATCATTCAGTGAAAGAGGAGGATTTAAAGCTTTCATAAGGACCGAATTGAACTCCCCCAAAGTGATCTCCAAAATCAAGAGAAGCCTAAAAAAGGAGAAAGGCGAAGAGAAAACATAAGGGATTCAATGGAGCTGAACTGTTTACATCAATACATGGGAAGATAATACTTGTAATTCTTAAAAATTGTATCACTAGTAGTATAGCTAGAAGAAATGTAAATAGACAGAGGGTACAGGTATAAGGTGAATATGAGAGAATGACATAAAAAATAAAGGATGAGAAAGAAGAGTGTACTGGGTGAAGAAGGAAGGGAAAGGTAGAACAGTGTAAATTATTTCACATGAAAAGCTGCAGAAAACTTATTAAAGTAGAGGGAAAGAAGGGAGGGTGGGTGATGCACATTGCTTGATCCTTACTCTCATCACTATTGGCTCAAAGAAGGAATAATATATGTAATCAATTGATTATAGAAATCTATATGACCAGACAGGGAAATAGGAGGGTAATGGATTAAGTCAAGAGTTGGGGGAGAGACTGACAGAAGAGAGGGCAAATCAGAAGAGGCGATAAACAGAAGCAAAACATTGTTGAGGAGAGAAAGGGTGAAAAGACAGAGGGGAAAAATAGGATGGAGGAAAATACACAGTTAGTAATCATAACTGTGAATGTGACTGGGATGAACTCTCCTATGAAACAGAACTGGATAGCAGAGTTGATCAAAAACCAGAATCCTGACATGTATTGTTTACAAGAAACACACTTGAACACTTAAAGCAGAAACACACACACACACACACACACACACACACACACACACACACACACACACACACACACACACAGTAAAGGTAAAAGGCCGGATGGAGTAGAGTCTGTTTTGCTTCAGCTAAAATAAAAAAAAAACAGGGGTAGCAAAGTAATCTGTATAGAAGGGAAACATTCAAGACCAAACAAGAGATACAGAATATTGTGAAATGTAAAATAGATAATTTTGATCAAATTAAAATTAAAAGCTTTTGCTCAAACAAAACCAATGTGACCAAGATTAGAAGGAAAGCAGAAAACTGGGAAACAATCTTTACAGCAAGTGCCTCTGATAAAGGCCTTATTTCTCAAATATGTTGAGAACTGAGTCAAATTTATAAGAATAAAAGCCATTCTCTAATTTATAAATGGTCAAAGCATATGAACAAGTCATTTTCATGTGAACAAATCTAAGCTATCTATAGGCAAATGAAGAAGTGCTCCAAATCACTTGTGATTACAGAAATGCAACTCTGAGGTACCACCTCACACCTATTAGATTGGCTAATATGACAACAAAAGAAAATGATAAATGTTGGAGAGGATGTGGGAAAATTGGGACACTAATGCACTATTGGTGGAATTGTGAACTGATCCAACCAATCTGGAGAGCAATTTGAAAACTGTGCATACCTTTTGTTCCAGCAATACCACTCTTAGATCTATATCCCAAAGAGATCATAAAAAAGGGAAAAGGACTTGCATGTGCAAAAATATTCATAACAACCCTTTTTGAGGTGGCAAAATATTAAAAATTGAGGGAATGCCCATCGCTTTGGGGAATGGCAGAACAACCTGTGGTATATGAATGTTATGGAATACTATTGTGCAATAAGAAATGATGAAGAGGCAGATTTCAGAAAAACCTGGAAAGACTTGTTTGAACTAATGCAAAGTGAAATGAGCAGAACCAGAAAAACATTGTACACAGTATCATACACAGTATCAATGACATCGTGTGATGACCAACTATGAATTACTCAGTTCTTCTCAGCAACACAATGACCCAAGACAAGTACTAAGGGCTCATGAAGAAAAATGTTATCCACATCCAGGTAAAGTATTGATGGACTCTGAATGCAGACTGAAGCATATTTTTTTTCACTTTATTTGTTTTTGTTTTCCTTTTGATCTGTCTCTTCTTTCACAAATGTGACTAACATGGAAATGTGTTTTACATGATTACACACGTATAACCTATATCAAATTGCCTACTTTATTTTTGGAGAGGGAAAGGCAGGGGAGTTGGGGTTAAGTGACTTGCCCAAGGTCACACAACTAGTAAGTGTGTCAAGTATCTGAGGTCAAATTTGAACTCAGGTGCTCCTGACTCCAGGGCTGGTGCTCTACTAACTGCACCACTGAGCTGTTCTTTGCCTACTATTTTCAGAAGAGGGGAGGTGTAAGGCCAATCTGTAAGTGAAAGATCTTTCTCACCCATGGAATAGGCCTCAGGTGGGACCAACAAAGGGAGGCCTGATTAGAGGCAGGCTCACATCCATTCACTAACTCAGTGTCAGGCCCCAGGCCCCTCACTTTTTCACTAAGTAGGCTCTCAGCCTTTAGGGCATATAAAATCTGAGGTTGGAATTTTGTTTTGAGGCTGTCACTCAGTGGAAGAGTTTTGGTGATTGGACCAGAGGAGACTCTTGATAGCTGTTAAGATCCTCAAGCTTTGAAAACCTAGATGTTGGTGCTTCTCTGGTAACTATGTATTATGATTCGAGTAGACAGAAATGTTGATCTGTTTATATTGTCTTTATTTGTAATTTCTGTTTGTATTTGCTCTGAAGTTCAGGGTGCTGGCTTTTCCCCCTGAACTAAGTGAATGGTATATATATGTTTAACTAAAGTTAGATTGTTAACCCCTTAAAGTTGCTTTCCTTAGAAAAGCAGATCAAAGAATCTGTGCTAGCAGCCCTCTTGCGTGCTGTTGCTATTGGTCTTACAAGGCCACAGTAGCTACTGGAGACGTTGTTACAGGAGGGTAAGAAGGGAAGAAGAAAAATTTGAAACTCAACATCTTGTAAAGATTAATTCTAAAAATTGTCTTGACATATAACAAGGGAAAAAATAAATACTACTTTAAAAAGTCAAAAAAAATTACATTTTTACTTTTATATTAAATCAAAAATAGATAGAAAGCAATAATCGCCTAAATATGAATGCTGATCTGCTTACATTTGTTCATTACTATAACTTACTGTTCAAGGCAGGGATGGTCTTTTATCTTTATGTTCTCAGTGTTCAACACAGTGCCTGGCACATCATAATTACTGACTGAGTGACTGACCGATTAACAAAGCATTGTTCATAGTTTAACTTCTGTCAAGAATGAGAGAAGCAAAAAGAAGGTTTATTCAGTTCTTTGCTCCCTTTACTATGCCCCTCACTTGAAAATTTCATTGGACTATACTGAAAAATTCCAAACTTAATCATAGTTTATAATTAGACTTTATTAGTACTTATAGAATATGAGCTCCTTGAGGGCAGGGAATTTTTGCCTTTCTTTTAACTCTAGAACTTATCACTGTATCTGGCACATAAATATTTGCTGACTGACTGGAGAAAGGGAAGGCTCAAGCCCTGGGAAACATTTCTCATATTTTCATGAGGAATAAGCAAAACAGCTTTCTTGCTACTCTACATTTACTAGGTGAAATCGAAGGTGGAGGAAATTAAGATATAGTGTCAACTCATAAAGAAATGAAAATCCCAAATGAAAGCCAAAATTATGTTCTTCTTCAAAAACTCTTTAATTAGAATGATCTACACACAAAAGCTCATGAAATCAAATTAAAGAAAACAGTAGCTTACCATACCCAAGACTGAAAGAAAGGAAAACATTCAATTAAATAGTGGATCAAGTTGACTAAAAACACTGAAGCAATATACTCTTTTCCCCTCATATTTACACAAACATAAAACATGTCTCCTTCATCTGATTTTTAGAAATGTTTGATACATTTATGTAAGCAGTTTTTCTTTTATTCAGAAAAGATTGTGTGTATTGATTGAAGACTGGCCAAAGTTCAGGAAAGTTCACCCCGAGGTTGGCCATGTAGTAAAGAATCTTTTGGCCACAGAAACCCATAAAATCCATCTTTACTCTGCCATATATTACAAGGTTATACGTTATGCACTGGTGAAGTTTAGTACCCAAACATAATAAAGGTATAAATCCTTGAAATATTGAAGCATAAACATGATACAGAATAAATTAATATCTGCCCCGAAGTTAGAATTCACACGTTCTCGGCCTAAGTATTCTTGTGACTCCTTCTTTGAGAAAGTTAGCTCCTTGAAAGTAGGGACGCTATCTTGTCTAAGCTTCATGCTTTCCCCAGCACCTAGCACTGCACTGGCATTTAACAAAAGCTTACTGTTATTACCAAGACCCTAAATTATAAATTCCAGTTACAAACATCTTCTATGTGGCAGCAATGTCTAAGTGCCAAAGTGAATGTTCTGTAAATGATCCCCATATAAAGTAATGACTGGTCATTTTTTAAAATCTAAATCAATAGTCATTGGATCTCACAATCATAGATATAAAGTATTAATACCTTAGGACCTCAGGGGGAGTTAAATATCTTTCCCAAGGTCATACATCATAAGAATCAGAGATGGAATTTGAAACCAGGTTGAATGATTCCAGAGATAATGCACTTCCTATTGTACCACACTGCCTCCCATTGGTCTTCCATGTCCTCATTTGTAGCATGTGCTCATATTCTCAGTTAACAGGTCTTAATGGTAAGTAGCATAATTGTTCCCAATACTACATAAGAGAATAGAGATTTCAATGCTCTATTGTCCATTTGAATAAATTTCTAAACCCTATAGCAAGCTATAGCTGTTATCTGTGTAAGGCTGAAGCATGTAAGTTAGAGGACCATGGCTCCTTTCCTACTTGAAAAAATGGTAAAGGGGTAGTGTTGAAATGAGGGTGAAGAAAGCAGTCCTTGCAACTTCCTGTAATGTCTACAACATTGGAGACTCTCTCTTCCAGTATCCTATTTGTGAAGTAACAT
This sequence comes from Phalanger gymnotis, assembly GCA_028646595.1. NCBI lineage: Eukaryota > Metazoa > Chordata > Mammalia > Diprotodontia > Phalangeridae > Phalanger > Phalanger gymnotis. The sequence continues at coordinate 176,337,362 of CM053627.1, forward strand.
GATGAGGAAGGAGTAATGCCCGAGGACCTGCTCAGACTATTGTGGGATATGGATGGCTCCTAATATGTAAGGAAAAGTAATAAGCATTTATCAAACACTTATTATGTACCTAAGAAGACACTGTATTAAGAGACTAGGATAAAAATGTTAGCAAAAAAAAAAAAGAGAGAGACAGTCCCTGTCCTTGAGGTGATTGCATTCAAATGAAGGAAGAAAACACACAGAAAAGAAACTCAAAAAGGGAAGTGGGGGAGAGAAAGTATGGGGAAAGGATAGTGCAGTCTCGAGAGAAAGAAGCAGAGGTGGGAAGGGAATCAAGTATGAGCTGCTGGGCCATCCCCAAAATGTAAACCTTAGAGGGAACTCACAAATGAGAGGGAATCAAAGAGGAAGACGGGTATCCTAGGGTCACAAAGTCCCAGGTGCCCGGGGAAGGTCCAGGGTGAAAGTATGGCTGAGGCATGGTGTCAAGATCCTGAGAAGAAAAAAGCAGAACAGAATGCATAAATCATAAAGCAAAGCTTATTATTTTCTTCTATAAGAATTCTATGTAATATTATTTTCTTCCATTAAGAGATTTCATCAAAGCAAGGAAATTCAGGTGATTCTTGTGTCCCCCCCCCGCCCCCGCCTTGGAAAGTTCTTGAAAATCATCAGATACAAGAATATCAAGAACAGTGTACGTATATTGTGCATGTACAGACATACAAACACTCAGTTGTTCTATACCATTAGGAAACTCTTCCTATCAATGTAGGTCAGTACCTGCTACACAACTGCTAGTCTTAAAGGCTTGTTTGGGGTGTTAAGGATTGTCTAGTATGTGTCTGAGATGGGACTTAAACCTAATACTTTCTTACTTCAGGGATAGATTATCCAATTTGCATGGGTTTTATTTCCTTCATAGTTATATGATAGGGTTTCAAATTTAGAGCTGGACCTTAGAGGTCATTAAATTCAATCCTCTCAATTTAGAGATGGGTAGATTAAGTTTAGTGGTTTGCCCAAGGTCACACTACTGTTAAAAGTTTGAGGCATGATTTAAAGCCAGGTCTTCCTGATTCCAGGTCTCTTTGTGTCTCTGTCTCTCTTATTTCTTTTTCTTTCTTTCTTTCTTTCTTTCTTTCTTTCTTTCTTTCTTTCTTTCTTTCTTTCTTTCTTTCTTTCTTTCTCTCTCTCTCTCTCCCTCTCTCCCTCTCTCCACACACACACACACACACACATACACACACATTTAACTTTTTAACACACACAGTCACATGCAAGCACATAATTTCATCTTCAAAACATTCCTTTGAAGAAGGTATTGCATAGATTGTTACACCTATTTTAAAGATGATAGAACTAAGGGTTACGGTGATTAAGTGTTTGGTCCAAAGTTATACAAAAATAATTGGCAGATCTGGGACTGGAACAATGACTCAGATTCTAAATTTGATTTCACTGTTATCTATTCAGGCCTTGACTGAATTAAGAACAAAGTGTCCTGATATCTTCTTTCAGCATTCTTTTAACCCATGCTCCTATTTCTGATTCTATCAGGAATCCATTTCTATAGTATTTTGCTCTAAGCTAGAAAACATTTGGAAAAATACTGGCTTGGAGTCAGAAAAACCCAAAATTATGCAATCTAAACCTTTCATTTTATAAATGAACAAACTTAGCAGTAAATCCCCTAATACTGTGTAAGGAATATAGTAGGTGCTTAATAAATATTTGTTGAACTTGATTGAACTCAAGTGATTTGAAGTTTGACCTTCCCGGTGCTTGTTCAGGACTTCAGAATTGTTACAGCTTCACCAGGTTTAAATATTCTTGTATCCTTTCTATTGTTTAACAAATTAGTTCCCCTCAGAAGTTTCTGTCCTCTTGATGAATTCCCTTCCCCCCATGACTCCCTCCCTCTCTCTTGCCTTGATTAATAGTTTATCCTTATGTAGAATAAAATAACTTTTGCATTCAGTAATCCCCATGGCAACCATCACAAAAAGCATTAAATAACTGTTCGCTGATCTTTTAAAGGGCATGTGTCTCTTTTTCTTAAGTTGAGGCTTACCAGAATTTAACTTTTTAAACATAAGAAATAAGAAGTGTTTTTGCCACACTTCACCAAATAAATCTTACACAAAATAGAAAGAAAGAATTAGCTTCCATAATTAGCTTCCTCTAAAACTGCCAAGCTCCTTTTTAGGTTCTAGCAGTAGTTCTCAATTTCTCAAACCATGATTCAATCCCTGCTAATGAGTTTCAAGGCCTTGCTGTATTAGTAGTGCTCAAAGTGTGATCCGGTAACCCTTGAGGTCCCTGAGACCCTTTGGGGGATTTGTAGGTTCAAAAGTATTTTCATAATAATAGTAAGGTGTTTTATTTCCCAATGTGGTAAATATCGATAGATATAGTTAATGTAAACAAAAACTCTTGGTGAGGGACAGACCTTGGTCTTCAATCCAAGTCTAAGAATGTAAAAGGGGACATGAGACCAAAAAGTTTGAGAACATTACCTTACACAAAGTTCCCTTTATCTCTTATGAAACATTTACATTCAATAGTGTTTCCTAACCTCCACGAGAATGATTTCTTCCTCTACCTTTGTGGAAATAATAGGTACCCACCCTCTCATTCTATCATCTTCTTTTTCTCTCCTTTCATTTAATCATGTCCTTCCGTTCCTTTAACATTTTATTCAAAATGTACTGCTTCCGCTTAAGCTTTTCTAAGTATTTTCACTTCTCTCCTCCAAACATTCTAGAACCTTTCCCACTATTAACTATCTTTTTTTCTTCCCCAATGTTTCATGGTGATAGAATCCACCGCCCTCTGTGGAAAAATTATGGAAGGACATGGACACAAGTGGAATGTGGTGGGTTGATATCTGAGTTTGACGGAATACCCACAATGATGAGTTCACAAATCATTCGGAGTATTAGAGACATATTTGGACTTGCATGTATCTTCATACAGCTACAGTTTTTATTGTTATTGATGTTGCTTATTTTGTCACTTATGTCATGTCTTCTTACCTTAGAATAATATAAATAAATAAATCCTGTTCGGGGAAGAAAAACTATCTACCTCTACTGTAGATTCACAGAGTATCTTAAGTTAGACAAGACTTGTGACCTTAAGAAACATCGACAACATCTACATATGTGACCACTTTGATAATCAAGATGCTCAGACCAATCAATAAAATAATTTGTTTTCTATCAGCAATGCCATAATATTACATTGGTTGCTAGGAATGATAGTCATTGAATAGCCGAATCCTACGCTTTTTGTTAAGTGGTTTGAGAGATCCAATTTTGCTCCATTCTTTTGCCAAGATGAGATAAACTTATTCTAAAAATTGCTTACTTTGCCAAGTGTTTTGTGTCTTTTCATATACACAATTTTCAGACAAAATTTATTTGATTCAAAAAGTATTTTATTAAACTTCTTCAGTGTGCAAATCATACCACTTGGCAATAGTGATACAAAGACAAGATGAAAGACAACCCCTCATTAAAAGGATATTAGATTCTATGGGTACTTTTTTTTTGGTGAGGCAGTTGGGGTTAAGTGACTTGCCCAGGGTCACATAGCTAGTAAGTGTTGTGTCTGAGGCCAAATTTGAACTCAGGTCCCCCTGACTCCAGGGCTGGAACTTTATTTGCTATGCCACCCAGCTTCCCCCTGCCACTTTTTAAACTTTGTGTTTGTCTCCATCTGTTGTCCATAATATTTTCAATGAAATGTAAAATTCTACTGACCTTTACCTTGAAGGCCACAATTCAAATAACAATCAAATTAAATTGTTTTAATTGAAGAGAGTAATAATTAATATATGACTTGTCAAGCTTTTAATTGGTTGAACTCTTATTAAAGGCAATTTAAAATTATGTAAGAAAAGTAACTATTCATTCTTTTTGACCCAGTAATTCTACTACTGTGCAAATATTCCAAAAATAAGAAGCAAGAAAGAAATGGTCTTCTCATTACAGCAAATTATTTATAGAAACATTTGTGTGTGTTTGTATGTGTGTGTGTGTGACAGCAAAAAACTAGAAACAAAGTAGGTGACCATTGGTTAGGAATAGCTGAACAAATTGTGGTGTATTAATATAATGCAGTATTATTGCATGATAAAAACTGACAAGCACTAATTTTGAAAAGCGTGGGGAAAATAATATATACTAATAAAAGTGATATAAGCTGAAAATATAATATTGAAATTTTTACTTCAAGGGTAAGACCTCCTAAGTCAGTCCAAGTTAATGACTAACGAATCAACAAACAATAAACACCTATTATGTCCTAGCTACTATATATATATATGGCTATAGAAAATAATAAATTTTTCTGGCAAAATAAATTTCTAGTTAAAATAGGCATATAACTTTCTGACCAAAGTTATTGTGTGAATGGCAACATAAGGCTATCTTCTACATACTTACTCTAGCAAAAAAAAAAAAAACTAAAAATAACACTGGACTGAAAATGAAAAATTCATTAAGTTACTTCATCAATATCAGAAAAAAACATCAGTCAGAAGTATACAGACAAAAGAAAAGGACCCCACCAGAAAAGTAAGCACCAGCACAAGCTAAAAAGACAGAAATCTCCTAGCCCAATCAGGAGGGGATAGAGAAATGCATACCCTTTAAGAGCCAGTGCCCAGAGACAGAAACAGCCTGGGGCTTCCATAAGAGAACCTCAGGGTGGCTGGAAACCTAGTGTGGACCCTGGAGACTACCAGGAGTGGCAGTACCCAGTCCAGGTATGGCAGATCCCTGGTCTCCAACATCTCTAGCACTATTTCCTGACATGCCCCAGAGGGCCCTGAACAACCTCCACTGAATCTCAAAGGTGTGGTCTTAACTTTGTCAAAACCTGAAGAGATAAATGTCAGTGAAAGATCCCTAGTGATCCAGATTGAGACCAAGCAATAACAAACACCCTAGCTCAAAATTCAAGATGGAAACTGAGCCTGGTTCTGGTATAAAGTCTCAGTTACAGAACTCAGGATTGAGATAAGAGGAAACAATAGAAAACACTAACCCCTACCAAAAGCAGATCAAGGGGTACCCAAAATCCAATCTGGAATAAGTGATTGACCACATCAGCTACAAATAGAGAATCAAAAGGAAAATGTATTTCCAGTAAGGACTCTATGAATACATAGAATAAAGCTAGATTTAAAAAAAAGAAATAAAAACACTGAAGAAAAGGATTCTAAGGAGAAAAAAAGCTTAGAAGTGAAAGGGGAAAAAATTAATAACAGACCTTCGAAATTAGAAAAGGACAAATGGTAATCAATGACTTTATTGACAACAAGAAGTATTAGAACAAAATCAAATGATTGAAAAATGGGAGGGGAGTAGAATTAATTTTCTCCCAAGAAAAACTAACCTGTAAAACTGTTCAAGAAGAGGTATTTCAAGAAGTATCACATACTAGGCACTATGCTAAGTGCTAGTGGTGCAAAAAGAGACAAAAGCCATTCCATTTCCTCAAGGAGCTTACAATCTACTAAGAAAGACAACATGCAAACAAATATACAAAAAGCAAGTTGTATATAGGATAAGGCACTCAAATTAAGTGGTATTGGGGAAAGTTTCCAGTAAAAGAGATTTAGTTGGGATTTAAAGGAAGCCATTGAAGTCAGAAGGTTGAGCTGAGGAGGGAGAAATTTCTAAGCATTAGGGATGGACAGAGAAAATGCCTGGAGCAGAGATGGAAGGTCTTGTTCTTGGAACAGCCAATAAGCCAATGCCCTTATATCAAAGATTTAATTGTAAGGGACTAAGTTTAATAAGACTAGAAGGATAAGAGGGGCTAGATCTTGAAAGACTTTGAATGTCAAACAGAGCATTTAAAAAAAATTTATCCTAGAAAATCCTACTGGAAGCCACTGGAGTTTATTGGAGTGGGGGCAGGGTCAGGGAATTAGGTGATTGGAAAGGTGCTTTAGGAAAATCTCTTGAGTGGCTGGATGAAGGATAGATTAGAGAGGGGAGAGACTTGAGGCAGTCAGGTTAAGTAGATGGTTCTTGTAACAATCTAGGCAAGAGGTAATGAGGGCCTTCACTAGAGTAGTGGCAGTGTCGAAGGACATGAATATATTTGAAAATTATTGTGTTATGAGATGTGGTCAATGTAAAATATTAAGCACCTGAAAACTTATATGAACTGATATGAATAAGTAAGCAGAACTAGGAAAACAATTGCATACCAATTATAGCATCCTAAATGGAAACAACGACAAAACAAAACCGAATGTTGCTTAATTATATTGACCAAGCTTAGCTCTGTAGAAGAGATCAGGAAATTCATCTTTTTTCCTTGTTTTGCAAAGGCTAAACACTTCAAGAAATCCATCCCTAATCTCTGGCTCACTTTCCTTCCCTGTTAGTCTACTGTTAATTCTCTGCAACCTGGTATCTGACTTTATCATTCAGCTGAAACCACTTTCTTCAAAATTATCACTCATTTCTTAATTTCCAAATCTAAATGTCTTTTCTCAATTTACAATATTCCTGACCTCTCAGCATCCTTTGGCATAATCAATCACCATATTTTCCTCTATACCCTCCTTAGGCTTTCGTGTCACTGCTCTCCCCTGGTTCTCCCAATTGACCGCTGACACCCCAATCTTCTTTGTGGGATCTTGGGACAGGCCATGCCCATTATCTAAGACTTTCTCGTAAAGCTCTGGCTGAGGACTTCTTCTTGCTCAGTGATCTCATTAGCTTCCATAGATTCAATTATCATCACTTTGTAGATGACTTTCAGATTTGTCCAGCCATAACCTTTCTCCTGACTCCAGCCTTGCCCCTCCATCTGCCTATTGGACATTTCCAAGTGGAAACTTATTTTTTTTTCACCAAGAATATCTTCCCAAGTCCCCTATTATTAACAAGCATATCAATATCTTCCCAGTAACCCATGTCCATAACATAGATGTCACCCCTGACACTTCATTCACACTCCCACCTGTTGCATCCAGCCCATTGCCAACTCCTTTTGATTCTACCACCATAACATTTCTCATGTTTGCCCCTCCTCTCCTCTTACACTATTGCCTCATCGCATCACGCTATCATAGTAACCTTATAGTTGGTCTTTCACCATTCCACTCACTGGCCATAGTTATCCTCTTAAAGAGCAGGTCTGAGCATGCCACCTCCCTACTCAATAAACTCTACTGGCTTCATATTACCTCATGTTTCAAATATAAAATCTTCTCTTTGGCTTTTAACAGCCTTTACTCCTTGGCTCTTTTTTACTATTCCAATCTTCTTACCCTTTACTCTTCTCCACATATTCTGTGATTAAATAATACTGATCTCTTTGCTGTTCCTCAAGTAGAACATTCCATCTCCAAATATATTTTTATTCCATACGCCCAGACCTTGAATATTCTTCATTCTGGCCTCCACCTGCTGGCTCCTCCGGCTTCTATCAAAATCAACTAAAATCTCACCTTCTAAAAGACTTTCCTGGTCACCTTCAGTGCCAATGTGTTCCCTCTACAATTACCTCCAATTTATATTATATTACATTATTGCATCGTATATAACTTTACTATAATACAATATATCATGTCATATCTTGTGATATATCATCATTATTAAATCTTGTATGTTCATAACTGTTTATTTTGTCTCTACCATTTGAATGTGAGCTCCTTGAGAACAGTGACAGTTTGTTTTGTTTTGTTTTGTTTTGCATTTCATTGTCTCTCTAGCACTTAGCACAGTGCTTGGCCCATAGTTACTACTAAATAAATGCTGTTGATTTGACCTGATATGGAGAGGTGGAAGACTAGCAGATATGGAACACTAAAAATATTTTCAGATTAAGTTGATATATTGGTTAGTATTATTCATTTTCCCCCTTTACTCCCTTTTTATAAGAGATGATTGCACTGGTAATGTAAGAGGGAATAAATTTGTAAATGAAGGTAATATCAATAAATTGTTGAAAAAGAAATGTTGCTTTGAGTTTTGACAAATTATTTCTCTCTCTGTCTCTCTGTCTCTCTGTCTCTCTCTCTCTCTCTCTCTCTCTATATATATATATATATATATATATATATATATATATATATATATGTATATATATGTACTATATAAGTTCATTGTGAAGCTCAAAAAATTGCCTGAAATTTCGTATTGCGAAGCTATTATACTTAGAACAGATACTGATATGTTATACATTCTAGTTTAAAAGTGAACTATACTAAGTTAGATATTCTATAAAATGTACATATTTTCATGCACTGTAATTGCTTTCATACATCATACTTTTATTATAGATACATAATATAAATAACCATGTCAGTAAAGCAAGTGTAACAGTATCGATGGTGACCATGAATGTGCCTATATAGTTCTGTATTGCAGAATATGAGACTCTCCATATAGAAGACAGAAGTAAAACATTTATTCAGACACCAGAGGATCATATCCCAAAACCAATAACTCCAATTTAACATAGCAGCAATTATATCCCCAAATCAGCAAGTCCACTTCATTATAACAGCAAAGAATTTAAAACACAATGTTGTAGCAAGGATCCAAGCTATCCACTAACTTTCCCTTCGGCTGGAGCCTTCCCATAAATACTCATTCATGAATCCTAGCTGTCTGCTTGCCTGCATCCTCTCCTCCTGCAGTGCTGAGAGTGAGCATAAAGGCTACCATCAGAGTATATATACCCTTTTTAAGAGCCCAAGGGTTTCACAGCCCTCTTGACCTAATTAGCAAAAGGGTGTGGGCCTTCTACAAACAAGCCTCCAACAATCAAGCTTCCCTTAACTAGCTCCACCAGAGACCCATTAATGGCATTAATGGGTGGGAAACATCTTTAATCACATTAATACCACAACAACACATTCCTATTATTTTTTTAAAGCACGAGTTTGGGTATTGTGATATCTAGCTTTCAGAAAATATTCAAATATCAGTGCCCTAGATCATCAATATCTCCATGAAAGATAGGTCAAAGGAAAAGTTATGCATAAGTTTAACACTCTATCATTAATGCGTACTCAAATGGAAGATAAGCCAAATAGGTTTTAGGTATTATGAAGATTAATAAAGTTTTTAAAATGGAGCATTCAATAACCTTTATTCAAAATGAGACTCAAACTTTATTTGATAAGCTATGATTAATTTACAATGAATCAGGGTGCTCAGTGGTTCCATGGTGGTGGTGGGGCGTGGGACATTTTGCTGGTTCGGATTATACATTTCTATGCTCAAGGAAAATAAGAATGTATTTATAAATAGTTAAACTGGAGGAAAAAAATTGACACTCCCCATATGGTCAAACACAAAACTGTTTTGCCACTATCAAAGTAATAATTTAGTTAACATGCTAGATGGAAAACACAGAAATTAAGTGTTCATTTGTGAATGAAATTAAATTTCCTTTTCTTTCTATCTCCACAGATTTCAACTATGTGCAGTACTTTGGGGACTCCTACCTAAAATTTCAGGGGGTGCTTCTCCAGCTACAAAATACTTTCTCTGTCGAATTTCAGACCTACAACTCTCATGGACTCCTTCTTTTCATCAAACATGATACAGCCTCAAGGAGAAAATTTTTTATTCAACTATTTATTGAAAGTAGCATTTTAAAGGTAAGATTTTAATTTATCTAAATGAAGAAAAATAAACAGTGGAACATTCTGATACTGTCTTTTTAATTTTATTTTTAATTTATGGAATAAAGCTAGCATTTCTATAACATAATATGATGAAAAAAGATTGCACATAAAGCTGCAAATCTACAACGTGCAACTGGCTATTCCTTTCAAATATATAAAAACATTATCATACAAATTTCTTTGTCCTCTTTTTTCTTCTCTCCTGCCCCCCACCCTATATATATACATATATATGTACATATGTGTGTGTATATACATATATGATTATTCTATACATACTTCTTTTTATCAGTTCTTTCTCTGCTTGCAGATAGTGTCTTTCTTCGTATGTCCTTTTTTAGTTAATTTCTGTATTCATAGTAGTCAAAATAACATTTCCTCAAAGTAATTCTTAAAACATTGTTGTTACTGTATACAATGTTCTCTCATTCTGCTCATTTTGTTCTTCATTATTTTGTGTCTTTTCATGTTTTTTTTCTAAGATCATTGAGTTCGTCATTGCTTATGGCACAGTAATATTCTATCACAACCGTATACCCCAACTCGTTCAGCCATTCCCCAACTGATGCATATCACTGCAATTTCTAGTTCTTTGCCACCACAAAGAGAGTTGCTACAAATATTTCAGAAAATTTAGGTTCTTTTCCTTTTTCCCTAATCATCTTTGGAAATAAATCTAATAGTAGTATTGCTAGATCAAAGTGTATAATATAGGTAGTTTAAGTACTCCTTGGGCATAATTCCAGATTGCTCTCTAAAATGCTTGGACCAGTTCACTGTTCTACCTACAGTGAATAAGAGTCTCAATTTTTTCCAGATCCCCTGCAACATGTGTGCTTTCCCCTTCAATTATTTTGGCCAGTCGGGTAGGTGTAAAATGATATTTCTGATGATTTCTTAATGTCTTCTCAGTAATTTTATTCCATAATAAATTTAAACTTTGCTTTGCCTTTAGTGCTCCCTGCCAGACATTCTCTCAGTTAAGCACAACGTATATTGAGCCCCTCTCATATCTCTTGTATTTTTAGATGAACTACAACTAATCCTTCTCAGGCTACCTGGTTATTGAATACCAAGAAAAGACCACAGATTCCTCCTTAACTCAATGCAATGGTAGCAATCCTTAAAATTAGACATCTGTTTTATTTGAACCCATTCCTATGCATTTCTCTCTCTCTCTCTCTCTCTCTCTCTCTCTCTCTCTCTCTCTCTCTCTCTCTCTCTCTCTCCCCTCTATCTCCTGTCTCTCATCTCTCTTCTTGTATCTCTTTCTCTATGCATGCTTTCTTTATGTGTGATATAATCTCATTTCCTATTCAAAAAGCTACTTCATACTCCTACACTAGTTATGCTTTCTTCAAGGAACCACTGTGATACATCTTGTGAAGTATTTGAACACATCCTGATGATTGGCATTTGTGTCTCATGGTGACACCAATCTCCTCCTACTTCCATGGCTCAGACAATGTCAGATGGTGGTGGTTTAAATAACCAGAGGGTCATAGATTTAGAGATAAAAAGAATCTCATAGACCAAGTAATACAAGTCCTTCATTTTACGGATAAGAAACTTGAAATATAAATAGATTGTGTGAGTTATCCCACTCACTTAGGTAGTAAGGAGCAGAGCTGGGATTTAAAGGCATGTCCTCAGACACCAAATCTATCATTCATTCTACAGTTCCATCTGAGATAATGGACATGATGTTTATTTCTGTAGTACATATGAATCAGGTCATTTCCAAGAATGCACAGAAGCTAAGGCTGCTCTAAGGTTCCTTACATGTATATGATAACTACTTTTCACTCATCCAAAATTCTTTTTGGACTCCAGTGATTCTCTTTTCAGAGATATTTGGTGAAATATGGACTGTCAGTGGAGCTTTATTAAGGTGTGGATGAGAATCATTTGAGAAGGATTGTGATTATCAGTAATTATATGCTGAGAGACAGAAAGAGAGAGAGAGAGAGAGAGAGAGAGAGAGAGAGGGAGAGATGCATAGGAATGGGTTCAGATAAGATAGATGTCTAATTTTTTGCTACCATTGCATTGAGTTAAGAAGGAATTTGTGATCTTTCCTTGGTATTCAATAATCCATTAGCCTAAGATGGATTAGTTGTGTTCTTCTAAAAAATATGATAAACAAGATGACATCTGAGGTTGCTTTCTAATCTCTTGATTCTTTGGTATTCCTGACAGTGTCACTTATTTCCTTGATTCACCCTTACTTCTTCATCTATTGGAAGGGGATAATCATGCAGTGAATAAATCTCCATCATAATTTTCACACAGATACATATTCATGATTGATCTGCATACAGTCTTCATATTTTCAAGTCCTAGAAAAGGGCTTGAAAGGGCAATGATATCTTTCAAATGGCCTTTAAGTAAGCTCAGACCCCTGAAAAGAATGTTTGTCATGAAATTTCCAATCTTGCCTCTGACATTTACTAGTCATAGGAAAATGGGCAAATTACTTAATTGCTAGGAGGCTCACTTTGCTCATTTGTGAAATAAGGATAATAATACCTGTAATACCTACATTTCAGGGTTGTTTTGAGACCCAAAATAGATACAGGGTATTGCCAAAGTCTTACTGCAGCGAAGCAGCAGCAAAGCTGCACTAAGAATTTGAGGGTTATGTGTGTGTATATAATATGTAATTTTAAAAAATTCTATACAAATTAGTCAGTCCTTGTTTTTGTTTTTGTTGGCTTTGAATGAAATGTGCCTGAAATTTCACTGATAAAGGGAACTACCAGTGAGGAAATTCAATCTACTTATGCAGATTGGCACCTGTCTACAATCAATAGTGTTAGATAATCTCCAATACATCCTGCTGCTTCTCCGATTGTTATTGTTGCTATTATTAGGATTACTAACATTTGAATGTATATGCAAATATCAAAGTATTATTTTTAAGTGTCAATATTATGGTAAAGAAAAAGTTAAAATTGCATTTATACAAAACAACAGAATTTGCACTTTATTTTGTCACTGTTGGGCAAATTCTATTGTTCAGAAGATAATGTGCAGACAAGTAAATAAAAATTCCTGAAAATGTTTTTTTCTTTGTAATAAGCATGAGAATAAGGACCTATCTATGTGACAAAAATAACAAAATTGAAGTTCAAAATCTCTAGACTGAAAATCAGATAAGCAATTAGTCCAGATTATTTGACTACAAACTACCAAATCAGATTACTATATAGAAGCTGGCATCTTTAAAAGTTAGATCAGTGAGTTCTTACCCAACTTTGTACCTGTAAGTTATTGATATATAGTATATATGCCACTATATAGCATATAGTGCCAATGTGTGTGTGTGTGTGTGTGTGTGTGTGTGTGTATATATATATATATATATATATATATATCACTGTCAATGATCAAGGACTATGTGATCTTATCCACTGCTATTAGGATAAACTCAGAAAAAAAATTTATAAACACCAAGACTAGGATTGACAATGATTTCTGCATGTATACCTCTGTTTTACACATTAAGTTTTTTTCTTCTTTGATGGGGAAAAATTAGTAAGTTAATATGTAAGACTACCATTCTCATGTTATTAGGGGATGAGACAGTGAAGCACATTATTTTAAGATATTTTCTTTTTGTGTAGTATCTTCTTTGGGCTATTTTCTCTCACTCGTTCCCATCTGTGAACTTACCTTTAGTATTCAGTCAGTAGACAAAATTGGAGCAACTAGGTGGCACAATGATAGAGTACCAGGCCTAAAATCAGGAAGATCTAAGTTCAAATGTGGCCTCAGACACTTACCACCTGTGTGACCCTGAGCAAGTCACTTAACCCTGATTGCCTTAGTTTTCTCCCCTCTAAAATAAGCTGGAGAAAGAAATGTCATTCTAATAACTCCACCAACAAAATGGCAAATTGGGTCATGAACAGCCAGACCTGACTGAAAACAACTGAACAGCAGGACACAATTAGCTCTTACCAAAGGCATTTTCTAAGATGGCGTATTTAGGACAGAGACTAGAAAACATCTGCTCTCTCATAAACCTGTAGCACACTCTCCACCAAAAATATACATTGTATATGGCAAGAGTGGGCACAAAATTGGAGTACAATGAAAATGAGGCAGGTATATAGTGAAGGAAACTCAAGCAACTGGTACTATTGTACTGTGGTGCCTTTCTCTCCTTGTAGAGTCTTCACGTAGCTGGGCCTTGGTTTGCTTTCTCTTTGGGGCACATTGCTCAGCTGGATTCCCAATGTCTTTTAATCTCCACATCTTCATTTTTGTTTGCCATAGTTAGTTCTCCCTTGAAGTAGTATTCAATTCAATTCTCTGCTGCCATGGTTCATGTTCCTTGAAGCTTCTTCTTTATCTCCTCATTATGTCTGGCTAGAGGGTATGTTTCCCTGCTTCTTCTTAGATTTGTTCTCTACTTCAAACTGCTTTCTCCAATGGGAATTATGGTAGGAGGATAGGGAAGAGAAAATAATTTTTCCCCATTGTCCTCTTGTATAGGTTCAATGATCTCCTCCACAAAGTTTCTCCAAACCCAAACTCAATTTAACACTGAATTCAGCTTTTTAAGGGTCAACAAACATATCTAATCTTTATCTAGACAAGAGTATTGTCTTTTTTAAATTCATTTTAAAAAATCATTGAAACTTCTTAAAGAGAAGATAGAGCATTAACACATCATCACAACAAATCAACACATATCTGTTAATATATTAACATATCATTATCTATCAGCACCATAGGTGCCCTTCTCTCATAGGTGTTTAACTGCTCAAAAGGCTTTTATAAAATTGGGATTATAAACACAGCCATTGACTCCTAAGGTCATCCAGGCCTTGCCATCTTCCCAGCCTCTATTCCCTGTTGACCAGACCCACTGGAACTGTGATCAGACTTTCTGAAATAAAATAGAGAACCCTAGGCCTTGCCTTCTGTCCCTTTCAGGTATCCTAAGATTTGTGGGCTTTTCCATCTATCCTGCAGTAAACTTTCTTTTTTATTTATCTCCCCCCAATTATGGTGCGAAATACTAAAGAGCAGATACTGTCCAACTTTTTTTGATTTGTTTTTCTGGTGCTTGGAACATAATAAGGAGTCAATAAATTTTTTTGTATTAATTGACCTGCTGCCTGCACTTTCTTTTTTTGAATGATTTTCTGATTTTCTCAATTCCTTTCTTTTGACTCTATAAGTTGATTTAATTTAACTTACAATAATAGGATTTTTTGTATTTTTCTGAAAAGTTTTAAAATCTCACAAGACACTGAATTTATTGATTAATATAAAAATTATCTTTTAAAATGGTGTTATGATTTATTTCCATAGATACATTTGAAATACAAATTATGTCAGAATACCTTCTAGATAAAATAATGGAATAATAAACAATAAGACTATTTTAAATAAAGCGCTATAAAATTTTATTTTAAGAATATTAGTCTATATTAAGCCTTACAAAATAACAAAGACAGGTATATTATGAAGGCAGAATTTATGATTTCAAAAAGAATCATACATATGTCTGAACGATTCAGAACCCACAGGATATAAGGAATTCTCTAAGTAGAAGGCAGTATAATTAAAACATTTATTCAAGCTCCAAAGTAACAGACCCACAAACCAGCATCTCCATTTTGATATTTCAATCGAAAGCTTCCAGGCCCAAAAAGTCTGCCTCACAAGAGTAACCAGGAGGCCACAGAAAAGCATGATGGTATTAAACCAAATCACATTCATGCCTCCGCTCTCCAGTAAGAAGACTACCCACTGGCCTCAAGTCCTTGCTCAGCACTTCTTGGTCCACTCACGGGTCAGCTCTGCTACCGGCAGCTTCGGCTGTAGCTGTCTCTGGCTCCAACAGAAATCGATCTTCAAGCTGTCTTCTCTCCTCTTATAGAGTTTTTGAGTCATCAAGCCTCATCTGAATGACCAGAGCTTATTGGTTCTTCAGTTGGCCCCTCCCCTTAGGACCCTGGGAGGTTCACATCCACATAGGTTAGGTTAACGCCTAATAGGGCATGGCTTTGGAGTTAACACCTCCCCTTAGCCAGCCCCACCTTGGGCCCCGCCCCAGTCACCAATCCACACCCACATAGGTTCCACACCTAATAGGGCTTTGGGCCTGGGGGGGCCTGGGGCTTAGCACCTAGTAAGGCTTAATGAAATACACTGAGTTACTCAAAGAAAACAAAGGCCATTTTGCTTACCAACACAACAGGCCCCAAAGTCATAGTGTCCATGAAATTTTACCTACCATAACAAATAAAATTTTAAAACTTTGCCTTCCATATTTAAGTGAAACACCCAAATTATACTCAAATAGCATCTACCTGTCCTTCCTATCTTATTGTATTCCCTTCTTAGTGTATGCTTAGTCTAACTAATATTGATTCTAAGCAGACTAAAAAAAAAACATTATACCTAAATTAATGTTTGAATAAAAATAATCCACCAATAAACTTTTATTAAGTATCTGTTATGTTCTAGGCACTGTACTAAGTGTTGGTGATAGAAAAAGAGGCAAAATACAGGTCTTTAAGGAACTTATATCTAATGGTGTAATAGGAAGGCTGAATTTATAATCTCAAATATAATCATGTATATGTTTGAATGGTTCGAAACCGCAAGGTATGAGAGATTCTCTAAGTAGAAAGCAACAAAACATTTATTTAGGCCCCACAGCAACAGATCCGCGAACCAGCCTCCCCATTAGGACATCTTGACCAAAAAAACCCAGGCCCAGTAGGCCCGCCTCACAAGAGTAACCAGGAGACCACATAAAAACAAGATGGTATTTAACGAATTCATATTTACTGGCCTCAAGTCCTTGCTGGCACTCCTGGGTTCACACAGGTCGGCTCTGCTTCCGAAGCTCCCGCTTCGGCTTTTTTTCAGCTTCAGCTGTAGTTGTCTCTTAGCTAGCCTCTCCACGCAGCCAAGCTTCTGGCATTCTCAAGCCCCACCTCAATGACCAGAGACCGAGTTGGCCCCTCTTAAGTCATTAATCTACACCCACACAGGTTTCACACCTGATAGGGCTTTGGGCCTGGGGCTTAGCACTTAACAGCTGAAAGTACTTTCACTCAAAGTAAACAAAAGTCCCCAAGTGCTAAGGAGCCCATTTTGCCTTACTACACAGAGCTACAAATTTTGTCTGTGGCTCTTCTCAACAATGCAAAGTTCTAAGACAGCTCCAAAAGACTCATTATGGAAAAAGCTATCCACATTCAGAGAAAGAATTACAGGGTCTGAATGTAGATTGAAGCAAATTATTCTCTTTCTCTGTCTCTGTCTCTGTCTCTGTCTCTCTCTCTCTGTCTCTCTCTCTCTCTCTTTTGTTTCTTCTTTCTGATTGGTTCATTCTATTGGTTATAATTCTTCTTTACAACTTGACTATTGTAAAAATAAGTTTAATGTGAAGGTATATGTAGACCTTATATCAGATTATGTACTGTCTTGGGGGGAGGAGAAGGAAGGGGAGAAAATTTGGAACTCAAAAACTTGTGGAACTGAGTGTATAAACAAAAAATAAAAAATAAATTAAAAAAGAAGTATATGAAATAAACTATATGCATATAATTCATATTACACAGATACATATTGATATGTAGATATATTTATATCTTTATCACAATTTTGTAGGTAAATACTAGTAGATAGGGAATCAAGATGATTTCTTCTACATGGCAAAGTGCTATGAAATAACAGTTTTAATAACAGCTAACATTTAAATTATACCTTAAGATTTTCAAAATGCTTCACATATATTATTTCATTTGATCCCCCAGTAGCCCAGTGAGGTAGATTCTAATGTTAACCCCATTTTTAAGATGGGAAACTGAGCCTGAGAGATAAAGTGACTTGCCTGGGGTTAGATAGCTAATAAATAACAGAGGCAGGATTAAACTCAGCTCTTCTTAACTAGTCCAGTCCTAACTAGGACAATCCTAACCAAAACTGTCCTAACTAGTCCAGCCCTATCCATTGTGCCACTTAATTGCCTAAAGTATGATATTATTTTTATGTTAAACTTTGTATATTACTAATGTTAAATACTTTTTAAAGAAGAAAAATAAATGATACAGTGTTTTGAAATGACACATTTTAGATTCTGTAGTAATTTTTGACAGATAACATAGATTGCAGGCTGCTTTTGAAGGTATCATGTGCTGAATCCAGCAATTAGATAATTTTCTGCAAAATATAGAGGTAGATGAGGATTTTGAAATTATATTATATTGATATATTTCATTCTGATTAAAGAAATTAAAAATTATTCTATTTCTATAAAAATATAAAAGTGATCTTTTGAATTTTTACAAAAATGTGACATTGTGATCTCCACTTCCACCCACTTCTGTTGACCAGAAATACAATTCCATTTTTAATCTTTTACTCTGTATTTTCCTTTTCACTTATGTAAGTCATATCTAAAACTACTCTAAAACCATATCTCAAATTCATGTTTTTAATGATGTATAAGAAAAATATTTCATGTAAATTGTTTGTTTCTTCCATAGTACCACTTCTTTTGTGATGGGAATGTAGATGTGAAGACCATTAATACAAGTGTTAGAGTGGATGATGGACAAAAACATTCAGTTCTTATCAGGTAGGATTTATTTTCATTTGTATTCATAACTTAAAGCAAATCACCATGTAAATGTTTATTATCTTAGAAACTAGGAAATCTTAGCCAGCAAGCATAGTCTTCTATGTCTGATCTGACTACAGACTGATAAATCAATATTCATCATAAAGCTAGGCATTCTGGGCTTCCTAAAGACCTATAATACAAATTCATAGAAAGAATATTCTCTTGGGCTCTGTTTATTCCAAATGCACTCATATAAGGAGATTGATGAAAAATCAATGTACAAATTCAGATCATGTTAAAGTCTAGAATAGATCTCCACATCAAACAAAGCCTCTAAATGAATAGACTGGCATAGCAACAAACCCAAACCAAGAAGTTAACTGGAAAGGGATTATCGGGTTTGTCATTTGCAATTATAAGGTTAAAATGGATGATTACCCAAACAGCAGTAGATTTTAGAAGAGTAAAGAGGAGAAAATAAAGAGTACAAAAAGAATAAAATGGAGTACAGATGGTACCAAAGCAAAACAAGGATTGTGAAGAACATTGGGAAGAAGCAGAAATGGATAGAAGATCGGAAGAAAGGGTAAAAGTCATTCCATATGTTTAGAAGTTGAGAGATAAGAAATACAATATATACAATACTAACTTAGAGATATATTTTGGAAACTTTTCAAGTAATACCATCATTATTAAGTAAATAAGAATGAAGAAGAGTGACAAATATAGCTTAACAAGGAATTTGAATAAAAATATTGCTTTTTATCAGATATTTTCAGAGAAACTTTCACATAGAGAAATATTCTTTTTTCTTTTCTGTCAGTATGGAAAAATGGGGGGATGAGATAATCTGTTTATTCTTTACTGATATAAGGAGGGAGAGGAGGAGGAAGAAAGAAGGAAGGCTTCTGGTTCTTGTTTCATGTTAATTGAACAGGTTAATTTCTTTCTGAATGTTTATTATCATTGTCAAGTATCTAAAGAAATATATGGTAAGACACAGAAAAAAGAAAGTTAATGACAATGATTGTATAAAGCACTTGTGTACAGGTAGGCTGCCGCTAATGTCATTAAGGTTAATTCTAGGTTTTCTTACTCTACTTTTGACATAGTAGTAAAATAATACCTCAGGAGACATATTCATATGGGTGGAGTAGGTGTTATATATTTAAAAACTGGAAATGTTGGGCTTGTGGCAGAGATAAAAGTAAAAAAAAAATGAAGTCAAACATTGGGCATCCATCATTGACAATTTTTGCTCCAAGAAGGGATCCAGGGACATGATTGTCTCTCCTGTGAAGCCAGCAAGCAAATTCTTATGACCTTTTATGGAGTGGCCAATTTAATACCAAAAGGAGATGAGGCATGTTCATTAAACCAGCAGCTTTGTTTAAGAGAAACTGAGACTGAAATTTCAAGAAGACTTGTAAACCCAGAGACTTGCCAGGAAATGTCTTTATTAGACAAATGAAAATCTCTGGGAAATGGCTTCTATATGGTAGAGATTTAACTGCAAGGAATGGAAACTAAAGATACAAAAGTATTTATATGAAGGACCCATTCTCTTTGAATTATCTGACAAATCAATTCCTGTCCTAGGCATTATAGGGAGTATCTCCCCCTCCCAAAATAGGACAGAGTCTTGAATGAGGGTGCTCTGCAAAGGTGAGGAGTCGACATCCCTCCTCTCATTTGAGCACCAGAAAAAAAGAGGAAGATGAAAGGGAGTATAGAAGAGTAATTCTTGCTTCTTTTCCACCTTTAAAAGAATGAAAACATTTTGGGCAGAGTAGAAGTCCTAATACTCCTGAAATTCTTTGCCCTATTTTCAGTATTTGTGAAATTATGCATAATTAATTTTAGTTCTTTTTTTTTTTTACCAGACTCTCTATAACTTACTCCTCAATTACACCTAAAGGCTTAAAGCAAAACTACTTTTTAGTCAATCAACATATACTAATTAAACTCCTTTTATGTGCCACATACTGTGCTGGTATCACAGAAGAGAAACAAAAAAGAGTTTCTGCTCCTCAAAGGGCTGACTTCTTACTAGAAATTGCAGTAAAATGCATTCTCTTCATTTTAAGCTCTAAAAAGTTAGAAATTAATTTTAATCATCAGATCCTGCCCTATTTGCAATGGAAAACTATCTCCATAGTCACATTATATGATCCATTCCTGGTCCCTCTCTTTGGTTTTTCTTTTTTATTATAAACTTAAGAAACAGCAACAAACATGAAAATTTCAATACACTAAAAATAAGAATGTATGTGCAAATTTGAATTTCTGTTACTTATAGTTTGTTTTTAAAGTATATGTTAAATTCAATATGGCACTGGCAAAATTGCTCTATTTGACTTTGTTCCTTTCTAAACTTTCTTCCTCTTCTGTGTATTTTTTTTTCGTATTTCACTGATTTTCTTTTGCGGGGCTGGGAAAAGAGAAAGGCATAGTATTATGCGCCACCCTCAATATAGCGAAAAGCAGTAAGATCAGTCAAAAATTAATGTACTGTCAAAATTATCTAGGCAGTCTCCTTACCCTGTGGAAGGAGATAGTGCAAAGTAGTACTAGAGTATTACTGGAATCACTCTTACAATGGTCTGAGGCTAAATGAAGATTAGGAAGTAAAACAGTAAGCAGCAATGGACAGTATTACTTTTACAATGCAAATTTCCTAGTTAATACATTTTCACTATAGATATTATACTCATTTTGTTTTTATTTTTAATTCTGATCCAGACCTGCATTTTCATAAGCATATGGAAAATGATCCCTCCAATGCAAATTGACAACTCTTCTGTTACTTATAGTCTTAGAAAAGTGATTAGGTGAAGGGGAGATTAAATGACTCTATCATGTTCACACAGCTACTGTGTTTCAGAGAGAATACTTGAATCCAGGTTTTTCTGACTCTGAGGATCTTTGTAACCACTGCTGTACCTTGGTTCTTGAAGATTTATTGAAAGAAAAATTGAGTGAATTTTAGTTGCTTATGTACAAAAACATTCTTTCTTAGACTATCACCTATAACATCAGTATGATTGACTAATCAACATATTTGGTTATATTTTGATCTGATTCCTCCCTGCCCCAACATGCTGGATAAAATTAACAATCAAGTAGTACCATATTTCCCCATGTACAAGATGCACCCTTTTTTGAAAATTTTGGGCTCTAAAAACTGGATCGTGTTATGCGGTGGTCATAGACTTTTTTACTTGCATTTCCCACTTTTTCACTCTTGTCTTTGCATTCATTGTTGTAGATTTTTTTTACCTGTATTTCCCACTTTTTCATGCTTGTTGTCTTTGCGCTCATTGTTTTGCATTTGTTACCAGTATATTAGGTTATGTTTTACCACATTCTGCCCAGAAATGGCTCAGAAAAGATTTTTGTATAGTGCTGAATTCCAGTTAAAAGCGATCCAGTCTGCAAAAGTGAATGGAAATTGTGCTGCTGAACATAGGTTTGGTTCTCCTCCAACTGAGAAAACAATCCGAGACTGACTACAGGAAGAAAAAACCCTACTGAAAACGCCTTGGCAGAAGGCCATGAGAGGCAAGTCTGCAAAATGGCCTGATTTAGAGATGGAATTGAAGATATGGATTGAAAAGCAAAGGGCAATTGGAATTCCTGTGTCCACAAAGATGGTTCAGCATGAGGCAAGAAGAATTGCTGATGAAAAAGAAGTTACTGATTTCAAAGGAGGACACAAAGATTCATGAAATGGAATGGACTAAACATTCATGCATGCACCAGACATGCCCAAAAGATGCCTGAAAGCTATGAGCAGATGAATAAAACTTGAGTTCAATAGCAACATGTAATACATTTTTTTTCAAATTTCGGGCCCCAAAATTAAGGTGCATCTTGTACTTGGGGAAATATGATAAATGTGGTTGCCTGTGATAGAGTCATTGTAAGTAACTGTCTTGGACTGGAAATGAATGGGAACAAGGCAATAGTAAAGACATACTTGGAAGAAATTTAAAATATTTTAATGTATCCCCAACCAATTCCATGTTTTGAGTAAAGAAGAGTTATAATTTTGATGGAAAAAAATAGAATAGTTATCAAAGTCATCCCTATCAATAGATTGCTAAACAGTTACTTTAGCTTCCTCTTCCCCAAAACTAAGTCCCCCCAAATCTGTCATCAAGGCCCAGGAATTTCATCCACAGAGCTCTACCCTTTTGTATCTTAAAGGGTTTTGGATCTTCTGGACTCCTTCTTTCTTTTCTTTTTCTGTTGATTACATCTTTTGTGATGATAGCTTTTGTTTTCTTCATTTCTCTTATTGCCTTTATTTCCAAGTATGTTCTTGCCCCCTTATGCAGAATTATCTCATATAACAAAAAAACCAAAGGGACAAAAAAGCAAATTCAGTGAAACTGGCACATCATTCATGTCTAATGGAATATATAATGTTCCACACCCATAATCTACCTACACCTTTGAAAAAGAGAAGAGCTGTATCTCCTTTCTTCTTTTGGCCAAACCTTATCATTATGATTATATAACATTTATGTTTATTGTTGTTGTCCTTTCCATTTACGTTTGGTTTTCTGGTTCTGCTTACTTCAGTTTGTATCAGTTCATTTTAGTCTTCCCATGTTTCTCTTTATTTCTTGTCTTCAGTGCTTTTTATAATACCATAATTTTGCATTTATGTGCCACAATTCATTTAGCCACTCTCTAATCTCTGAGTAAATGTTACTTCAAGTTTTTCTTACTACCAGGAACAAGATAAAATAAAATAAAGAGTTTCTAGAAATCACTTGTTGTATATGAGAAGTTTCTTTCTGTCTTTAAACTCCATGACTTTTATGTTTCAAGGTGGCAATTCTGTACCAAATGGTATGGGCATTTAAAAGACTTCTTTAAAAACACAAATACTTCATGATCTCCAGAGAGCTAATGATGGTGAGCTCCATGTAATATTTATTTTTAGTGTTAAAATTTATCAACCATCATTGCATCATATTGGGGAATACACAATCAGTTGTTGCTATCTGACCCCAAAATTGGACCTTGACAACACATTGAGGTGGTTGCGAGTACAGCAGACACTTACTTCCCTACCCCCTACCTAAAAAATACAACAGCAAAAAATAATCCTTTATGCTTCTGTTTAGGCTCCTGAATGTCTTAATAGATTAATGTGTCCCTGAGTAATACCTCACAGTGTTTTAAAATGGGAGGATCTGCTTAAAACCATTACTGAATTAAATGTTTACTAGCATAGAGGAAACATAACAAAGTCCCATGAAACTGTTTTGTTTTTTTTCATTATTGCTGTACCATGCTGGCTCTGCTAAGCCCTATCAGGAGGCATCAAGAGGCTCTGACACTTCCTCTCCCCCTCTCAGCTGAAGACCTTGCCTCATATTTGACCAAAAACAAAACAAAACAAAACAAGGAGAACCATTTGCTGAAAGTTTCCTCTACTCACATTTTTCATCATTCAGAATCTTCTCCCAATGTCTCTTACTGCACTCCAGTATTGGGTGAATAGGCAGCCATTCTTTTCACCAAAGCTAACTACCCTTCATGCACCCTTGATCCTTTCCCTGTGACTTCTTGAGCAGATTGCCCCTACTATCATTAGCATTCTCTCTTATCAATCTTTTCACATCTATTTGCTCCTTTAGGGTTGTGTGCAGATAATTCTATGTCTCTCCACATCTTTACAATAAAGTTATTGTATCTTCCCATCTCTGTTAGCTATCTCTTCTCCCCCTCATCACTAATTCTTTGAGAAAGCTGTCTTTCTTCATTCACTTCCTCTCTTCTTAGTCTCTACTCAACCCTCTAAAATTTGGCTTTGGACCCCATTATAACTGCTCTCTCCAAATCTTCCAATGATATATTGTCAAATCTAACGGCCTTTTCCTCAATCCTACTCTTTTTTTATCTATAGGTGGTATTTGGCATAATTAATCACCTCCTTCTGGATTCTGTGATACCACTAGACTTTTATGTCACTGCTCTCTTCCTGATCTCCTCTTATTTGACCAATTGCTTCTTTTCATTTTCCGTTGTTGGTTCTTCCTCTATATCAATTTCGCTTCACAGTACATATCTACTCAGGCTCTTGGCTAAGTTCCATTCTCTTCTCCCTCTATACTATTTTACTTGGAGTTCCCATGGATTTAATTTTCATCTCTATGAAGATGATTTCTAGATTTATATATCTATCCCTAATCACTCTCCTGAGCTCCACATCACCACTAAATCATCCTGTCTTAGATCCATTGGAGCTTTTAGAGTCTATGATTATATTTGTTTCTTTATGATCATTTTAGATTTCATTTCATTGAAAAGCTCTGGATGACTGTAAACCATGCATTTACTGCAATAAACTTGTATGAACATATTTATTCCTATGGCCTTAATTTGTTTATGGTAAGGTTAAAAACAAAGACTGACTTTCTAATTGCCATGCATATAAAATGACAAAAAAACACCAGTTCCATTATATATGTTTCTATATCTTTAAAATGCCCTTTGCAAAGGTGAGGAGAGGAGTACAGGGGGAAGTATTTCTATTTTAAGACGAACCCAAATAAGCAAGGCATTGTCATAGTCCTATCTCTTCCTCACCAATGACACATTCCTTTAAATGAAAGAAAATGCCATGAACACATTTCATTTCTAACTCTGTACTCATTCATCTCTATCATGTTCAAAGATGACATTTTCCTTGAATAAGAATTAAGGAAAGGCTTCTCATTCCCTCCTTCATGGTATATGTAAGGACAAGGGAACAGAATCAATGGAGGTGTACAGTCTGATATCTATAGCTAGTCCAAAAAGTGAAGACCAATACACATTCTGAAAAGAGAACCTAAATTCATTATTTTTTGAGAAGGAAAGACATTATGTATAGTAATATGTCTGTTATTTTTTGTGTGTGAGTTTATTTCATAAATATGTTACCAAAAGTAAAAACATGAAGTTTGTTTAGTTGTCTTTATAAATATTCTGTCTTGAAACTAGCTCCAAAAAAGTCTAAGGCAAAAACAGAAATTTCTACATAGAGATCAATTGCAATCTCTGCTTTTTTGGTTTTGTTTTGGTGTGTGTGTGTGTGTGTCTGTGTCTGTGTGTATGTGTGTGTGTAGAAATTATACCTTTTGGGAATTTAGCTGAAAATATAAGAATTAAATATAATATAAACATATAAAAGAAAAATGAAAAATAACAACATGTACATTTCTCAAATCAGCACTTAAACACCACAGGGATATTTAAGTATAAGGTACAGTGAAAGCTTTCACACATAAATTGTACGTATACATAGTTAAATGGTAAATGTGTGTCCTGGAGGGTGTTATTTCACTTAGGAAATTTGTGTTAGCATCTTTGTGATTATTTGATTACAACTCTTCATTCTATATTCAATTTACAATAAGCATTAAACTTTTGTTGTTTTTTGTGCGTGTTTTTTTTTGCTAATCCCTGCCATAATGTCTGCCTTAAACACAATAGTGACCACATGTATCAATTTCTCTGATAAAGATGTAATTTCTCAAATATATAGAAAACTGATCCAAATTTATAAGAGTAAGATCCATTCCATAGTTGATAAATGGATAAAGGATAGAAACTGGCACTTTTCGGAAGAAGAAATCAAACCTATTAATAGTCACATTAAGAATGCTCTAAATCACTAGTGATTACAGATATGCAAATTAAAAAAATTCTGAGATGCTCCCTCATACCTATCACATTGGCTAATATGAGAGAAAAGGAAAATGACAAATGCTAGAGGGGAATGTTGAAAAACTGAGATACTAATTCACTATTGATGAAGTAGTGAACTAGTCCAGCTATTGTGGAGAACAATTTGGAACTATACCCAAAGAGCTATAAAATGGTGCATACCCTTTGACCCAACTATATTGCTACTAGGTCTGTATCCCAAGGAGATCAATGAAAAGGGGAAAAGAGTTATTCATACAAAAAATTTATAGTAGCTCTTTTTGTGGTGGCTTAGAATTGAAAATTAAGGTGATTCCCATCTAATGGGGAATGGCTGAACAAGTTCTGGTGGATTGTGATGGATAGTTTCAGAAAAAAAAATATGGTGTAACAATGTGACATGCCATTACTGTGGCTCTAGAAGACCAGCAACAACAGTACACAGAAGGGCTGCTAGCACAGGTTCTTTGATCTGCTTTTCTAAGGAAAGAAACTTTAAGGGGTTAGCAATCTCACTTTAATTAAATATACATATGTCATTCACTTAGTTCAGGGGGGAAAAGCCAGCACCCTGAACTTCAGAGTAAATACAAACAGAAATTACAAACAGAGACAATATAAACAGAGCAGACACACACAGTTATCAACTGACAAGCCTCTAGCTCTCTGACTAAAGAATTACATAGTTATTAGAGAGAGAGGCACCAACATCTGGGTTTTCAAAACCAGGGGCCTCCAGCAGCTACTCAAAGTCTGGTTTGGTCAAATCACACAACGGTCTTCCAGGGAGTGAGAGCCCCAAACAAAACTCTAACCATATACCTTGTTCAGGGTCAAAGGGTGTCACAACCATGAGACTCAAACCTATTTCAACTAGGCTTCCTTGTTTCTGGCAAAACTTATATGTACTCATGCAAAATGAAATGAGCAGAATGAGGAAACCATTATTCACAGTAACAAAATTATTGTAAATATGATTAGCTATGAAAGACTTAACTGCTATGATCAAGACTGATAAGACAATTCTAAGGGACCTGTGATGAAAAATGCTATCCACCTGCAGAGAACTGATAAACTCTGAACTAAACCTATATAAATCACAGGATTTTATCAACAGATGTTGAGAAATCTTTTGTCAAAGTTCATTATTGGGGGCAGAGCCAATAGGGCAGCTGGAAAGCAGGAACTTGCATGAGCTCCCCCACCCAAGTCCCTCCAAAAACCTGTAAAAATGGCTCTGAACAAATTATAGAGCTGCAGAACACACAGAATAGCAGACAGAAGTAAAACTTCAGCCCAGGACAGCCTGGATGGTGGCTGGGTAAGGTTTATCGCACCCAGCTGGGAGCAGAGCCTAGGTTGAGGCTCGCCCAGACCAACCAGACTGGGAGCTGGGCAGAACAGGATCTAGCATCCTGAATCAGTGAGCTGTGGCAATTACCAGACTTCTCAACTCACAAACACCAAAGACAATAAAGAAGGTTAGTGGGAAAAGCTGCAGGGGACAGAGTGAAAGGAGTTCTCATTCCAGCTACCACC
>CM053627.1:176365355-176379021 GCA_028646595.1 Phalanger gymnotis
ACCACCCCCACTGTCCCCCCGGGGTGGTGGCCAAACCATAAACTCTTTTCAATCTGTCCCCTGCAGCTTTTCCCACTAACCTTTTCTGTTGTCTTTGTTTGTGGTGTTGTGGTTTCTGGGTTGAGAAGTCTGGTAAGTGCCACAGCTCACTGATTCAGGGAGCTAGGTCCTTTTCTGCCTGGTTCCTGGTCTGGTTGGTCCTGCTGCTGCCTACGCTGGTCTTTGCTCCCCTCTGCTGAGCCATAGACCACACGCAATAATCATCCTGCCTGTCCTGGGCTGGATCCCTGCTTCCCTCTGCTATTCTGCGGGTTCTGCAGTTCAGAGCCATTTTTATAGGTTTTTGGAAGGATTTGGCAGGGAGCTCATGCAAGTCCCTGCTTTCCAGCCACCATCAATCCTGAAAGACTTACATGAGCCAATTATCACTATGGCTGTTTCTGGTGAAGAGTATGCTTACAGTATTGAGCAGACAGAAGCAGTATCTGAAGAGAAAAAAAATGCTGCATCGATGAGAGCAAAGATTGGTGAGACTTGTCTCTTATTCTTCTGATCCTGCAGCATGGAAGGCAACTTCTACTAACTGCTGCATCCCATCTAGTTTTTGTTTCACAATCTTCACATTGTGAAGGAAAGTTCTTAAAGCAGAAAAGGTTAATTTCTGCTGCAAATAGTAAACCTCAGCAGTAGTTGCATGTATCCATGAAATGTATTCTTTCCCCTTTGTCCTCTATTCTTTCATTGGCCTTATTTTGTTGCTATATAGACAATTGATCATTGATAATCATTGTAGCACCATTACTGTTAGAATGTCAGACTGAGGTTTGGAAAGTGTGTAATTCTGCATATGATGTCTCAGAGTGAAGGTAAATAGCAACCGTTTCTGTTTTTGGCCAGAAACCCTGAGTGTCTTCCCCTTCCAGACTGATTGTTTTTTGACTAGGTAGAAGAGGCCATTTTTTGCCTCATTTCTTACCTAGAATTAATCACTGAATGGGCATTCCCTCAATCAAACTGAGACCTGGGGAATAATTTAGCTTAAAAAAGCCAAGGTATCCTACTGCATCTGGGGCCATCTCCAGTCCTGATCTATATCTTGGCATGGGACAGAAAACTCCAGAAGAGAAAGTGAGGCTGGAAATTTGGCACAGCTCTCCCTCACTTAAATCTAATCTACTTGCAAGTCATGGCATCACATTCCTGATGCCATGATCCTTTTCAAGAACAAAGGACGAACAACTATAAGTCTGCATAGAGAGCAGAGACACCGACTTCAGTGTAAGGCAAACGGAGGTGGCAGAGGTAGTGAATTCCAGTAGAGGTTTCACAAACATTTTAGAGGTAATTTTCACTGATATTTCCAAGTGATTTAAAGTTAAAAGAAGGAGAAAATATTGGCAGGAAGATTAATTTTAAAAAAAACTGAATCAATAGCCTCTAGAATATTGCAAATAAGCACCTTGAGTTAGAAGAAAGCCAAGGTCCTAGGAACAGGGGGCTCATTTGATGTGTGCCATGTTAATCCCTTCTTTGAACTCTGTGGTAGTGCTTAGATGAAAATCTCTTCTTTCCTATTGAGTATTCACTTTTTTATCTTACATGTTGCTGAGGATTTATAGAGTAAGGAGTCTCCCTACAAATCAGCATATTATATATATGTATATATACACACATATATACGTACATACATATCCACACACACATATATATACACATATACATATATGTATGTATATAGAATATACAGAGAAAGATCTATATCTATCTATACATGCATAACTATACATGTGTATATGTGTGTATGTACATATATATATATCAAAGTGTTATTCTTCTCAAGTAAAAATTATTATATTTTTAGAGGTTATTTCTTGAAATGAAATTTCTTTAAGCTAAAGGAATGGGTCCTTCAGGTATCACTGAAATATCATCACTATACATTTGGAAATGAAGAAATGAAAACCATACCTATGACCTCAGTGGAAGAGTAATTCAAAGAATGTGCTTAGATATCAAATTGTGACCACTCTTAAGAGCAATAAGCATCTCTGCATCAGTCCAATAGCAGACAATTATTGTTACACTGACATACATATGTATTATGCTAATCATTTGTTAAACGTTATGATTGGAATCATTCTACCACCATTCATAACAGTTAGCATTTCTAAGAGTTTCTCTATTCATAGATTCCTTTATATTTGATTCAGCAGGAGAGGAAGTAGTAAAATTATTTAAAATAATTTAATTGTTAACAGTTATATAAGAGCAATGTGTGATCCCTTATCTGTACAATGCTCAATCCATAGAGAGACTTGGTGTGAAGCAAGGTCAAGAAAATATATATATATATATGAATATAATATATATATATGAATGTATATATATATGTGTGTGTGTATACATATATAGTACTAACATAAAAGGAAAAGAAAATACCAACAAAGACAAAATAAACCCTATTTTTAAATGTGTGGAGGCAGATTCTGAATAACATAATAGTTATCTTATTCCAACTTCTATTATTATTTTAACAAACCACACTTAGTTTTAAAGTCAAGGTTTCATTTAGAGATCTACCTCATATTTAGAAGTTTATTTCATTTCTTGTCCCTATGTATACTTTTGCAAGCATTTATGCTTTGCTTCTGTGCTTCAAAGTGTGTATTCCTTCCAATAAAGTATATTCCTACTTATCTGTGCCCTTTCTTTGAGTTCAAATCTCCTCCCTGCACTACTGTAAATTTGCCCCTTCCTGCCACTCTTGCCTCAGTATGCTTTAGACCTTCCTTTCATTCTCTTGACATTGGCTGAATAATGATAGAGTGAAGTACTTTCTCCTCTCATTTTAACCTCAAAGTCAGTGATAATTATCTTTAAAAAGTTTGCTATGTGTTTCTACCCAAACATATATAAAATGAAGGGATTGAACTAGATAATCTCTAAGGTCCTTTCCTTTCTCATATTTTATGCTTTCATTCTTCTCTCATCTGAAAATGTATGCTTCTTATTTTTAAGTTTCATATTATAAACATCATGCAAATATTAGAGTTGTTTAAATCTTTTAACTATTGGAGACTTTCATAGCTGTCTGTCTGCCTTTTATATCACCATTACTATCTGATTTGTGTAAGCCCCTAAAATACAGGAACAAAATGCACTTAACTGATATACCATACTCTGGATATTAAAAAAAAATCCTTTCTGGTAAATGATGTCACCCTTTCTTTGGACCTCAGTTTGATCCAGACTACCTTTCACATGCCTCATAGTGGAAACATTCATTATAATAATGAAAAAACTACTTAACCTTTTGAAATAGGAATTGAGTTCCATTGAAAGGCAAACCAAGAATTTGAGAATGAACACTAATATTTGTTATTGAATCATCCTTTCCCAAATACTATAACATTTTTGACAACTGAGAGTAATAAAACCTTTTTATTTAATCTGATACTGTGTTGACCTATGTTCTAGCATGGAGAAAATTTCGTAGAATCATATGATCATAGATTTAGAGTGTAGGAAGATCTCTTAGAGACTAAGTAATTCAGTCCCTTAATTTATGAAGAAATTGAGGAATAGAGCAGCTAATTGACTCATTTAAGGTCACGTAGCTAGTAGGTATCTGAGGCTTGATTGGAAGTAAGTCTTCCTGACTCGAAGTCCAGTACCCTGTTCACTTTGCCAGGTTGAATCACTGTAATCAATCTGTCAACAACCATTATTCACTATACTGTAAAAGGTAGCTAGATGATAAAGTGGAGGGAGTCCTAGATCTGGAATCAGGAAAACCTCAGTTCAAATGCAGCCTCAGGTGCTTATTTGAGGGTATTTCTCTGAATAAACACTTAACATCTCTTTGTCTCAATTTTCTCATCTATAAAATGGGGATGAAAATAACTCCTAACTCTTAGGATTATTGTGAAAATCAAATGAGAAAATATTTGTAAAATACTTAGCATAAAACTTGACACATAGCTGGTGCTTAATAAACACCTATTTCTTTCCTTCCTATGTGTCAGGAACTATACCACCATCTGAGGAGAAAAAGATAAAAATAAAATATTTCCTTACCTCCCAAAAAATGTGCATGTTTGGCATGGATCAAAAGCTGAAGGGACTAGGAAAGTACTTATGTAGAAGGTGGCACTTGAATTGTACTTCAAATGCAGCTAGAGATTATGAAAAGAGTTGAGGGGAAGAGAGAGTACATTCCAGATATGGTGGGAGAGTTTGTACAGAGGCACAGAAAAGGAAAATGAGACATTAAGTACTAGGAACAGGAAGAAGACAAATTTGGCTAGACTTTCCAGTATGTAAGGGATAGTAATAAGTAATAAGCCCAGAAAGCCACGCTGGAACCCAACTGTGAAGAATTTCAAATACCAAACAGAAAAGTTTGTATTTGATCCTATCAGAAAGCAGTAGTCACTGTAGCTTTTTGAGCAGGAGTGACATATTCAAACCTGTGCTTTAAAAATATCACTTTGGCAGCTGTATGGAAGGTGAATTTGAGAGGGAAGAGATGAGTTAGAGAGCAAATTGCAATGCTAAAAGTACCTATAGTTTCTTGGACATTCTATGTATTTTCAAGGATGAAGATTCTGCATATGAGACTTGTTATTATATTCTCAATAGTGAGACTGTTATAATATGAGAAAAAATTAGCATAGAAATTTGCACAGTGGCCTTAGAATAATTTAGGAATTCCCAGTCGATTTAGAAGTAGTGTGTGTATGTGCATGTGTGTGTGTGTGTGTATGTGTCACAGAAGCAGAAAATTTTGAGAGGCAAAGATGCCTTAGAGATCATCTAATCTAATCCTTTTATTTTTGCACATGAAGAAACGGAGGCACA
Source organism: Phalanger gymnotis (assembly GCA_028646595.1). NCBI lineage: Eukaryota > Metazoa > Chordata > Mammalia > Diprotodontia > Phalangeridae > Phalanger > Phalanger gymnotis. Next base: position 176,370,216 of record CM053627.1, read on the forward strand.
GACAAGTGATGTTTCTTGCCCAAGATCAAGTTTGCGGCAAAATCAAGGCTCTTGTTTCACATTTACTTTTTCCAATTGTGGCCAGAAATTGATTCAGCAACTAAGGTGTATAAGTGTTAGAAACCTTGTATTTGATTTCTCTCCCTTCAAATTGATATTTAGGACATGTGACAGGTTCCTTGAGATGAAAACTATAATACAATTGGATTGACTTTTTTGCCAGTAAGCCTCCATAACAGTATCGATTAATCCAAACCAGGGAAGCTGGCAGATATGTAAAGCATTTACAAAGCAGTAATTTGGCACTGTCAGAAGCTGAAATTAAGAGTCTTACAAAGCTTGCCCTAGTGATAGTTAGTTGGCCGTGTTGTATTTTAGAATTCACTTGTAGAATGTGATACAGTCTGTCAAAGTACAGACCTTTCAAGCAGAATATGAACTATTATGTGGTACATGTTATTATACTGTGAGGAGGGAAGGAAGGAGGGAGTGAGGTCTTTACAAGTGAAAAATAATGAATTCCCTAGATACAACAGAGAAATGACATGGGTTAAGGTCAAAATGCAACACAAAATTAGATACTGCCTTCCAAGTAATTACACTCTTATTTTAGTGACTTGGTGATGATTAAAATTCAAAGTGGTACAATGAAAAGAGACTTGATTTTGAAGCCAATGAATTTTAGATTTGAATCCTACCTCTGACACTTTGGGAGAGTCACATTCCCTCTCTGGTACTCAGTTGTCTCATCTGTAAAAGGAAGAAATTTAAATAGTTCATCTTTCAGCTTGCTTCAAATCAAGTCAACAAGAATCTATTAACACTTCCAATGTGCAAGGCATTGTGTTAAGTGATAAGAATACAAATATAAGGAGAAAGAAAGTCTTCGCCTTCAAGAACATACTTTTTTTTTTGAGGAAAACAAAGCACAAAAGGGAGCTGAAAAACAGTGGGAGGGAAGAGAGAAAATTACCTGGTAGGGGTATTGTAGAATCAAAAGTGCAGCCTGGAAAGGAAAAAAAAAGTCTGGCCTGGGCCTCTTCCTTAAAATGGTAGTACTGGGAGAAACTAGCTAATCACAGGGAGAGTCCAAAGGGTCAGAGGGTAGGAGCAGAGTGAGAAGAGATTTCTGGGACATTATACAGAAATTCTGGGAGAATCAGGAGTGTAACAGAGAAAAATTTTCAGTTTCCAGTTCTAAATCTTATTAACCAAGGTCATTATTAGTAAAAGCACGAATACATTATTTATAAAATGAAGATCATGTCAAGTAACCCTACAATCGTTTCAAAAGACAAAAACAAAGCAGCAATTAATCAAATGGACTTTTAAGAATAACACAGCTGAAATCTCTTAGTCTGTATAGTATTGTTTTTAGCTGTTTCTACAAGACTGAACTTCTCTGTGCTTTGCTTAGTATTCAGGTACAATTTTCGAGATGATGGAGGCAGTCTGGCAAAAATTCTCTTAGTATCAGATAAGGAAAGACCATCTCTGATCTCAACAGGATGACTTTGGTTGAGAGGGCACATCTCAGAAGCACTTAGTTTAAGGAAGGCCTTGCATAGCACTTTGTATATTCTATTCTACTTTATAATTTTAGGATTATGTTATAGTTATTATTTTATATGATATATTTATAGTATAGTTATTACATATCTATTGTCTAATTTTATAGATTTATGAATATGTCTAAGCTACAAGATAGAATTTAATCTCCATGAATGCAAGAAACATTTCTTGTTTTACACAGCATAGGCCCTTAAATGCCCAGCTAGATAGCACAATGGACAGAGTGCTAGGCCTGCGTCTAGAAAAGCTCATCTTCCTGTGTTCAAATTCGGGCTCAAAAACCTACTGGTCGTGTGACTCTGAGCAAGTCACTTAACCCTACTTATCTCAGTTCCTCAAGTGTAAAGTAAGCTGGAGAAGGAAATGACAAACTACTCCAGCATCTTTGCCAAGAAAACCCTTAATTACTATCACAAAGAATAGGATGCAACTAAAATAACTGAACAGCAACAAGTCTCTTAAATATCTGTAGGAGCTACAGGGCAAAGTAGGAGTACTGGAATTGGAGTCACAAAACATGGGTTCAAATCCTGCTTCTGTATTTATTACCTGTTTACCTTGGACAAATCATAATTCCTCTGGCCTTCAGTTTCCTCCTTTCTAAAACAAGAAGGTAATGGCCTTTTCACTGACTGTCCCCCATACTTGTAATATACTCCCTCCTCATCTCTGTTTCCTTGCTTCCTTCAAGTCTCAGGTAAAATCCTACCTCCTACGGACAGCTTCTCCCGGTCCCATTTTATTTGGATGCCTTCCATTTGAGACTACTCCCATTTTTTCCTGTATATAACTTGTTTATAAGCTATTGTTGTTTGTCCTTAGCTTTTGAAGATGACCTGTGACATTACCAGGTGATGTCTTCATATGCGCATGAATTGAGCTTAAGTGAGGCAGAGTTGCACAAAATCTTTAGCCTCACTATCTCTTCCTGAGTCATTGAAGACCAATGAATGGCAGGACAGAAGTGCAAGTCTTGACTCCCTCATTAGACTGTGGGCATTTTTAGAGCCAGGACTTTTGACCCTTCTTTGTACCTCCAGGTACCTCTAGGCACAATACCTAGAGCATAGTAGGCACTTAATAAATGTTTATTGATTGATTGATTGACTGATGAGCTCTGAGGTCCTTTCTAGTTCTAAATCTATGAGTGATGATATATAGACCTCGGCCTGGAAAATGTAATATGAGGTATCCTTGAAAGTCAGAATCCTCAAAATTTCAAAGTATTAAGAAACTTGGCACAGAGTGACATAGGTGAAAACTGATAGTCTTACACAGGCAGGCACATACATTCATTTTCCAAAGAAGCCTGTTCAAAAATGTACTTTAAAAGAAATTTATTTATTCTGAAGTTAAGAAACAAAACAAGCATCTCAATAACTTAGTAGAATATGTACTTTTTATACTAGATCCTAAGTAGTTTTGTTATCATTTATAATAAGGTGATGAAGATAAAGAAGAAGCATTTGTGATTTCATCAGTGTGTGGGAATTTGCCCCAACAATTCATATCAAAACCAGTACAAGTTTTAGGAGCTAATTCCTAGGGAGTTCTTAAAGTCTCTGAGACTTTTGGTGACAGGGTCACATAGTAAGTATCAGAGGTGTAGTGATTATGCTGATGCTATTTTAAAATTTGGAGTGAGTTTTGTTGTGACGTTAGTCTGATTCCAGAAAAGGAGGATTTTGATTTGACCAGGGAGTGGGTAAAGAAGTGCTCTGAACATCAGAATTTTATATATGGTTTAGGTTCTTATTCCTTGTGATTAGAAATGTGAAAGCAGGGATTTGACTTTGAAAGTGCTTGCTTTGGAATGATCAGACAAGCACAAACCCAAAACGCAGGAAGTAAGCCAGTTTCTGAGTTCCTCCATCCCCGGAGTGCCATATTTAAAGAAATGAAAGGTTTCTTCCACTCTGCTAGAAATATTCCAGGGCAAAGACAGCCAAAAATCTGCCTCTGTTTCTGTTTCCTGGGGCTCCTTCCAAAGGGAGATCAACTTCTTTTGGGTTAGTACCAGGTATTCTTGCCAAGAGTTGACTCCTGTTAATTTTTAAGCTCACATTACAAAAAAAAAAATGTTTACAAAACAACAGTAACAAAAAAGTATTGTGAACTCCTATAAACAGTAGACAATTTTAGCTTGCTTCTTAATTTTTCAGGAAAGGGGAGAACAGGCTACATAATGAAATGGAATTTCTCCAAAGGTATTTTCAATAGTTTACATATTAACCTAAGATTCTCTTCTAGATGTTTCCTTTTGAGATAATAAAGTCCAATTAAAAATACATATGTTGGCTCTCAGTGGTTTTCAAGAAAGCTTCAGAAAGGTTGTTTCCAGCATTAACATTAAAATTGGTCAATAAACATATTTTAACAAGATTGGGAATTAACATATTTTGTGGTTAAAAGTAATGACATAGATATGCTTTGATGTCTGTCTGCCACTTTTTTTTTTCACTATCCACTGTGTGGATAGGACATCATATTCCCAGAATTGTCCTCAGAGTAATACATAAAACATTGGAAATCTGTGCGACACATGCAGAGTGGCCTAGTGTTCTTTGCCAAGAGTCATTCTACATTAGACAGGAAGAAAAAGGAAGCACGATGATATTTGGTCTTACTGTTAGTGGGACAATGAGCTTTGCTATTATTCTGGGCAATTAAGTTGATGTACTTAGAAGCAGGAGATTAGTCAGTCAGTTAAGTAGCATTTATTAAGGGCTTACTGTTTTCTAAGGCATCATTGCTAGGAATACAAATACAAACAAAAAGAAAGATATTCTCTGCCCTCAAGGAACTTAACATTATACTGGAGGAAGACACCATATAAAAAGTAAGCTGAAAGAGGTGTTGTGGATAAAGATATCTGTAAATATCAGAGGCAGGACTTGAACTCAGGATCTAATACGTGTCCCTTGTTAGCATGCTTGCTGAATACATTACAGAGGCTACATTTCTTTCCTTTTTGTATTTCCACTGCTTGGTGTAGTGTCTTGTACTTAGTTAATGAATTGTTGAACTGCATCAACTCAAAGGGAATTTTCTACTGATAGTAAGTACAGATATTATCGATATTAAAAGATACATTAAAACATTGGAGAAGGCAAATGCAGTGGGTATGAATGCTAGATGAAGTCAGGAAAACATGACTTCAAATCAGACTTCTTGGCTGAGTGACACTGAACAAGATTTGACTTCAGTTCTTTCCTTAGACAATTACTAGCTAGATAACCCTGAACAAGTCACTCAACCTCTTTCGACCATCTCAGTTTCTTCTGGTTAGATGTAGAAAATAATAGCATCTACCTAATGATGTTACTATATCAGGGAGATATTATATTTATGCTACTTTTCATCCCCTAAAGGGTTATATAAGTGCTAACTATTACACAAATTAGTTCTGTCATTTCCATACAGAGATAAATTTTTGTTTAAAAATTTTTTTTCCAAGATATATTGTGCAAAATTTTTCAGAATCATTTCCTAGTATGATAAATCTCAGAGACATAAATAGGTGATAACTCATTGTGATAAAAACTGGGAAGGGACCTTAAACATCATCTATTACACCCAAACCTTATTTTTCAGAATAAGAAACTGAGGCCCTTAGAAATTAAGTGAATGGCTCAAGATCCATTACAATCCATTAAAATAAGCAATAAAGTCAGAATTTGAATTCAAGTCCCTCAATTCCTAAACCAGTGTTCTTCCTACTGCACCATACTTTTTGTATAAGGGTCACAGGACTGCCGATGATGAATATAATCAAAGAATTTTAGAGCCAGATGGGACCTAGGAGATGATCAAGCCCAACCCCTTCATTTTGTCCAACAGAAAGTATACCTTGAATAGAAATATTCATGACAGAACTGCTACAAAAATCCCATGGCTAGTGCTCTAGCCCCTGTACTAGAGTCATGAAAATATTTTAAGCAAAAGATTCTAGGACTAAAATATTAAGGAGGGAGTTATTGGTCTTGTTCTTTTCCATCCTGGATTTTATCATCAACATTGATACTGTGTTTAAGTAATATTTTTAAGGTTTACAAAGTGCTTTCTTAGGGGCCTCTGATACTTAATATCTATGTGACCTTGGTCAAAACACTTCATCTTCCTTTGACTCAGTTTACTTATCTATTAAATAAAGAAGTGTGCTGGGTATCCCGTAAGCCTTTCAGTCAGTCATTCAACTAGCATTTATTGAGTGCCTACTGTGTGCCAGGCACTGCACTAAGTGCTGGAGATATAAAGAAGGTAAAAAACAAACAAAAAATTAGAACCCATTTTCAGCTCAGGATCAGTTTTAGGTCTAAGATCATATGATCCTGTGAGAGATACCAGCTCTGTGAGTTTGATACTGTCAGTATTTTCATTCACATTTTGTATATGCAGAAATAAAGTTTCAAAAGAAATTTAAGGACTTGCCCATAATTACAAGGCCAGTATGGTCTTGGATGCCAATTCTGAATCATGGTTTTACACTACCCCATATCCAGAGCAAGTCACTCAATTTGTTCAGTTTTAGAATGAATATTTCTGAAGTTCCAAGCTCATTAAGCTAGAGGATGGCAGGTTCTTTATCTGCCGTATGGGATAATGAACTTCAATCTATTCCATGACCAAAGATTATACAGATTCATAAGTATAATCATTCAAAAGATTATGGATGAATATTAAGATCTTTCTTACTATTACAACAGCAATGCTGAATGCCTGGCCTCCTGATGGTGAGTCACTAGGTCATTTCAGTATTCAACATAAAGTGAAAGTAAATTCCATTTGATAGGAGATAGGTGACTTTTTGAGATCTCATTACACTTTGAAAAGTTTGTTTACATGTTTGTTTATTTTGGTAGTTCATATTCCATTACAAATATTTTCAGAATTTTAATTCAACTTTTTGACTATGAATAATTTTTGGACTGTGAATAATAACTAGGTTGTTATTTGATGGGTGCGTGTGTGTGTGTGTGTGTGTGTGTGTGTGTGTGTATTTCCTCTTAGATGATTTTCTGGTAAAATTCACAGACTAGCTCAGATTTCATCCATATTTAGTAATTTATTTTTTATTGAATTGTTTTTCATTCATGTCTGACCCTTCATAACCCCATTTGGGATTTTCTTTTTTTCTTTTTCTTTTACTTTTTGAAGTTTTCTGTTTAGTATTTTATTTTTCCCAATTATATGTAAAAACAATTTTAACATTCCTTTTTAAAACTTTGAGTTCCAAATTGACTTCCTTCCTACCTCCCAACCCCCCTCATTGAGAATGCAAGTAATTTGATATAGGTTATATGTGTGTGGTCATGCAAAACATATTTCCATATCCATCATGTTGTAAAAGAAAACCTAGACAAAAAACCCCTCAAGAAATATAAAAGTTAAAAAAAAAATAAGTTTCAATCTGTATCCAGAGACTGTTAGTTCTTTCTCTGGGGACAGATGGCATTTTTTCATCATAAGTCCTCCAGAGTTGTCTTGGATCATTGTATTGTTGAGAACAGGAGTCATTCACCATTGATCATCTTACAGTATTTCTGTTACTTTGTACATGTACAGTAAGGCAAGATTCACGATCTCAAGGACAACTATGAACATGCTTGTATAGTTCGGGATTGCAAAGTATAAGAGATTCTCTAGGTAGAAGGCAGAGGAAACATAACATTTATTTAGACACTAGAGGATCAAACCCCAAAACCCATAACTCCAAATTGACATAGCAGTAATTGTATTCCAAAACCAGTAAGTCCACCTCAATATAACAAGGAAATTATAACACAGTATTATAGCAAAGAACCAAGTCATCCTGTAACGTTCCCCTGCCTGCTGAGGCCTCCCCATAAACACTCAGAATCCCAACTGTCTGCTTGCCTTCATTCTCTCCCCTCTCAGATCCCTGGTCTCCACAGCTCCCTGGTTTCCACTCTCCACTCCAAACTTTCTGCAGCTCTGTTGACTCAGTTTTTACTTCTCTTTGCTGGGGATACCTTCTGGACATATATGTGTGTAGGGCCTGAAGACTTCACATCCAATCAAGTAAAGGGTGTAGGCCTGCCTACAAAGGTCTGATCAAGCTTCCCTTAACTGGCCCTACCTGAGATCTATTGAATGAGTGGGAAAGGTCTTTAATCAGTGATTGGCATCACAAGAGTGTAGGCCTGCCTTTAATCAAGCCTCCCTTAATTAGCCCCACATAAGGTCTATTGAATGGGGGGGGGCAGTGCTAAGATCTTTAATCACTGATTGGCATCATAATACACAGTACATGTCACTTTGCATCAGCTTTTTTAAGTCTTTCAAGATTTTTTTGAGAGCATCCTGGGCATCATTTCTTATAGCACAATATTTTTCCATCAAAATCATATAACATAATTTGTTCAGCCATTTCTTAATTAATGGTCATCCCCTTAATTTCTAATTCTTTGCCACCAGAAAAGAGCTGCTATAAATGTGTTTGTATATATAGGTCCTTTTCCTTTTCTGTTTTTTAATCTCTTTTGGAATACAGACCTAGCAGTGGTATTGCTAGGTCAAAGGGTGTACATGGTTTTATAGCCCTTTGTACATAGTTCCACATTGCTCTACAGAATAGTTAAATCAGGTCACAGTCTACCAAGAGCGCATTAACCACTCATTTTTCCCACATCTCTTCCAACATTTGTCATTTTCCTTTTCTGTCCTGTTATCCAATCTAATAGTTATGAGGTACTACCTCAGAATTGTTTTAATTTGCATTTTTCTAATCAATAGTGAGTTAGAGCATTTTTTTTTCCTTATGGCTATAGATAGCTTTGATTGCTTCATCTGAAAACTGTTCATATATTTTTATCATTTATCAATTGGGAAATGGCCCTTATTTTTATAAATTTGACTCAGTTCTCTAAATATTTGAGAAGTGAGGCCTTTATCAGAGAAAGTTGCTTGAAAACTTTTCACAGTTACTATTGCTAATTATATTTCCTATTTCCCTCATTTATTCTATTCTCTCTCCTTTCAACCTTTACTTCCTCAAAACTGTTTTGTTTCTGACTACCACCTCCCCCAATATTCCCTCCTGTAGCAACAATCTTGCTAGCTGCTACTGTGGCTGTGTAAGACCAATAACACCAGTATTCAGAGGGGCTGCTTACACAGGTTCTTTGATCTGCTTTTCTAAGGAAAGCAGCTTTAAGGGCAATCTGTTTAATTAAACATACATATATCAATCACTTAGCTCAGGGGGAAAAGA
>CM053627.1:176379121-176414536 GCA_028646595.1 Phalanger gymnotis
GCCCCAATAGTCAAGCTAAGATCTTATATACCCATATCAGGGCCCTGAGGCACTTGATTACCTCAGTGCTGAGAAGCACTCAAAGAACAGTGAAAAGTCCCATTTAGGGTGTGGGAAAGTTAATCCCTAGTACCACCATATAAAAATCAATGACTTCTGATTGTCTTAGTGCTCAGAAACATTCCAAGACAAAAATATCCCATTTTACCTGCCCCATTCAAACAAAGGCCAGAATCATTAAGGGCACTTAGAAGAACAGCAAAAGGTCCCATCTTAATTACTGATACACCTCCTTTCTATGAACCCCTCTTCTCTTATTCCTTTCCCCTTCTACTTCCCTGTAGGGCAAGATAGATATTTATAGACAAATGAATGTGTATTGTATTCTGTCTTTGAGCCAATTCTGATGAAATTAAGGTTCAACCACACCCCGTCATGTCTCCCTCTTCCCCTCCATTATAAAAGCTTTTCCTTGCCGCTTTTGTGTGAGATAATTTACCCCATTCTACCTTTTACTTTTCCTTTCTCCCAGTGCATTCCTGTCTCCTTAATCTTATTTTTAGTTATCATCCCTACATATTCAACTCACACCTGTGCCCTCTAACTGCCCGAATATTGAGAAAGTTCTTATGAGTTACAAGTATCATCTTCCCATGTAGGAATGTAAACAGTTTAACCTTATTAAATCTCTTATGATTTCTCTTCCCTGCTTACTTTTTTACGTTTCTCTTGAGTCTTGTATTTGAAAGTCAAATTTTCTATTCAGCTGTGGTCTTTTCATAAGGAATGCTTGAAAATCCTGTATTTCATTGATCATCTATTTTTCCCTCTCAAGGATTACACTCAGTTTTGCTGGGTAGGTGATTCTTGCTTGTACTCCTAGCTCCTTTCCCTCCAGAATATCACATTCCAAGCCATCTGAACCTTTGATATACAAGCTGTGACTTCACAATACTTGAATTGTTTCTTTTTGGCTGCTTGCAATATGTTGTCCTTGACTTGAGGACTCTGGAATTTGGCTATAACGTCCCTGACAGTTTTCATTTTGGGATCTCTTTAAGGAGGTGATCAGTGGATGCTTTTGATTTTCTATTTTACCCTATGGTTCTAGAATATCAGGGTGATTTTCCTTGAAAATTTCTTGCAATATGATATCTAGGCTCTTTTTTGATCACAGATTTCAGGTAGTTCATTGATTTTTAAATTATCTCTCCTAGATCTATTTTACAGGTCAGTTATTTTTTTTAAAGAGATATTTCACATTGTCTTGCTTTTTTTCATTCTTTTGGTTTTATTTCATTGTTTCTTGATTTCTCATAAAATCATTAGCTTCCATTTGCTAAATTCTAATTTTTAAGGAATTATTTACTTCAGTGAGCTTTTGTACCTCCTTTTCCTTTTAGCCAATTCTAGTTTTTAAGGAGTTTTTTATTCAGTCAATTTCTGTGCCTTTTTTTGCATTTGTCCAATTCTGCTTTTCAATGGATTTCTCTCCTCACTGTTTTTTGTACCTCTTTTGCCATTTGACCTACTCTTGTTTTTTAAGCTGTTATTTTCTTCAGTATTTTTTGTGTCTCCCTTACCACTCTGTTGACTCGTTTTTCATTATTTTCTTCCATCACTCTAATTTCTCTTCCCAATTTTCCTCTACCTCTCTTACATGATTTTCAAAATCCTTATTGAGCCCTTCCATACCCTGATACCAACAAAGAAAAAAAGAGCCTGATAGGGAATCAAAAATTACAATCAAACGGACCCTTACTTAAGGAACTTTGTTTCTGTTAGGGGAGAATGTGGATCTTTCTTTCCTTCTAATTTGCTTAGTATATTTGGAGAAAGTAGAGGAATCATTCATGTTTGCAAGGATTTGTCTATGATGAGCACTAAATAGGCCTGGCACTAGCTGCATCAAATTTTCTATATTAAATTTTGGATTTCAACATTTTTAGTGAAAGAATTCAAAATACTATTTTCATTCTAAAATTATAAGGAGAGAGTATTGCAAAAGTGGAACGGGCCAGTTGGATTCCCAGAGGAGCACCTACTGCTACTCACAGATTGTTATTTGTCCTTGGTTTTTGAAGAGGACCAATGATATCAGCAGGGTGATGTCTTGACTTTCAAGTGAATTGGATTTCAGTGAGGCAGGGCTATGCAAAGTCATCAGCTTCACTGTATCCTCCAGAGTCATTTGAGTCCAGTGGCAAGACATAGGTTAGGACAACTGGAGATTATCCCAGATGCAGTGGGAGACATTGAACTTTTTTATGCTAAATTCTTTCCCAAGTGACTGTTTGTCTGAGGCAATGAGAAAGTTGATTCATTGAGGATCCCTACTCAAACTCTAATCAGTTTTAGTTCATTATGATTTAGTAAGGGATAATGACTGTTATTAATTATTTTAATATATTCATCTAATAATATATTCATCTAATAATACATACCAGGTCAATCTCCTAATAATAGGTACAATAATAAGCAATGTGTTAATCCATACTTTGTATAAATTATATAGGAATATAGATTCTAATAGAAAGGCCCTATAATAGGACTCAAACTTTAAAGTAATGTTCAATACTTGTTTAACAGCTATGGAGCTCACCTGCACAACCACAAGAATGCTGACAAAGATATTTCCATCTTGTTTTGCTCAAATTCCATGACCAAACCAAGCATGGGTGGTGGCATGGTACATAAAAGTCACCCAGATATGTTCTTGGAGCATATGTATAACTTATACCATTTCTTCCTGCCTAACCTAAGGAGGAGCCCACCCATCTTATGACCACCTAGTCGATAGAGATATTCCTTGCTTCACCCTACTCATGACCCTGCTGACAGACCATTTCTGCTTATTTTAGGTAATGTGTCATATGTCAATAAATGGGATTCTATATTTTACCATGCCTCTTTCATATATTTGGATATCAAACCTTATAAAAATAAGGTCCAGGGAGAAGGGGGTATCTCAGATCATGAGGAAGATCTGAGTTCCACTTCACTAGAGGGGACCATGGACCCTTTAATAAAGTGCCTTTGGCTTAGAGCTCTAGCTCAGTCTTTTTTATTGTAAGTTGGACAATTTTAATCTCCTTGGCATCATCAATTCTGTGATTTAAGACTAGGTGAGAAATGAGGCAAAAAAAAAAAATGATCTAGTTTGCCTACTCAAAAAAAAAAAAAAATCAAACTGAGAAGGGAAGACCCTCAGAGTTTCCGGCCAGAACAGAAATCATTGCTATTTACACTCCCTCTGAGCCATCAAAACCCAAACAATGACCAGGTGAGGCTTGGGCTGGGAATTTTTAGCCAATCAGTGAGAGCCAGAGTGATTTGGTTTAAATCATGGCCAAGTAGCTCCATTTGAATTCCAATGGCCTTTATCAAAGCCTGGTTTTCCAGGGTACTATTTCAAGAAATCATAAATGAAACTACATGGGACAAATGAGTTAGTTGTCCATTTTTTTGATGATAGATAAATAAACAGGAAAGAGAAAAAAATTAGCCTCCATCCCCAAGATATCTTCTGAGGTTTCAGTGATCAAAATTTATATTCCTTTGTAAGAGTATGATTCCCCATGTGGACAGAAGGAGAGGAGGAAGGAAAGAAGGAAGGAGGAAGGAGGAGAAAGAAGGGAGGAGGAAGGGACGGAGCATTGTCCAACTGGAACTCTCTACTTGGGTCCCCAGTATGGCAACTACTACTACTCATAAATATTGTTTACTTTGGTTCTGGAAGAGTACCAACGACATCAGTTGGGTGATGTCTTGACTTGCAAGTGAATTAGATTTAAGCACTGCCTGTCTGTATAGTCCTTAGCCTCACTTTCTCCTCCAGGGTCATCCCATCTGAATCCAGTGGAAAGACAAAGGTCAGGATGACTGGAGATGACCCCCAGATGCATTGGAAGATCTTGATGTTTTTATGCTAATGTCTTTCCCAGATCCCAGTTTGTCTGTGGCAACATCCATTCTGTGATTTAAGGTTAGGTAAGAAATGAGGCAAAAGAAAGCCTAGTTTGCCTACTCAAAAGAAAATCAAACTGGAAGGGGAAGACTGTGACAGTTTCTGGCCAGAACAGAAACAATTGCTATTTACACTCGCTCTGAGCCATTAAAACCCAAACAATGACCAAATGAGGCTTGGACTGGGACCTTACTCTAGCAAGTACGTGCATAGGCGTAGATCCTTTTTCTAGATTGCCCAAGACTGGAGGTGACATCAAAGTCACATTCCCCGGCGCCTCATTACAATAAGGCCACCTCTCATTATAATATTCATTTTCTCTCATTATTTGAGTTGGGTATACTGATTGTTAGCGGACGCGGGACCTGTGACCACCACGTCAGCAGCAGGGGTAGCACCTCAGCCTACTTCCATGGAGAATCCACCACTGCTTGAAATCTTTCTATTTCATCAAATAACCATATTTTCCCTTGATGTATTATGCTTAAAATTGTAGGATAAGTGATTCTTGGTTGTACTCTTAGCTCCTTTGCTGTCCAGAATATCATGTTCCATGACCTTGAATCCTTTTAATGTTTCAGATGCCAAGTCCTGTGTGATCCTGATTGTGACTCTGAGATATTTAAATTGTTTCTTCTGGCCACTTGTACTGTTTTTTCCTTGACTTAATAGTTCTGAAATTGGCCTATAATGTTCCTTAAAGTTTTTATTTTAGGATCTCTTTCCTGAGGTGATTGTTGGTCTCTTTCAATGCCTATTTTGCCCTCTGGTTCTAGGATATAGACATAGTTTTCCTTGATAATTTCTTGAAAATGCTGTCCATTTCCTCCCTTTGATTACAGCTTTCATGTAAGTGCAACAATTCTGACATTGTCTCTCCTGGATCTGTTTTCCAGGTCAGTTGTTTTTCCCATGAGATATTTTACACTTTATTCAATTTTTTTCATTCTTTTGAATTTGCTCGATTGATTCTTGCTGTCTCATAGAGTCATTAGCTTCCACTTTCCCAATTCTCATTTTTAAGGTGTTATTTTCCTCAACTAACTTTTGTACTTTCTTTTCCGTTTGGCCAATTGTACTGTTTTAGGAATTGTTTTCTTCAGTGGATTTGTGTATCTGCTTTCTCATTTGGCCAATTTTACTTTTTAAGCAGTTTTCTAAGCTGTCGACTCTTTTTTTCCCATAATTCCCTTCCGTCACTATCATTTCTTTTCCCAATTTTCTTCTTACTCTGCTATGATTTTTAAGCTCCTTTTTGAGTGCTTCCATGAGTTTTTTCTGGGCTTGAGACCACTTCCCATTTTTCTTTGGGGTTTTGCCCATAAGTATTTTGACATTATTGTCTTCTTCTGAATTTGTGTCTTGGTCTTCCCTGTCACCATAATCACTTTCTATGACTAGATTCTTTTTTTGTTCTTTTTGGGGGGTGGCCTTTTTCTTTTCTTTTAAATTCGATCTCTCCTCTGAGAGTGGAAGGAACTCTGTCTTAGGCTTCTTGTGCCTGCAGGCCCTGACTGTTTACCTGGTGCTGTACTGATATTGCCTTGAGTCCATGGGAGACTCTTGTGTCTGGTGCTATGTTGAGGGGGTGGGGTTTGTGGGTGGCTAGCATATCTGGAGGCTGTAGGGGTCTAGCAGCTTACCTGGTGTTGAAAAAAGGTTATAGTGGTATTATCTGGCATGTACTGAGGCCAGGTGGTGTTTTTCTGTGTTTTCCCTGGGTTACACTGAAGGTCATGGAATCCTGGAGGATTCCTGTTTGCCCTAGGCTACATTGAGACCTGCATAGGTCCAGTCCTCATTTGTTGGATTTTAAAATGTATGCTGGGTTGATCAGAGAACATGATCAATTTTTTTTTTTATTTTAAAGTGTTGAAACCAAATGATTGGAACTACTAGTAAAATGAGGTGATGGTTCCCTTACATGGTGCCTGTGTAAGACCTAATCTGGAGTACTTGGCTCATTTTGGGGAGCATACTTTTAAAAGAATGTTGATAAACTAGAGATTGTCCTGAGAAGAAGAAACAGGATGGGATGGCAAAAGTCCTTAATTTCATATCTATATCCTACCAGCATCAGTTGAAGGAAATGATAGTGTTTAATTGGAGAAGTTTAGCATGACTGACACATGGCAGGTGTTTGTCAACCGATTTATTGTTTGACTAAGAAGAAATTAGTCAAGAGAAAAAGGATAGTTGTCTACAAGTTTTTGAATGGCTGCTATTTAGAAGGATTCAATTTATTTTGTTTGGGTCTAGAGACAAATTTAGAATTGATTTTCGGGGGGATATCCTAACAATTTCAACTGTCTACAACTAAAATGGGCTATATTTGGAGGTGTTGGGTTCCTCTACATCTTGGAGGTCTTCTATCTATCTATCTATCTATCTATCTATCTATCTATCTATCATCTATCCATCCATCTTTTTATTTATTTATTCATTTATTTGTTGTTTTCAACGTTCACTTCCATAAGATTTTGAGTTCTACATTTTTCTTCCTCCCTCCCCACATCAAGATAGTGTGCAATCTGATAAAGGCTCTACATATACATTCATATCTATACATTCATGTCAAACATATTTTCACATTAGTTATATTGCAAAGAAGAAATGGAACCAAGATGAAGAGCCAGAAGAAAGAAGAAGTTTGAGAGAGAGGGAGAGAGAGGGAGAGAGAGAGAGAGAGAGAGAGAGAGAGAGAGAGAGAGAGAGAGAGCAAAATACTGGGCTTTGATCTGCATTTACACTCCATAATTCCTTTTCTAGATGTGGGTAGCATTTTCCACTATGAGTCTTTTGGAATTGTTTTAGATCCTTGCATTGCTGAGAAGAAGTTAAATCTATCAAAGTTAGGCATCACACAATGTTGCTGTCGCGGTGTACAGTGTTCTCCTGGTTCTGTTCACTTCACTCAGCATCAGGTTATGGAAGTCTTTCCAGGTTTTTCTGAAATCTACCTGCAAATCATTTCTTATGGAACAATATTATTCTGACACATTCATGTACCACAACTTGTTTAACCATTTCCCAGTTGAGGGATGTCCTCTCAATGTCCAATTCTTTGCCACCACAAAAAGAGCTGCTTTGAATATTTTTGTACATATGTGCCTATTTCATGTTTCTATGATCTTTGGGATACAGACCTAGAAGTGGTACTTCTGGGTCAATGTGTATACACAGTTTTATACCCTTTTAGGCATAGTTCCAAATGTCTCTCCAGAATGATTGGATCAGTTCTCAATACCACCAAGAGTGCATTAAGGTTCCAGTGTTCCCGTATCTTCTCAAACATTGTTTAGCAACTCTGTAGTGTACTTTCCAGGGATGTACATATTGATAATGAGGTTAAAGCATGAATTGACAGAACTAGTTCAGTGTTTGGGAGGCTCCAAAGGAAAGTATGGGAGAGAAAAAGTTATTAGATTGATTATCACTTCCATTTGAACTGTCTTGGGAAGATTCTGAAGATCGCCTGGCAGGATAAGGTACCAAACTCTGAGGTTGTCACTTGAACTAAACTGCCAAGCATTCAAACTCTTTTTCAGAGATCTCAACTCTGATGGGCTGGTCACATTGTTCAAATGCAAAATATACACTTGCGAAGAAGACTATTTTATGGAGAACTCACAAGGGACAAGTGTTCACATGGTGGTCAGAAGAAGCAATACAAGGACATTCTCAAGGTCTCTCTTAAGAATTTTTGAATTGACTGTGTGACATGGGAGACACTGGCACAAGACTTCTCAGCATGGCATGCCCACATCAAAGGTGCTGTGCTCTATGAGCAAAGCAGAATTGAAACAGCTCAAAGGAAATGCAGGATGAGCAAATTTAGATAATCCACCCCAAATATTCGCATGGCCTATTTTGCCCAATCTGTACTCAAGCATTCCAAGCTTCTATTGGTCTGATCAGCCATAGACAGACACACTGAAACTTGACCCTAGCATAGCGATGTCATTTTTGTCCTCTTTGATAAGGAAGGACAACAACAACCAAACATCTTCTGCAGCATTTTATCATTTTCCTGTTCTGTCATGTTAGCCAATCTGAGAGGTGAGATGTGGTACGTCAAAGGTGTTTTGATTTACATTTCTCTAATCAATAGTAATTTAGAACATTTTTTCATATGACTATAGATAGCTTTAACATCTTTACCTAAAGACTGCCTCTGATCATTTATTAATTGGCCAGTCACTTGTATTCTTATAAATCTGGTTCAGTTACCTATATATTTTGGAAATGAGGGCTTTATCAGAGATATTGGTTGTAAAAATTGTTTCCCAGCTTTCTGCTTCCCTTCTAATCTTGCTTTCATTAGATTTGTGTAACATTTTTTTCAATTTAATGTAATCAAAATTACCCATTTTGCATTTTTCAATGTCCTCTCTTTCTTGCTTGGTCATAAATTCTTCTGTTCTCCATAAGTCTAACAGGTAAATTATTGCTTACTCTCCTAGTTTGTTGATAGTATCAGCCTTTATTTCTAAATTGCATACCTATTTTGACTTCATATTGGTATATGGTGTAAGATGTTGGTCTATGCCTAGTTTCTGCCATGCTATTTTCCAGTGATCCTTGGTTGTAATCCATGCTCCTTTGTCTTATGGAATATCATATTCTCTCTGATCTTTTAATATAGAAGCTGCAAGGTCATGTGTAATCATGTGAAGTTACATGATATTTAAGTTGTTTCTTTCTGGTTGCTTGCAGTATTTTCCCCATTATCTGATAATTCTGGAATTTGGCCACAATATTGCTTGGCATTTTCATTTTGGAATCTCTTTCAGGACATGATTTGTGGATTCTTTCAATGACTATTTTACTCTCTGGTTCTAGGACCTCAGGGCAATTTTTCTTTATAATTTCTTGAAAGATTCTGTCCAGGCTCTTTTTTTTTTTCTGGATTGGGGCTTTCAGGTTAACCAATAATTCTTAAATTCTCTCCTAGATCTATTTTCTATGTCAGTTGCTTTTTTTTTCCCATGAGGCAATTTACATTTTTTTCTATTTTTAATCTTTTGATTTTGTGTGACTCACTCTTGATGTCTCATGGAGTCATTAACTTCCACTTGCCCAATTCCAATTTTTAATGAATTATTTTCTTCTGTTAGTTTTAGTACCTCCCTTTCCATTTGGCTGATTCTATTTTTTAAGGAGCTGTTTTCTTCAATGAACTTTTTTCCCCATTTGGCCAAGTGTATTTTTTAAGAAATTATTTTCTACAGTCAATTTTTGTCCCTCCTTTTCCAAGCTGTTGACTCTCTCTTGCATACCTCTCATTTTTCCCCCATATTTTTCTTCTATCTCTCTTATTTGACTTTTAAAATCTTTCTTGAGTTTTTCCAAGAGAGCTTTTTGGACTTAAAACCAGTTCATATTACACCTTGAGGTTTCTAATGTAGGTTTACTTACAATGTTGTCTTTTAAATTTGTGTTTTGATCTTCTCTGTCCCCATACAAAGAATCAGTGTTCATTTTTGCTTCCTACTCATGATGTTTGCCTATTTCCTGGCTTTTAGAATTGAGTGCTCCTCATGGAGCACAGGAAGCATTTTCCCAAGCTTCTTGTGCTGGGGCCAGGGACCTGATCACTATCTTTGTGTAGTGGGGCCTCAGGTGCTGGCAGCTAGAGCCTGTACTGATTTGGTAGCTTTGCTGAGCTGGGGTCCTAGAGGTGGTGACTGGCATGTGTTAAGGAGAGGTGGAGTTTTTCTGCATTTTCCCAGGGTAACACTGAAGCTCTGGGAAGAGGGGGCATATCTGGCCACTGGAGGATGTTTGCTCACCAGGGTTGTGCTGAAGCTGATGGAGGACACTTGCCCACCTGGAGCTGCACTGAAACATAGAGGCGTTCAGCTGCTAAAGGACACCTGCCTACTCATGCACGCTTCCCCAGCCTTAGACAGCCAGTAAATTCTGAATTAAGGCTTTAACTAAAGTCTTCCTAACTTTTACCTAATGTTTCTAGAACCTCTGCCATGCTGTCTCTGTAGTTAATAACCACCTTTAAATGCTAGGAGGTAGTGAATAAGGTCTGGAGTCAGAGGATTGTGTTTTAAATCCTTTCTGGTACTTATTGACTTTGTGACAGGTCACATAGCCTCACCATATCAATTTCCTCATCTGTAAAATGAGAGGGTTGACTAGGTAACCTTTGAGGTCTATTACAGCTCTTGATATGACACTTGGAGGCATTAAAATAGGACATTAGTAGAGGAATTATAACAGATGTTTGATTTCAAAACAGCAGCAAGTTAGAACAACAAAGCCCGTAGCCATGTGTGATTTCATGTAACTTCACTTAGAGTGATTCCAAGAATAATGATATTCTTGAAGTTAATGAGATCTCTGTTCTCTGTTGATGAGAAGAATTATAATAAAACCATATTGAATAAGACTTGGAAAATCCAAGGGAAATCTGCAATTTGAAGGAAACGTTAACTAAACATAATTTTCAACCATAATATTGTAATGAATCTTCATTTGTCCAGAACATTTTTTTTTCCTAATGGGGAAGTCAGTGGTTGTGATCTATCTTGAGATTAGAGTTGGGAATCAATGGGATTTTTTTATGCATAGAAAGAAGCTAGTGGGTACTTGGTGCATGGTAGAATAATTTTGGGGATATGAGGTAGGATCCCTGTTTAACAAATTCCTTTATAATAGCCAGTTCAGTATAACAGAATTAATGCCATGTTCCAGCTGCTAGCCCATGTGAATAATACTTCATTGATGAGGGTACAATGAAGTCTTTTTCAATATGTAGCAGATGTGTTCATAAATGACTTCCTATTAATTTTCAATCCATTTAGCAGTCATTCTATTCAATCAAATTTTCATTTCATACTTAAATGCATGTATAATATCTACATTTAAAACTTATGTAATGATAAATGTTTGAGTCAAAATTTGACTTTTAAAAGAATGTTGCTGATTTAGGGAACATTTCATTCTGTCTGCCAATTATTGCAATCAAGGAGAAAAAGCATTTGATCTAGAGGGCAGGAAGGAAGATTTTTTTTTTAATAATAGCTCTAATGAGTATACAAACTTTCTCCCACTCTATGAATGTCTGAAGATTGTATTATAATATGGAGAACCTGAAACTTTAGCACAATGGTTATATTATATTACATATTTAAGATGCACAGTTCCCAATGTTGGTAATCTAGTACAGCTCCAGGGGTCTTGTGTTTCTGGATAGATTTTCCTGGGTGCCAGCGTCTGTGCTTCTCTTAGCTGTGTGTGTCTTCAGGGGAGTCTTTGTCCACTGGGATGGGTCACAAGCTGACCACACTTTGTGAACACTTATTCATGCTCTCAGACAAGCCTGTTTCGGAGGTCATGGGATTCTGGTTGTCTATTAGTGAATGAATAAAATTTAAAAATTATTAAGAACTTTTGGTTTTTTATTATTATTAAGAACTTGTAGTTAAGAACTAAACTGTGTTTAGTGTTGGAGACAAAAACAGAAAAGTAATTCAGTCACTGCTCTCGAGGAGTTCACATTTTAATGCAGGGAGAGGAAGTGTTTCAGCTGCATGGCAGATGGAAAGGTCCAGACATCCTTAGAATGCCGCAACAAAACAGATTTTAATGTCTCTATTTTAATGTCATTTCCACTGATCAAATCACTTCCATTTCTGATATTGAACCATTTGATAAGACCTAGATTAGGGAATGATTGCTACCACTCCTAGGACTCTTAGGCTTATACACCCATCAATGGTAGTTGGTGTTGGTGGTGGCGAGATGGTGTTCCCCATCTCAACAGTGATTGGAATCCTCAATGACTGTTGAATAACATGCCATTGAGGATACTGCTAACCATATAATCCTCAAAGATCTGTGGTGATAATACATTGTCTAGATGAATAGTTCTGTGATCTACAAGCTATGATAGTTCATTGATTTGTAGAGTAATAATAGTACCCTTGTACAAGTCATGGAGATACCACTACCAGTAATTCTAGCTCCAGAAATATCATGGAGGCCTGAGCTTTTCATTTTTCCCTCTCATATTTCAAAGGTACAAGGATTAGACATTGTCATTCTTAGGCCAATGTGAGCTGGTCTTTGAAGTCTACTAATGAAACTTTTTTTTTTACCAGATTCTGGTTGTCTTCACTCTTGGATTGGCCAAATCTTTTGATAGACGCATCTTGTCCTAAGTAGTAGCTATCAATAGTTTAGAGATCTAGGAATCTGTCTATATCAGGTTTACATTCAGGAATTCTAGGACTCTGATAAGTTATGACTTTATAATGTACATACATATGTGTGCATATCTATGTATATATTCTGTTTTCATATCTAGAAATAGATAGATAGGTAGATAGATAGACAGACAGACTTCTACTGTCCTGGGTTGGAAGGGAATAGTAACAAGACATCTAGGTGGTGTGCTGGGCAAAATGTCAAAATTGGAATCTGGATGATCTGAGTTTGAACCCTACTTCAAATGCTTATTATCTGTGTTACCCTTGACTAGTTGTTTATCCTCTCTTGAGATTAGTTTCTTCATCTGTAAAATGGAGAAAATAGCAACATCTACCTCGCAGAGTTCCTGTGAGTATGGCAGAGTGGATATTCTGCTGCATTAGGAGTCAGGAATATCTAGGTCCAAATCATATCTCTAACACCTACCTGTTTTGTCACTTTGGGTGGACTACTTAATTTTTTAGTCTCAATTTCCTCATCTGTAAAATGAGTATAATTGTTGCACCTGCTTTGTGAGGTTGTTATGAAGATCAAATGAGATAATGTATATATATATTACTTTTTAAATCTTAAAGAGCTATTAAAAGTTATTAAAACCTTCATTATTGATGCTATTAATACAGGGGAATTAAGCTATTGATATTAAATGATCTCTCCCCCATGTCCAACAAAAAGCAGCATCTTCATTCCCTCTTTTTTGTCTGCTTTCATGTTTGTTTGTTTTTTACCCTGGAATGGTCATCGTATTCCCTTTAGCCTATTTATTTTCTAACCAACTCATTAAAGTAAGCTCAATTCTTATCTCACCTTTCAAATTTCCCCTCATCACTTCAAAAATTTCCCTCTCCTCTTGCATTATAAAATGCCTTTACTTCTATGTATGCTATTCTCTGTTCCTGGAAGTTATTCTTGCTTCCAAAATCAAATTATAGTTATTGAGAGAAAGAACTATACTGTACCCTACTTCTATATCTCTCTGGTGCCTAACTACAATGTCATCCATTTCATTGGTATTTGACAAATAATTGATTGGTGGATGTGAAAGTGCTCTTACCACAAAGTATTTGGGTATCATAGATTTAGAGCTGGAAGGGACCTTAAAAGCCCAGTCCCTTCATTTTACAGATGACAAGCCTAGGTCCTTGCCCAAAATCACACATTGTGTAAATAGTAGGATTTTCAATGGTACAGAATATGCCCCTTAGGATCACTACATCATTTTGCATTTTAGGTCATTCCATTTAATTCTTAACGACCAAATATGAAATGCCAGCAAGACTAGTAGTAATAGTAACAGTAGCTAAAATTGCTAGCACTTTGGAGCCCACAAAGTGCCTTGCAAAACTGACCTTATTTGAGCTTCACAACAATGCTGTGAGATAGATATTATCAGTGTCATTAAGGAAACTAAGGCTGAAAGAAATTAGGTAAATTCACCAAGGTCCCACAGCTGATAAGCTTTAGAGGAGAAAATTGAACATAGGTCTCACTGTCTCCAATTCTAGCACTCTATATACTATACCATGTTGGATAAAATAAAGTACTTACTCTCATCACTTATGATAGTAGAACTGAGATCTTTACAAATTATTAGCAAATTATTACAGTTCAAACTATTACTCAATGGTTAACTATTAGGGATTAAGCAAAACAAAACACCTCTCTTCCCCTTTGGTTTTTAATCACTGAATGGATTGCTTCCTGAAAGCTATACCCCAATTCAAGCTATTTTTAAATATGTAATTATAAGAACCAATTTAACTTCTAGGCTGGTTCTAATTGGAGAGCTTTAGAATTTTACATGGGTTCTAAAAATGGCTAAACATATCCTCCTTTGAAACCAACATAAAGAGTCTCAATGAATATTTTCATATAGGTTTCAGTCTTCTCTACAAACATCATGTTGTCTGTCATTGGGCTACACCTGGTGGAATTTTTGCATCTTCTATGATTCAATGTACATAAGATTCTAAGAAGGATTGAAAGTCTTGGGGACTCTTTTCTCAGAAAGAGTTAATAGTACTTATAATTATTGTGAAACAGTATCAGACTAATTCATCTCAATAGCCTTTATTTTAAACTCAGTTGATAGATAGTTAAATCATTGAAGAGTTTAAATGGTGTAATGCGCTTATGATGCACTTACCTGCTGAGGATTCTTCCTTTTTCTATTCAATTACAGTTCTAGCCACTGCACCATGTTAGATAAAAATAAAGTGCTTACTCTCATTTCTTTTGATATGACATAAGATCTGTGAGTAAAGTATAAACTATTAGGGAAAGTTCATAGTTCAAATTACTCTTCAGTGGCTAAATATAAGTGCTCCACTCTTTGGTTTTTATAATTTAATAGATTTGCTCACTGAAAGATATATATCATTTGAGGTATTTTAATTTATTCTAAGTTTATTTTACATGTGAATTCAGTCTTAGATTTTCCTAAGCTCTAAATATGGCAAGACATCATTCCAACATTAGTAACAAATTGTCTTACACACCATGTCCAGAGCTGATTGCTGATTTTTACTGTGAGCATTTACACCTCAGAAACTGGTAAACTTACAAATTGCAACATTACAAATGTTGATTGTATAGAGTTGTATAGAATTAATAATGTTATGTAGAACATTTTAACAAAGCAGATAAAATTTAAAAGTGTGTGGCTGATACATTTTTTTCAGAGAGCTAATTATTAAACATTTACCAGAATACTACCACATATGCATATAGTAACAGTCATATTTATATACATGCAAACATACACATACACATATATGTACAATATATACATGTGTTTATATATACACATATAATGAAACAAACATTTTATGATATGACTATACAAATATATATGATATATTGTTTAATTGTAAAACCATAACTTTGGAATAGGTTTTGAGACATGGGAGACCCTGGTACAGAACTGCCTGACATGGCATACCCCTATCAAAGAAGGTGCTGTGTTCTATGAGCACAGCAGAATTTCAGTGGCTCCAAAGAAAGATGAGATGTACACATTTAGAGATATCTCCACTCCAAATGTTTATATGGACTATTTATATCCTACCTGTGGTAGTCTTCCAAGTTCATATTGTTCTGAGCAGCTATAGTCAGACACACTGTACCTGGACCCCATTACAGTGATGTCATTTTGCTGTTTTTTAAGAACAAAGGACAACAACCAACCAACCATGTATGTGTATGTATATGTATAATAGGTACACCTATAAGATGGCTGTAACAAGTCTCCAATAGATATTATATATGTTTATGCATATGTATATATAATACACACATTATATATATATACATATTCACAACATATACATTTATATACTCATATATATGTATGAGGGAAACTGAAGACAACCATCTCATAGGAATGATTTTATGTCATTTGTTATATAACATATAGTGTTTATATTATATATGTAATCACCCCCACTAAATAATTTTCTGCAGTTTCCCTGAGCATATATATGAATATGTACATGTGTATAGAGATATGCATGTGTACATAATATATTTATTTATGCATATATATTCTGTGTGCATTTGTGAGGGACTTTTTTTTACAAAGGTGGAATGATGCGTTTTGCTATTTTTGGAAACCAAGTGAAATGCTAAAGCTCCACATTTAAAACTTAAAAGTTTAATTACTTCTTACAATTATATATTTAAAAATATCTTGAACAGGATATAGCTTTTAGGAAGCAATTCATTAAATGATAAAAAAAAACACAAAGGGGAACACTTATTTTGTTTAGTCTTTTATATGTAACTACTAAATAGTAGTCTGAACTATAAACATTCCCAAATTCCATTGCCAGAATCTCAGTTCTAATGTCATATAAGAAGAAATGAGAATGAGGATTTAAAAAAAAAATCTGACATGATGAGATGGATAGAGTGGTGGACATGGAGTCAGAGAGATCTATATTCAAATCACTCCACTGATACTTAATATCTGTATGACCACAACAAAGTCACTTCACCTCTCAGTGTATATATACACATGCATGAATAGATGTATGTATATGTGTGTGTATATATATATATGTATAGACTATATGTGTACATGTATGTGTACATACTGAGATGAATGAAAAGCTCAAGAAATAATTTCTAGGTAATTAATAATCAATTTTTTAATCAGGCTAGCTGATAATAAATTGATGGTCCGTGGTTTCTCTTAGCAACCAGACAAAACCATGGAGATCACCAAATGCTTGAATACCTTTGGAAAAGCAGGTGCCCCAACAGGTGGAAATCAACCCTGGTTGGTGAACAATTAATAAGGGAATAGGCTTTCAGATGAGGAGGTAGGTTAAAAACCTTCAGCTGCTCCTGCTGAGAATGTAGTTTGATCATGAGACTCAGCCACTTCCAGCAATCTGGACAATGGAATTCGTCTTTACTGAGACCACTGTGGTTGGTTTTTTCTTTCTTGAGGTGGGTTATCCTAAACCACAGTGGAAGAGGAAGTGTTTCAAGGACATAGATTTACTTCCTGAGGGCAAGGATTCACCTAGATTGGATTCTGTTTCCACTTTAAACAGAAGTAAGCTCTCCTAGTTGAGTGGGGTCCTGCCCAAGATTAAGGAGCATGTTCCAGGAGGATTTGGACAGTTTCATCTTCCAGCAATGTCCTTCAGAGACTGACTGGCCTACAGGGACTGGTCCCTGAATGAGGAAATAGCAAGAAAAATCTTAATTTAATAATTGGTTTTTGATAATTCACATACAGAGAGTATACAGTATATGTATGTATGTGGCAAGGGGGGGTGGGGGTGGGGAGAACTGAAACTTCAGACAGCCAAATAATGAAAGGTTATTTTAAATCTTGTACAATGCAATTACCGACGCAGGATCCAGATTTAGCACTTGAAGGCACCTTAAAGCCATCATAAAGGACACATATTAGTCATTTGTCTAGATAGTAAATCAATACATTAGAGTGTTACAGAATAGGAATGTCAGAAAAGGAAAACCTAGATCTTTTCATTGGTGGTTTGCCCAAGTTTCTTATCATTAAAGCATATATAAATGGTTTACTCTGGGAACTCCAACTGTATTGTTTTTGAATAAACTTAGGTTCTTATTAGTGCATTAATGTCCATTACATTTTAGAATTTTTAATTATATTGTTATCTATTACATCTCTCTCTCTACCTTGACCTCATGTAGAATATTCATGTTTAATAACTATATTTAAACTGATGGAAAAGTGAAACATTTTTTAAAAGGGAAATCCATTCAGAAGTTTTCCACCTACAGAGAGAAGTCAATGCTTTAAATGACTGTCTTGTGAAGATAACATTACTTTGTACCCTGCACTTATTTTTTTTTCTCTCTATTGTTAAAAAATGCCTTTGTGTGTGTTTACTTATTCATCTCATTAGGTGACTGTCACAATTTATAATGCTCTGGTTTAGAATGTGGCTTCAATTTCATGGACTAAGGGTCTAAAGATATGCTAACTTAAGAACATATTAATCAACAATTGTGTTTATTGGTTTTATTGGAAAATAAGCTATTTACTTTTTTTCTTATTTCAGTAATAGCTTAATTAATTCTTCAGACAAATATTTATGCAATATATCCAATAGCCATAAATATTCCTTTTCTTAATGAATGCAGGCAAGCAATGGAGCCTTGCGAAGCTGAAATGACTTTTTTGGGGAGATCCATGAGAGCAAGTGAACCCAGAAAACTCTTGTCAAAGAAATCCCTGACTGAAACCAGCACTGTGTTTCTTGGAGGCTTTCCATTTCATTCTGGCAAGAATCAGGTATTGATTTTTGGTTGTTTTATTTAATAGTTAGAAAAATTGTCTTATCTTTTGGGGGAAGGAGAAAAAGGAAATTGAATCTGCCAGTTACCCTTGGTCATTATGGTTGTCCCTACATCATCTCCCAAAACATTAATGAAAACTCAGTCAAGTGGTCATTATGTATATGATGCTAAAGATCCACTTGAACTGTGTCTTTTCAAAAAAATGACTGTGTTAATAAATTTGCCTGATATCTCATGGATAGAGAATGTATACGAAGTTTCTGACTCTCATGGTTGGCATTGAGTCTTTAAGCTGACCTTTCCATAATAATAGCTAGCATTTTTATTGCATTGGAAGGTTTTCGAAATGCTTTATGAATACGATCTCATTTTATCATCACAATAATCCTGGGAGATAGGAGCTATCAGTATCCCCATTTTACAGATGGGGAAGATGAAGCAGACAGAAAGGTTAAGTGAGTTGCCCAGGGTAATACTGCTATTGTCTGGGGCCAGATCTGAATTCAGGTCTTGCAGTTTCTGGTTAAAGATCTCTGTCCACTGCAAAGATACCTATAATCAAGATAAGCCAGGCATAAGCACTACCAGGCTAGATTTTGATTTATTTACAAATGTGTGTATTCAGCTGAGAGGAAATTTTCTCCCTAGGAATTTATAGGTTTACTCAAGGACCCTGTCCCATGAATGGGTAAGATAATTGAACTCCCTGACTAAGGGACATTGAAATGGATCTTAAAATAATGACTTGCATGTTAACTTTATTTTCGTTTTGTGTTTTTTTCCCATCTAAATTATTCTACTGAAAGTGTGCAATGGGTACATTGGAAAAGACATATAGGGAGATTATTACATCCTCACAACAACAACTGATTGTTTTTAATGTTCTTTTAGGGTTACTCTGTTTATTATTCTGAAGCATGTGTCTGATTCATATTATATCATATCGTAACATCAAAGATGCCAACTGCCTTATTTCAAGTGCCTCTTCAGCATATAGATTTATTTTGGCCACTTTCTACATATATATGGCTTTAAAATATATCAACTGAATAAATCCAAAAGGAAAAATTAAAAAGATAATGAGGTCTTTAGAAAATTTAATTACTTTTTTGGAGGTAGGAATATTCCAAAGAATTTCAAAAAACTGTTGTTTTTAAATCTAATCCTGATGTATTTAGGGTCACTTTTTATCCTTTTAGCAGTATATTTTAGCATTACCAAACAAGAAGTTGGGTTTTTTATTCTAATTGTAATCAGTTTTTATTTAGTGGATATGCCTGTGCTTCAGTGTAGCCCTAATTTCATTGATGTAAGTGCTTCTTCCATAAGAAAAAATCACAACTCATCCTGCTTTATCTGATGTTCATCCCTATGCTACCAGAAATCCAACATGGACTGTCTATCTGATGAATGAGACTCTTTTTTCTATGTCTTTAACTCCCCAGATAATCTTTTTAAACTTATATCTATTATTATTTCACCATTTGCCTTTGATTTAATCATATTTTATTTAATTACTTATTCACATATTTTCCTAATCCAGAGTTGGGTTCTTATGAGTAATAAGATTATCCTAAGCAGATTTATAAAGATTTTCAAAAATGCATAGTATTCCATTGGGTATACTCACATGTGGTGGATTGATAAAGAAATGTAGTGGAAAATGGAACCAAATGTTTGCTAATAGAAAGAAAAAAATAATGAAACAAGTCACCACAAAAGCAAAACTTTTTAATGTGAAAAAATAAAATTTAACTTTTCACAAAGCAAAAATACACAAACAGAAAAATCATCTGGTTAAAGTTGCTATAGATCCATATACTTCTTTTGCTTCATTGTTATTTATTAGGGATGCATCTTATTAAATGTTTGGCTTTTCTGCTGTGTTCTGGGTAGTTAGTGGTATCCAGTATGTAGTAGGAAGACTTTAAATTCAGTTCCTTCAAAACTAATGCTTTAACCAAGTACTATACTTGGTATTGCTGGGTATACAAAGACAAAAGAAAAGTCACTTGTGTCAATGGGCTTACCTCCTTTGAGGGAGAAATAACATGTTCAGAGATAGCTAAATGTAAATTGGTATAAAAGGGTATACCATTTTCTTAGTTGTGCATGGTGTCATCACCAAAATTATCCATTTATTGGGGCATAAAGAGCTTACAAATGCAGAAGAGATATTAAATGTACCCTTCTCAGACCATAAGGCAATGAAATTATGTTTAATAAAAGACCTTGGAAGCATAGATTAATAATTAATTATGAACTAAATGATCTTAAAGAATGAGTGGGTCAAAGAACAAATCATAGAAACAATAAATAATTTCTTTAAAGAGAATGACAGCAATGAGAAAACATTCCAAAATTTGGGGGATGCAGCCAAGGCAGCATTTAGGTATATGTTCAGTTGTCTAAATGAATGCAAAACTAAAGGAGAGAATAAGCAGATCAATGAATTGGGCAATTATCAAGATGATCTAGACAAAAATAGAATGGGAGATCAGAGGAATAGGTTGAGTACAAAATACATTGTAAATGACAAGATTAATCTGCTTGGTAAACCCCAAAATGTTAGCATTCGTGACAAGAATTCAACATTGACAGAATTTGCTAGGAAAACTGGAAAATAATTTGGCAGAAACTAGGTCTATATCAACATACCATATATCAAGCACACCACAAAATAATATAAGTTTAAACTGGGAACATGATTTGGACATAAAGGGCATTATCAGTAGTAAATTAGGGGAGTGTGGAAAAATTTACCTGTCAGATCTATAGATAAGCAAAGATTTTATGACCAAACAAGATATAGAGAGGAACACAGGAAGTAACATGGATAATTTTTATTACAAGAAATTTAAAGCTTTTGTACAAGCAAAACAAATGCAGCCAAAATCAGAAGGAAATCAAGAAACCTGGAAAAGGAGGGAACAATTATAGCAAGATTCTCTGACAAAGGTCTCATTTCTCAAATATATAGGGAACTAAGCCAAATTTATAGAAACAAGAGCCATTACCCAATTTTTAAATGGTGAAAGGATGTGAACAGGCAGTTTTCAGAAGAAATTTAAGCTATTAACGGTCATGTGAACAATTATCTAAATCCCTATTGACTAGAGAAATGCAAATTAAAGCCCCTCTGAGATGCCACCTCACACCTATCAGATTCACTAATGTGACAGAAAAGAAAAATGACAAATGTTGGGGGGAAGGTGGAAAAATAGGTATACTAATGGGTCATTGGAGTTATAAATTGGTCCCACCATTCTTGAGAATGATTTGGGACTATGTCCAAAGAACTACAAAATTTTGCATACCTTTGAACCCAGCAATATCACTACTAGGTATGTATCCAAAGAAGATCAAAATAAAGGGGAAAGGACCTATATGTACAAAAATATTTATAGTAGCTCATTTAGTGGTGGCAAAGAATTTGAAATTGAGGAAATGTCCATCAATTTTGGAATAACTGAACATGTTGTGAGATATGATTGTGATGGAATACTGTTGTGCTATAAGATATGATGAATAGAATGGTTTCAGAAAAACCTGGGAAGATTTAGATGAACTCATGGAAAGTGAAGTGAGCAGAACCAAGAGAACATTTTATGTAGTAATAGAAATATTATAACAATAACCAACCATAGGAAGACTTAGTTACTATGCTCAATACAATGATCCAAGACAAGTCCAAAAGGCCCATGACATAAAATGATACCCACCTCCAGAGAGAAAACTGATGAACTCTAAGTGCACAGTGAGGCATATTTTTTCTACTTTCTTATTTTTACTTTTTTTGTTTTGCAACATGGTTAATATTTAAATATATTTTTCATTACTTAACATGTATAAGTGATATCAAATTGCTTGCCTTCTCAAGGAACAAGGAAAGGTGAGAGGAAGGGAAAGAATTTGGAACTCAAAATTTTTTTAAATAAATAATTTTTTAAAAAGAGTAAAGCATAGAATTACTACAAGGTAATTGGGGGAGAGGCTAGTAATTGAAGAAGAAATCAAGAATGCCTCCCCGCAGAGGTAAACTTCAACTAAGTCTTTGAATAGTGGTAAGGATTCCAAAAGATGAAGGTCAGGAAAAAGAAAAGTCAGGCATGACAGATGACCCATGCAAAGGCACAGAAGAGGGAGACATAATGTTCCATATAGGAAAGAGCAATTAGGTCAATTAGGCTAGAACACAGGATATCTTTATTTTAAGAACTTTCCTAATAACTAAAAAGATAGGCTACATAAAAATCATTTTCCAACTAAATTTCCCCTATTTAAAAATTGTAATATAATTAGGGCTTTTCAATAGTTACTTTCAATGCAACTGGAATAGACCTACTTTATCCCCATGTCTCTCTGGATTCTAATGGATTTGGGATTAAAGGGTATCATGAAGATACATACACGCACACAATATACATATATACGTATATATACTGTGTGTATAATATGTAATGGCAATTATGAGATATACTAATATGATCAGTACAAAATCTTACTACCAATAATAATAAATAATATACATACATATGTATATATACATATATATATTCAGGTTTTTAATCCACTTTATAAGTATTATCTCATTTTTCTCAATAATCCCCAAAGATAGGTTATATTATTATGCTTTTTTAACAAGTGAGGAAACTGAAGCTGAGAATAGTTATGTGACTTGCCTAGAGTCACAAAACTATTAAGTGTCTGAGGCTGGATTTGAAATCAGTTCTTCATGTTTCCAAGTTCAATGCTCTATTCACTGTCATAAAATCACTTAATGGGTCTGAAATAAGTTGCTTTTTCTTTGACCAATTACTTTACAGTGTAAAACTCTCTACATTCGTGGCACTGTTTGAGTGTCCAGACTTCTCTAGAAGTTCTAACAAGAGTTTGCATTTAAACACAATGGGTGGTCTTTGTATTCAAAGTTATAATGAGGTCTACATTTTCAAACACAAAGAAAGTGGACATCGATTTCTTTGAGCCAATACCTGCTAATTTGTTCTCTTCCTCTGATTTCTTAGATTCCCCAGTCTGTCTTTCTGCATTAGCCATAGGAAATCCATCTTGACAATGAACCTTAATTTTTTGGCAAGTGACTTTATGTTTTGATCAGATTATATATATGTATACACATATATGTATATACACATATGTGTGTGGGTGTGGGTGTATTCTATCCCTACCCTGCCCCAAGACAGTAAGCAATCAGATATACATGGGCAACCATGGAAAACATTTCCATATTAGTCATTTTGTACAAGAAGACTGAATAAAAGAAAAAGAATGAAAGAAAAAAAGTGAAAAATACCATGCTTTGGTCTGTATTCAAACAATATCAGTTCTTTCTTGAGAAGTAGATAGTATACTTCATTTCATAAGATTTTTAACAAAAATATCCACAAGAAGGAAAAACAAACATACCCAGATGAGTAAGTGTAAAGAGTAATGAGCTATTTTCACACCTGAACACAAATCAGAAAGTTCCTGGATCTCACATTGCCTATAAATTATTCTAACTTCCAATGTCCTAGTCTACTTGTTGTTTTTTTTTCTTTTGGAGGAAAGAATTTCCCCCCCTTAAACATGATGTTATGGCTTCATACTTTTCTGTGTACGAACTCTTGGCTTTATGTGCAAGTTACTCATGACCACCCTGAATCTTATTAAGAAAGCCAACATATCACCTAGACAATAACAAATCTTTGATTTGAAGGCAGCTGAGTGCTCAGGATTTTGTTTTGCTTTTGTTTTGAGGTTTCTTCTATTTAGAATCTTATTTAAAAGAGAATATTTTGATGGAAATTTGATTTATACTAACAGTAGGAGAGGGAATGAATAGTGGGTTGATTTGGAAGTGTTTTGTGAAGAAGGTAAAAGAGGGTATGATATAAAGACTAAGGAAAAGGGAAAGGAGCAAGCATTTATTAAGTACTCACTATGTGCTAGGTACTTTACAAATATCTTATCTGATCCTCACAACAACACTGGAAGCTAGGTGCAATTACTCTCTATGCTTTATAGTTGAAGAAATTGAGTCACAGGTTTAGTGATTTGTTCAGGATCACACAGTTGTAAGTATCTGGGGAGGTATTTGAATTCAAGTCTTCTTAACTCCAAGCCTAGTGCTCTATCCATTGTGAAACCTAGTTGCCTAATCAATTTATTAAACTGGATAAAAAAGGAATGTGAAAAACAGGAATGAGTGAAAAGGCAGTGATCTAAAGCCAACTTTACCCCCATTTGTTTAGCTACTTGACATTCACTCATTAAGAATAAACATTTATTGGCCAATGTCTTTGTTTAAGTCAGGTTAGATATGAAACTGTTTAAGATTTTGCCCTATCCTCAAGGAGTTTATAGTCTAGTGTATATTAGATATTCTCCCCAACCTGCTGTGACATAGAGGTAACAAGTCAAGAGACACTTTGACTATGAGAAATAGCATTCCTTTTGCTAGTCCTAAAATACATTTCCTAGGCACAATGATGTATATCAAGTCTTTAGTTCTAGTGAAAATAACAAACTGGACAAGTTGCCTTTCTTCGTTTGGTGTGTTTTCTAGACAGTTAGGAATCAGGGTACCATGACTTGTAATATCTCTCTCTAGTTCTAAAACACTGATGGAATAATTTAACCTGTAGATAACCAAATAATCAATTAAGCATTTAGTAAGCATCTATTATGTGCCAGGCACAGAACTGGATGATATCAGAAGATCCAAATACAAACATGAAAGAGTCCCTGCTCTCAAGTTTTGTTACATTATGGTGATTGTATTTATTTATTTTTGAGAGGGGCAATAGCATGTACATTTAGGAATTAGAGCAAAATATATACAAAATAAATGCAAGGTAATTTCCAGGGTAGATGGATGCATTGTAGAAACTGTTTGAGCCAGAATCAGGGATATGACTTTCATGATGAGACACCCAGATTCTGACGCCCAGACATAATTTTCTCACTTTCACTGTACCTCAGAAAAGTAAGCTGGGATATTCTTCTTACTTTAGAATATATGACTATCACAAAGAAATTCCCAAAACACTTAAAAGGTCCATCTCTTTTGATACTGAGCCACTTTTATGCAAATTTTCATTTTAAAACAAAAAATAAAAGAAACCACTCAACAACAGCACATTTCTTCTCCAGAAATTTTATCATAGAGTATTCTGAAATGCTCAGGGAGATTATAACAAATGAACATATAATAATCACCTTTACGAGAAGTCAAGAGGGTCCATGAAAATCAAAGTGTTTCAACATTCTCCCGCAGGTGGATAAGTGGAAATGGATAAAATATAAGCAAGTTGGAATCAAGTTTATATTAACTAGAGGATTCTGGAACTTCATAATTTTAAATCCCATTTAATTTTGTAGCAGAATCCATACACCAGCAGGTAGAATGAAATCAATTTTTTTTATTTAAGTGCTTTGGGGCTATTAATTTGGAAGATGCCATTCCTGGAGAAAGTTAAGGACTTTAGATTACTTTAGGTGAAAGTTAGAAAAGCTCATATAAAGCTATTCTACAATATGATGATAACTTGAAGTGATTTAGGGAGTAGGAGAATTGAAAGAAATTGGAGATTTTTGAATAAAAAGTATATAATAATATAATCCCTGAAAACATCAACAAACATTTTTACAAAGTCAATGACAAAATGTATAGCATACAATTATTAGCAGTGTCCTTATCAGTAAATGCAATGACTTCCCCTAAGTGCTTTAGTTGTCTGATAATTGTTGTTTGGAAAATTAGATTTCTATGTAACTGATAGTTAAAACTTTAGGCACAAAAACTTAATAATTTTCATTATTTTAGTTGAATTCAATAAACTAGACTATACATTTCCAATTATTTCTCTTCCACCTCTTAAAGATCTAAATTGTTACCTGCTCTGTCCTCAAGTGCCTGTTGTTCTCCTTTCTTCTCATCTCTTATTTCATTCATGAACTTATTTACAGACATAGATGAAAGAATTGGTCATGTAGGTCAAACTAACTCCATCAGCAACACCAAATTTGCTTTCTTAGAACAAAAGTCTCTGATATAAACTTTCATTCTCTTTGTTTGCATCTTTCCCCAAAAAGTGGAGTGGGAAATATGCAATTGCATGATCTCCAAGATATGCCATCACGCTTTCTTTTGTGAAGAATTAATTATTTAAAAAATTAAAGCAGCCAAGTACTACATAGTTTTAGCAAACTTTGCTATTTTAAATTATGCCTATGATTATGAAAGTTTCTTTTATTGAAGTAACAAAAAATGTGGTGGGACAGATCAATGGAAAAAATATCATGTCTTTCCATAAACTCATTCAAATACTATAAGCAAGAGGTATATGTGGGCTCACTGGGTTGGCATTGCCATACCAGCCAGCATCCTTTCTGAGTATATCCACTGCCTACCCTCCTTGTCCACCAGCTGTTTGAACAACTTCTGCAGGCCACCAAAGCTCACCTAGGCCAGGATAACAGTATAACAGGATAACAGGATAACAGTGTAACCTGTTCATGGGGCAGCTATAGAAGCAGAGGTGGGAAAAGTATTAAGGTGGCAACAGTAATTCCTGCCTAAGCACAGAAGCAGGTTACAGCTATACTTGGACAGATGGGAAGCCAGTATCAAGATTTGCCTTTTCTCTAATATTGGGGCATAGCAAGGACTGTGGCCTCCATATCTTTAAACTATACAGAACTGATCCAAGAAACTTTCAGCATTGAATAGTTTTGGCCAAGCAGAAATTACAATGACCAGTGGAAAATTAGTTTTGAAATTCTTGACCTAAATGTGGAAAAATTCATGTAGCCATAGAAGATTTTAGGTTACATTGTACATGTCTTGGACAACCTTAGCAAGTTTCTGAATGTGAGAATACATTACAAGACCATTGTTATTTTTATGAGAGTATTTCTGTTGAAAGTACATATAAATTATCTAAATATGTATTGGCCTTTAACAAATGAATACCAAAAAACAAAATAAATGAATATTCAATTGTTTAAAAAACCTTTTGTAATAGTCTGTGGCATTAGTCCAGGGATAAACAGTTGGACTGCTAACATCTTAGGGAATTTGCAAAGAGAGAATTTGGCAAGCATCATCAAAATAGAGGAGCTTCATTAGCACATTAAAAACTGCTTAGAGAATAGACTATGCTCAATAAAGAGTTCTCTGATGAATCCAGAATATCAGTAATATAGATGAACAGGACTCTGGGAAGTTTCATATGGATCAGAAAGTATAGTGGATAGAGAGCTGGGCCTGGAGTCAAGAAAATGTGAGGTCAGATCCAGTCTCAGACACTTACTAGCTGTGTAATCCTGGACAAGTCACTTAACCATGGTTTTCCTCAGTTCCTCAAATGTAAAAGGGAGGTAATAAGAGTGACTTCCTCTCAGGTGGTTGTTAAAACCAAATGAGATATTAGTAAAATGTTCCTGCATATAATAGGCACTTAATAAATGCTTCCTCCTCACCTCAATACCCCCTCACCTGGCCTTAATCAGTGATCTTTGGCCTTATTTTACTGGGATGTATGGCTCTTGGCATACAGGCTTCCTATCTACAGTGTTCCTAGCATGGTGTCTGATCTCCAGTCCTCACCTATAAGAGGGCATATGTACATCTCAGCTACTTCCAGGCTATTTCCTCATCACGTTTCAGGCAGTAGTACCCCTCCCTTTGCCTTCCCAAATTATTTTGCTTTGTCTTCTCCCATTAAAATGTAAAGTCCATGAGGACAAAGGTTGTCTTTCTGTGCTTTTCTCTCTCTGTTTACGTCTCTGTCTCTCTCTCATGTTCATTCTCTCTTTTTGACCAATGGCCTAGGATCATTTATTTTGAATTAGAGTATCTGGGGGAGTGGGGAATGTGGATAAAAATCTGAGACAATATCAGAACCACAGTGATACTGGTAATGGTTTGAACTTGGTCAAGGACTAAAGAATTTTAAATGTGGCATATAGTCATATATTTTTGCTTTATATGCATTAAGTGGCTTCCTATAGGATCTTTCTATAGGCTTTAAAGAGTTCCTGTGTTTTGTGGAGTGTGTGTGTGTGTGTGTGTGTCCCAAAAGGATAGGAGTTTCTGAGGGACCTACATGGCATTATCTATCTTTGAGATACAGAAACTTGCTAGGAATGAGACACTAATTGGTCATTATAACTCAGAAAAATTTTAAGGATATTTCAGAACCTAGTTTTGATTGATTACTTAAAATAATTAACCAAAATTCTTAAAGGAAACCAATCCTAAAAAACTAAATTGTTTCAGAAGGCAATGGGTTATTATTTTCTTATAATTTTTATTCATTTTGAATTTAAATATAAAATGAGAATAGAATTTTAAAAAGAGTATTAGTGTGTAGACAGCAGAATATAAGACAGGATTCAATATAAAACAATAAATTTCCATTTCAAGAAAACCTATGTAATAAATATTACACATTGTTTTCCAAGCTTCACAGTTTTTCTTTGCTTCCTTGTAGGTTTTCTTTTGTTGCTTGCTGTGAACTTTTTACTTTATTTTCTCCTCCCTCACCCCCAAATAAGGCTACAATTAAAGACAGATACACACACACATACTTATGATGGAATCCTAATAAAGCTGTTCCCCCACTGAACAGCAGGCCCACTGCCCCTACCCAGCCAACTCACCCCAGCACAAACATACACTAAATATCCTAACTTCTTCATACATGCCTCATTGCTCACTAGAATAACAGGTGTGCCCATGAACTCAGTTCTCATAGAAACAGCAGGTATGTCCATGTGATGGGATCCCAGCCACTGCCTCTAGCTAGGCACTGCCCCCAGACCTGTTCTTCAAATTTCCCACAGAAACAGTAGGTGAGTCCATGCATTCAACCACAACCACAACCACATCCATCTAGCTATAGACAGGACCATGATACTAAGCCAATCAGAAAGCAGCACCACCAGGATGCCCAAGTAGAATGTGGACCCCAAAACAATAAAAGGGACTTTCCCTAAGTAGGCGCCTGCACAGTAATAGCAAGAACTGACCTAGAGTGAACTTATGATGTAGAGAGGCTTATTATAATATCATTTTCGTTATCATACATATTTACCCCTGTAATGTTTTTTTTTTGGATTGTGGGTAATCACATGCACAGTTCTACCGTGGCTGGGACCCCTCCTCCATTACTTAATAATTTAACAAACTCCTCCTGCCTTTTTAATATTGATCATATTCCTATATTCGATGTAAATTTTGATTGTATAATCAATATCTTTACCCTATAAAACTCAATCTTGCTTTCTCTGAAGTTGCTGGCTCCTCTTGGAACTTCATGAGAGGCGACAATCTCAATAAATGCCTGTACTTGGATTAGAGGTGGTCTGACTCTGCATTGTTTGAGACAGTTCCACCACAACATATTATGAAACCTCAACAGTTTTTAGCATCCCTGGGTGGGCAGAGGCTAAACTTCAACATTTATATATAAATATATATGTAAACATACACATTTATAATTGTACTATGCATATTTCCACTTGCGATCTCTTCTCAGAAGTTGGATAGCATCTTCTTTTATAGGTCCAAGTCTTTCCATGTTTTCCAGAATGAACTAGCTCACCATTTCCTACACCACAGCAGTATTCCAACACAGTCATATGCTAAGAGATTTGTCTATGAAAGTATTCTGGAGTGGCAGAGATAACAAAAGGTCAGATTGAGAAATTTTTCCATCCCAAGATAACATAGAAAATGGGAAAGAGAGATCTGTGATATGGTGGAGGAGGCTAGCCTAGAGCCAACATAAATAAAACACTAATGGGAGGACTAACTGGTGGTGACAGAAGCAGCAGCAGCTTCAGGAATTCTCAAGCCAGAGATGGTAAAGGGACCTGGCAGGGTGTAAAAAAGAGATTACAGGATACCAGAGTATGGACCAAGAGAGCAATAACCACACCTCTCCCCAGATTGTACCACCTTGAAAGCACTGTAAATTTCCAAATGCCAAGAACTAGCTAAAACAATAGTGTAATAAAGCCAGAAGCTTGAGACAGAGCCCCTCCTACACGACTCATGGAACATAGCCCAATATAACATAAAATACCAAATCAACAAATAGGATGGAAAAATGAGCCAACCAAAAAATAAGGGACCTAATTATAAAAAGCTGTTATGATGACAGGGAAGATCAAGACACAAAATGAGAAGACAATGAATTCAAAACAGTTACGAGAAAGTCTGAAAGAAAAAATGTGAAGTGGATACAAACCCAAAAAGAATTTCTAGAATAGCTAAAAAAACACATTTTCCAAATAAAATAAAATAGTAGAAGGAAAATTAGGTTAAAAAAATGAAAATTAAGGGATACGGTTATGAAAAGACAATTAGCAGGTGGTAAGAGAGGCACAAAAAATGCTGAAGAAAATAGCACCTTAAAAAAACAGAATTGGCCAAATTGAAAAAGAAGCATAAAAGCTCACTGTAGAAATTAATTCATTAAACATTAGAACTGGGCAAATTAAACCAATAACTTCTTCAAAAATCAAGAAATAATAAAACAAAGTCAACAGAATGAAATATATAAAATATCTCAATGGAAAAACAATTGAACTAGAAAATAGATTGAGGAGAGAGAATTTAAGAATTATTAGATTATCTAAAATCCATGATCAAAGAAAGAGCTTAGACATCATATAAAAATAAATTATCAGGGAAATCTGCTCCAGTATCCCAGAACCAGAGGGTAAAATAGAAATTAAAAGAATCCACTGATCAGCATCTGAAAGAAACCCCAAAATGAAAATCTAGGAATAGTGTGGACAAATTCCAGACCTCCCATATCAAAAGAAAATACTTCAAGCAACAAGAAAGAGACCACTTAAATACAAGGAAGCCATAGTCAGCATCACTCAAGATTTAGTACTACCAGGACTTCCAGGAGCCAAGATGGTGTAGACAGCAAATGCTGTGGATTGAATTCACCAAGTAAAAATCAGTACAACAGGTTTTGAAGGGGAAAAAAAAAATTCTCTCCTGTATAACAAAAGGATCCTTAAATATGTGTTAAACATATCATGGCAGCAATTTTTTTAAATGAGAAGTTAAAAAAAAAAAGATTTAACATTATCACATTAAAGTAGAGGAGGGCCCAGAATATAATATTCCAGAAGGCAAATGAGCTAGGAATACAATCTACATAGCAAAACTAAATATAAAGTCATTAAGAAAGAAGACTTCTAAGTATTCCTGATGGAAAGATAAGAGCTGAATAAAACATTTGACTTTCAAATGAAAGAGTCAAGAGAATCATTAGAAGGTAAACATGAAAGAGAAACCATGTTACTCAATCAATTTAAACTGTATGTCTTTCTATATGAGAGGATGATACCTATATCTTCTAAGAAACTTTTTCATTTTTAGGGCAGTTAAAAGAATTCTCTGTAGAAAGAGAGTACAAGGGGTGAGGCGAATATATTGGGACAATGTAAAAAAATGGAAGATGAAAAAGAAGGAAATAATGGGGATAATTATCTCACATAAAAGAGGTATGCAAGAATGAACTATTACAATGGAGGATAAAATGGTTGGGGGTGGGCAATGCTTGAATCTCATATC
This sequence comes from Phalanger gymnotis, assembly GCA_028646595.1. Lineage (NCBI taxonomy): Eukaryota > Metazoa > Chordata > Mammalia > Diprotodontia > Phalangeridae > Phalanger > Phalanger gymnotis. The sequence goes on from CM053627.1 coordinate 176,410,717, forward strand.
TAAATTGATTCAAAAGAGAGCATACACACACACACACTCTCACTCACACACTCACACTCCATTAGTAATAGAAATCTATGTTTCCCAGCAGAGGATGATATAAGAAAAAAGGGTGGGGTGATAAAAGAGAGGGCAGATTTTAAAAAGTCAGTGGTGAGAACAAAAGGGACTTTAGAGAAATTACAGGATAAAGAGAGAGAGGGGAAGATAAAGATGCTAAAATAGGACAGAGGGAAATACATTGTAAACATAATAGAAGCAGATAGTAGAATGGATTAATTGCCAGAATCCAAAAATGTATTGTTTACAAGAAACGCATTTGAAACCAAAAGAGAGACGCTGTAAGTACAAATAAGAGGCTGGAGCAGAATCTATTCTGTTTCAGCTAAGGTAAAAAAGTCAGGGGTAGCAATCACAATCTCAGACAAAAACAAAACTAGAACTAATTAAAAGTAATAAGCAGGGAAATTACATCTTGCTAAAAAGGAACCATAGGCAATGATGGAATATCAATGCTAAACATATCAGTGTCTATATATCTGTATCAAATGGCATACCATCCAAATTCATAAAGAATAAGGTAAATGAATTACAGGAGGAAACATACAGTAAAAGTATACTAGTGGGACACCTCAACATTCCCCTCTCACAGCTAGGTAAATATAATCATAAAAAATGAGAAAGATGCCAAGGAGATGAATAAAACCTTAGGAAAGTTAGATATGCTAGATCTCTGGAGAAAACTGAATGGGAATAAAAAGGAATATAACTTTTCTTAGTTATAAATGGCACATTCAAAAAATTAACTAAGTGTATAAAAAAACTAACAATCAAATGCAGAAATATTAAATGCAGCCCTTTCAGAATATAAAGCAATAAAAATTAGATTTAATAAAGGGCCATAGAAGTATAGTTTAAAAGCTATTTGGAAATGAATAATCTAATCCTAAAGAATGAGTGGGTCAAGAACAAATCATAGAAACTGTCAATGATTTCATTAAAGATAATGACAACAATGAGATACCATTCCAAAATTTGTGGGATGCAGCCAAAGCAGAACTTAAAAAAAAGTTTATATACCTAAATTTGTACATCAATAAAAGAGAGAAAAAGATCAATGAATTGGGCATTCTACTTTAAAAGAAAACTAGAAAAAAGAACAAATTAAAAGCAACAAATTTGAAAACCTGAAAATCAAAGGAAAAATTAATAAAATTGAAAGTAAGAGACCATTGAGCTAATAAATAAAATAAAACAAAGCTAGGAGCTAGTTTTATGGGGAAAAAATAGATAAATCATTGGTTAATTATGTTTAAAAAAAGAAAACCAAATTACTAGCATCAAAAATGAAAAGTTTAAAGGCACCACCAATGAAGATAAAATTAAAGCAATTATTTGGAGTTATTTTAGCCAATAATATGACAGTAAAATAGCCAATCCTAATGAAATGGATGAATATTTACAAAAATATAAACTACCTAGATTAGCGGAAGGGGAAATAGAATACTTAAATAAATGTATCTTAGAAAAAGAAATTGAATGAGTCATCAATGTGTTCCTTATGGAAAAAAAAATCCCAGGACCAGATGAATTTACTTCAGTAAATTTTCAGGATATAAAATAAATCCCCATAAATCATCACCATTTCCATATACTATCAACTAAACTCTAGTCTAACTGCAAAGACAAACCCAACTATTATATGAACATATTTACAAAACTTTCCATTTTTGATGTACAAATTTAGGTATATAAACTTTTTTTAAGTTCTGCTTTGGCTGCATCCCACAAATTTTGGAATGGTATCTCATTGTTGTCATTATCTTCTATCATAAAGATAACTTGATTTAACCTCTTACTAATCACTTAGTAATTATTTATTAAGTGCCTATCATGAGCCAAGGACTTCTCAGTACTGGGGATACAAAGAAAGGCAAAAGTTGGCCCCTGTTCTTAAGGAACTCACAATATAATGGAAGATGTAGCAGTAGGCATGGGGAAGTGCCAGGGAAATGCCTGGAGTTAAGAAACAGAACATGTTTTGTGAGGAACGGCAAGAAGACCAATGTCACTGGATGGCAGAATACATGATAGGGAATAAGGGATAAGAAGATGAGAAATATGAAAGTAGGCCAGGTTGTGAAAGAACTAAACAATAGGGAGCCAGATTATTGAATAATGGTGATGTGGTCAGATTTCTTTAGGAAGATTATTTTGATAGCTGCATGGTCAATTGACTAGGATAGGGAGAGATTTGAGACAAGCAGACAAAATAGGAGGCTATGTCAATAGTCTAGGTATGAGGTGATGAGTCTGTACCAAGGTGGTAGCAGTGTCAGAGGAAAGAAGATGTATTTTAAAGATATTGCAAAGGTGAGATCTACAGACCTTGGCAATAGATTGGATATAGGGAGAGAGAGATAGAAAAGAATATAGATTGACTTTTAGGTAAAGATCCTGAGGGACTAGGAGGATGTTAATGCTCTTTACAGTATTAGGGAAGTTAGAAAAGGGAGACAATTTAGGGGAAAAGATAACAGGTTTCTATTTTGGATGTGTTGAGTTTAAGATGTCTCCTGCATGTCTAATTCAAAATGTCTGAAAGGCAGTTGGATATACGAGATTGTAAATCAACAGAATGTTTGGGGGAGGATAGGTAGATATTTAGATTTATCAGCATAAATATGGTAATTAATCTATGAGAGTTGATAAGATCTCCAAGTGAAGAAGTATAAAGGTGAAAGAGAAGAGGGCCAAGGACAAGAATGCTATGGTTACAGGACATGATTTTGATGAGGATCTAGCAAAGCAGACTGAATAGTGCATCAGAAAGGTAGGAGAAGAACTAGGAGAACAGCGTCCTGAAAACCTAGAGGGAAGAGGAGGAGGGTGATCAACAGTGACAGAAGCTGCAGAGAGGTTGAAAGGAATGAGGATTGACAAGAGTCCATTGGATTTGGCAACTAAAAAAATCATTGGTAATTTTGGAGAGAGCAATTTTGGTGGAATGATAAGATTGAAGCTGTATTTTAAGGGGTTAAGACAACACTAAAAGGATAGTAGAGGTACCTAACATACATGCCATTTTTAAGGAGTTTATCTACAAAGAAGTAGGATGATAGCAAGAATGGAAGGATTAAATGAGTGTTATTTTTTCAGGATACGGGAGACATAGGCATTTTGATAGGCAGTAGGAATGAAACAGTAGGTGGGGAGAGATTAAAAATAAGTGATAGCGTGGGGATGACAAGAGGGAAAAAAGGAAACAGGAATAAATAGGGTTACTTGACTAGGGAAAGCAGGTGGTAAGAACTAAGCTCACTTCATTATGTGAGACATGGGTGGAGGAAATAGTGGCAAAAGGCATATAAATGATATATGATCAGGAGGAGGTAGAAAGGAGCTCACAGAGAATGGCTTCAAATTTAGATTTAGCAAGGAAGAGATCATTGGTAATTTTGGAGAAAGCAATTTTAGTTGAATGATGAGGTCAGAAGCCAGATTTTAGAGAATTAAAAAGAGTGAGAGGAAAAGAAAAAGTAGAAGCTATTGTAGATAGTCTCAAAGAGATTAGCCAAAGAGGGACAAGAGATATGATAACTAATGGGGATGGATGTATCAAGGCCATGGAAGAACTCAAAAAGGATTTAGAAAAGCAAGTTAGAGAAGTAGAGGAAAAATTGGGAAGAGAAATGAGAAGGATGAGAGAAAACCATGAAAAACAAGTCAATGACTTGCTAAAAGAGACTCAAAAAAATACTGAAAAGTATACTGAAGAAAACAACACCTTAAAAAATAGACTAACCCAAATGGCAAAAGA
>CM053627.1:176415036-176431438 GCA_028646595.1 Phalanger gymnotis
GAGAGGTTGGTTCTCTAATTTGTTGCTCTAGGCCCTGAATAAATTTTTGGATGCCTTCTGCTTGGAGAATTCTGTATACCCAACGATTTCGAACCATTCTGATATTTATACGATCCTTTTTGAGATCATAAATTCGGCCTTCCTACTACATATACACAGCCACAAATATTTGAATTCTGTAATGACTAACCCTGATAGACTTTGCTCTTCTCAGCAATACAAGGTTCAAAGACAACTTTGAAGGGCTCATGATGGAGAGATCTTTCTACATCCAGAGAAAGAACTATGGAGTCTGAATGAAGATTGAGGCACACTGTTTGCTCTCCTTTTTTTTTCCCCCCCTTTGGTTTTTTTTTTCTTCTTTTTCGCTTTTGTTTTTGGTTTTGTTTCTTCTTTATCATGATTCATTCCATTGGTCATAGTTCTTCTTTACAACTAGACTATTGTGTAAATAAGTTCAATGAGAAGTTATATGTAGAAGATATATCAGATTCCATGCCATCTTGGGGAGGGAGGGGGGAAGAAAATCTGGAACTCAAAATCATGTGGAACTGAGTGTTGTAAACTAAAAATAAAAAATCTTAATTAATAAACAAATACATATATAAATATATATATAAAAATAAATAATATATATAAATAAAAGGGGGAGGGAGAGAGGAAGAAAAGAGAGAAAGAAGGAGGGAAGGAAAAAAGGATGGAAGGAAGTGTTTTCTTTTTCAATTTTGAATTCCAGATTCTTTCTCTTTCTACCACCCAATGAGAAGGCAAATGTATTTCCATATTAGCAGTATTGCCAAAAGAAGCCAACAATAAATAAATAAAGCAATAAAATTCTGTTTCAATTTACAATCAGTGGTCATCAATTTTTTCTCAGGAGTGGAAAGCATTTTTCCATCATGAGCCTTTGAAATCGTCTTGAATCATATTGATTTGAATAACTAAGTCTTCCACAGTTGATCATCATTACAATGTTGCTGTTATTGTGCACAATGATCTCTCAAGTCTTTTCACTTCACTTTGCATCAGTTCATATATATCTTGCCATGTTTTTGTTTTCCTGAAACCACCTCCATCATCATTTCTTGTAGCATGATAGTACTCAATCACAATTATTTGTCATGTTTTTTCATTAATTCCCCAATTAATCAGCATCCTCTAGATTTCCAGTTCTTTGCCAACACAAAAAATAGCTTCTATAAATGTTTTTGTACAAATAGGTCCTTTCCTCTTATCTTTGACCTCTCTGAGTGCATAGAGTAATGATGCAGACATAGTAGTAATGTTACTGGATCAAACAGTATGCACATTTTTATAGCCCCATGAGCACAGTTCCAATTTGTTTTCCAGAATGGTTGGTCCAGTTCACTACTCCACCAACAGTTCATTAATGTGTCTATTTTCTCTCATCTCTTCCAACATTTATCATTTCTGAAAGCTGTTTGGCGGTACTTCACAGTTATTTTAATTTGCATTTCTCTAGTAAAGAGTGATTTAGAGCATTTTTTTCACTTTGTAACTATAGAAAACTTTGATTTCTTCTTCTAAAAATTGCCTGTTCATATTCTTTGACATCTATTAATTGGAGAATGTTTTTTTTTTATTGATGCAGTTCCCTATATGTTTGAGAAATGAGGGCTTTATCAGAGAATGTTCCAGTAAAAATTTTTTATCTTTGTTGTCTGTGGTACTTTTAGAAAAAAATATAGTTTCCCTGATTATCTCTTTTAATTAGATCTAATTTTGGTTTTGCTTGTCTGAGATCACAATTGTTCTCCCTGCCTTTTTAACTTCAGCTGAAGCATAGTAGATTCTGCTCCAGCCCTTTATTTTAACTTTCTGTGTGTGTGTTTCTGTTTCAAGTATATATCTTGTACACAACATATTGTTGGATTCTGGTTCCTACTCCTTTTGCTCTCTGCATTCAATTTATGGGCTAGCTCAACTCATTAACATTCACAGTTACGATTACTGTATATTTCCCTCCATCTTTTTTTCTTCTTGATATTCTTATTTTCCTGTCCCGTCTCAAAAATATGTTTTATTTCTGACCACTGCCTAACTTAATTTGCCCTCCTTTTTATTACCCCACATATCTATTCTCATCTTCCCCTCCTATATCCCTGTTGGTTAGGGTAGACTGTTACACCCACACATATGCACTTATTTGGGTGGGGAAATACACATATATACAAACACACACACACATATTCTTTCTTCTTTGAATCAATTTTATTGGTAATAAGGTACAAGCATTGCCGCCACCACTCTTCCCTGCAATACAAAACCTCTTCCTTGCATGCCTATTTTATGTGAGAAAATTTTTCCCATTCTACCACTGCCTTCCCCCTTTTCCCAATATATCCCTCTTCCCCCTACCCCATGCACGCACACTTTTTGCTATCATCACCACATCATCAAGGCATATCTATTGTTGTTGTTGTTCGTTTCTTTCAATCATGTCTGACACTTTGTGATCCCATTTGGGGTGTTCTTTGCAAGGATACTGGAATGGTTTGCCATTTTCTTCTCTAGCTCATTTTACAGATGAAGAAACTGATGCATGTAGGGTTAGATGACTTGTCCAGGGTCATACAGGTAGTAAGGGTCTGAGGCAAGATTTGAACTCAGGAAGATGTATTCCTGACTCTAGGCCCAGCACTTGATCTACTTTATAACCCAACTACATCAGTCTCTATGTAGATACATTCTAACTACCCTAATAATGAAAAAGTTGTTAGAAGTTACATCTTTTTATGTAGGAATGTAAACAATTTAACTTTATTGAATCTCTTATGACTACTCTTTCATCTTTACCCTTTTAAGCTTCCCTTAAGTCTTCTGTTTGAATGTCAAATGTTCAGCTAATATTTTTTCATCAGGAATGCTTGAAAGTCCTCTATTTCATTAAATATCATTTATCCCTTGAAGAATTATACTCAGTTTTTCTGGGTAGATTATTCTTGGTTGTAATCTTAGCTTCTTTGTCTTCCTGAATGTCATATTCTAAGCCCTCTACTCCTTTAATGTGAAGCTGCTAAATCTTGTGTGGGCCTGACTATTACTGCACAATATTTAAACTGTTTCTTTCTAGCCACTTATAGATTTTTTTCTTCCTTCATCTGGGAGCTCTGGAATTTGGCCATAACTTTCCTGGGAGTTTTCACTTTGGAATCTCTTTCAGGCAGTGATCGGTGAATTCTTTCAATTTTTTTTTATTCTCTGGACCTAAGATGTTGGAGCAGTTTTCCTTTATAATTTCTTAAAATATGTGTTAGCTCATTTTTAATCATAGCTTTCATGTAGTCCAATAATTCTTAAATTATCTCCCCCAAATCTGTTTTCAAGGTCAGTTGTTTTTTCTAGTAAGATATTTTGCATTTTCTTTTTTTTTTCATACTTTTGAATTTGCTTTATTGTTTCTTAACATCTCATGGAATCATTAGCCCAATTCTAATTTTAAGTAACAATTTTCTTCAGTGAGTACCCTTTTTTCCTATTTGGCCAATTGTGCTTTTAAAGGACTTCTTTTCTTCAGCAAATTTTTGTGCCTTTTTTTTTTTAAACCACTAAGCCAATTCTATTTAATTAGGTGTTATTTCTTTCAGTATTTTTTGTGTCTCTTTTACCAAGCTGTTAATTCTCTTTTCATAATTTCTTTCATCGCTCTCATTTCTTTTCCCAAGTTTTCCTCTGCCATTGTTATCTCTTTTTAAAACTCTTCAGGAAATCCTATTGGGCTTGGACCCAATTAGCATTTTTCTTTGGGGGCTTTCCTTGCAACTGGTTTCATATTGTTGGGTTCTCATATGTTTATATTTTGGTTTTCCCTGCCACTGTAGCAGCTTTTTGTGGTCAAGTTTTTTTTTATTCCTTGTGTGCTCTTTCCCAGACTATTTCTTAACTGTGAACTTTATGTTAAAGTTGGGCTTTGCTCACTTCAGGGTAGGGAAACACCATCTCAAACTTCAGGGTTTTTAGTGCTGCTGTTTTGAAAGCTATATCTGGGTCTTTGCAAACTTTTGGTGCTTCTACAGTGGTGATATGGGAAGAGGTGTGGTCACTGCTCCTCTGTTCTGCACCCTGGTTTACCCAGCAAGGGTCTCTGAACCTCTGCAATCACAAGTGCTAGCACTCCTCTTTATCTTGGAACTGTGATCAGGACCTCTACTCCCTTGTGACCAACCTCTAACATTGTGAACCTGTCATTGTGAACCGAATTCTGTGTTGACGGTAGAGTTGCCAATCAGTTTTAGCTATGCCCAGTGTCAGGAAAGGAGTCCCTGTAAACAATTTCTGATCTGCCATCTTACTGTCTCTGGGCTGAGAGCTTCTAAAGCTGCTGCTGCTATTGTTCTAAGCCTGTGCCAACCCTGGTGTTGCAAACCTTTCCTAAGTTGTCAGGCTGGAAAAATGTCTCCTTCTGAACTTTTCTTGACTCTGCCACTCCAAAATTAGATTTGAGGCATTATTTTAAAGTTCTTAAGAGTGGAATAGTGAAAGAGTTCAGCTGGGTCCTGGTCTGTACTCTGCCATCTTGGCTCTGTTTTAAAATGTCTGTTCTTAAAGTTAAAGATGTCCACCGTTGGCTTCAATTTCTGATGCACTGTTTTATTTAGATCTAGATTTTCCAGGAAGAGTAACTTTATGAGTTTATTATTTTGTCTGAAAAAATTCATAACCCATTTGGCTTTTTCTAAAATTAATTTTTCCCTTTCTGCGTAATTCCTAGTTTTTCTGAGTAAAACACTACCGAACCCCTTGTTGTAAATACTGGATAAACCGAACCTCCCACTTTTACTTGCTTCACATCCATGAACATATATAGCAAGAGTGCTAGATTTTATATGCGTCGAAAACTAAATCCCTGTAAAACTTTCCTCTTTTAAGAAATGACCACATTTATTGGAATCCCATAGTACATTTCATGTAGCAATAGGAATTAGTTTTCTATTTGATATTCAGTGGGCCCTCACAAAATTGATCTCTTCCTTTATCACTACTGTGTATTTCTTTTCTAATAAAAGGAAAGTAAAAATAATTCAAGGGGAGAATTTTTGCCATACAAGTTTGCACACTCAGCTGCTTAGAATCTAGAGAAATCCCCACTGAACTTCTAATTTCATCCTTCCAGGAAATTTATTCACGAATTAAAAAAAAAACCCACAGCTGTGCACCAATGCTCTGATTCCTAAATGTTAGTGTTAGTCCATAAGTGGCCACGGAATAAGTTGTGCTTAAGACGAAAAAAAGGAAAGTTCTGTGGAGCCAGGTTTGGAAGGTGGTGGGTTAAGGTGTCAGAAGGCTGGAAAGGTAGGGTGGGAGGAAAAGGTTGTGAAAAGCTTTGATTGTCAATACAAAAATTTTATATTTGATCCTGGATATGAAAGGCAGTATCTGGAATATATATTCCAGATTATGTATATATTTATTAGGGGAGTGAAATGGTTAGATCTACACTTTAGAAAAATCAACAGAGCAGCTTAGTGGAGGGTAAACTGAATGTAAAGAAACATGAGCCAAGTTGGATCTGCTGTAGCTGATTTTTAAGCAGTCCTCAATTCTGACATTAAGTTAGAGACCTATGTTGAGTCGCTTCCCTTCCTGTCCTTTCAATCTCTTATTACGGTTAGGTATTGATATTTGGCTACTTCTATGTGCTTAGTTTGCCCATGCTTTGAAAGTAGTCTCTTGAAGGCAAGTAAAGGTAGGGGAAATATACTTGGACCTTTTGACTCAGTATCAGGTTTCGTTCTCTTTTTCCAGGCTCATTACACATTATTCCTATTCATATGCTCTATGATCCCACTAAATTGAGCTATCAGCTGCTCTTCATGTGCAACATTCCATTTCCTACTTGTACATCAGTCTTTTGTGCCTGGAAGGCACTCCATCCTGACCATTTCCTCTTGGAACCTTTAACTCCCTTAAAGCTCAGTTGCATTCCTACCTCTTTCAAATCCTCCTTCAATAGGACTTTCTTAATTCCCCCAGTTGTTAGTAATGCACCACATGCAATCACTTTGTGTTCATTTTGTAGTATTCTGTGTAACACACAGCCCATTTGAATGATACTCTACCTTGGTGGAAGATGATTACTTAATGCTCTAAGCCTGCAGGAAGGATAAAATCAGCAAGAACTTGGGAGACAAGAGAAATCCTGTTCTTCAGGCCATCAGCTTCAAGATAAGACGAGTGGTTATAGACTCTCTTCAGGTTCCTGAAGGAAGAAAAAAGACTCTGGGAAAGAGTCAACATGATTGAGGAGCTAACTTCTCTACGTATCACTTTCTTCCCAGAGCCTTTCTCTCTCTTTAGGGGCCTAAAGAGATTCTTTTCCTTCTTGTTTTCTCTCAAAGCTAGAAGCTCAAAGGCTAGAATCCCTTTTTTCTCCCAAGCTTTTACCAATTCTCTTCTCTCACAAGATTAACACATTAAATAATAAATATCCCCTAATAAGGAGGGCCCCATTTATTTCTCTGGCCGTTTTGTGGTGGAGTAGGAGTGGTAGATTAAGTGAGCAATGATAGAAGTGAAAGGATGAAAAGAACATCAGTAAAATGTTATTTTAATACACAAAGTGGAGATAAAGAGAATTTTGTTGCCATAATGCTAAATTTAATGTATTTATGTTATATACATTCTTGTTAAAAAAAAATTATATGTTTAAAAGTTCACAGCTTCTTATACAAGTTTCTTTTGGTTGTTTATATTTATTCAAAGTTCTGGCTTTTTTATTTAAATTAAAAAGAAAGAAAGCTTCAGAGAGTTTGGTATGCTGTCTAAATAAAGTTCATGGTACAGAGAAAATTTTAGATGAAACTGGAATGATACTAAGCATATATGAAATGGGGGCAGGGGAAGGTATGTTGAGCCATCCCCCTCATGCTCTGATAGAATGTAAGTTTCTAGAAAGCAAGAACTTGTGCATTTCTATATTTGTTTTCCCAGGGCCTAACAAGTTGAAGATTATTTTGTTGATTAATTTATTCTTATAGTTATTGGACTCTACATGTTTTGCTCAGACCCACTGCCTAGTTCTTGACCTATTGCTACGAAGACACTTTGGCCTGAGTTTCTAACCCTACGTTGCCAGAATTGCTTAAACCCTTGCTGCTGCTTAACTCATTTTTTTTGTGAGATACTCTTAATTTGAGAAAGCTTTTCTTCTGTTACTATTCTGTAATTGTGTGGGCTGTTTTATGGTCACTGGCAGTTGACCATTCACCATTTAGACAAGGTTCCTTCTAGCTTCTGGTCAGTACTTAAGTCTTTCACAAAGGTGAGGCAAGAACTTGGATAGACAATCCATTTTAGTTACTTTTATGAGCCTCAATCAAATAGATTGGTTGAAAACTCTCCATTTTGTGATAGGCTAGAATAGCTTTTCCAATACAATTTAATAAAATGTTATGTTAGGTGGATCCAGGTCAGTGGTTAAGACAATCTGTCTGAAATGGTGGGCACTCTTTTATACAGTTCAAACTGGTTGTTAACAGCCATGAAGAAACATTGTCGAGGCAAGAATTTGGTCTTTGAATGAACTTGTTCTTTTCCAGGGAATAAGAGGGGATCAGAACATTATTCTGCCACAAAATTAGCATTTGCATAATTTATAATATTTTGGTAAGTTTTGGATTAAAGACAATGGCCAAAAAGTTTAAGCTTCACTGCTCATGAAACTTCTCACATCATCTTACAGCTCCATATTATCCTCTACCATTTCTTCCTTTATTCTAGTCTATGATAAGTCTAGTCTCTTCATGAAGGACAATGTTACATGTACCCTTATTTCATCTACCCTTCTCCTCTGGGAGAATAATTCCATTCTTATCTATCTTCTGTCTCTCTAATCTTTAATATATCGTTACCTCCAGTTTCCTTTCCCGAGACTTCAGCTGACTGGCCACAAACCCCCTAGAATTTGTAGTTCCTCCCAGTTTAGGGGAATAAAATGTCAATAAATATTTTTAAACCCCTACTACGGGCCAGAAGAAAGTGAGGAAAAATCAGTCATCTTAAAGGAGAGGCTAGAAAGTTGTTGTTGTAGTTGTTTTCCAAACAGAAACAGTTGTTGTTTGGGGATTTTTGAGGAGAATTAGGAGAGAAGTGATACATGACATTTGTCTCACAGGAGGAGAGCAATCTGGGGCAACAGCAGGTGGTGCCTACCATGTCTGCACTTTCCTTCTTTAAGATGGCCTCCATCTAAATGGACAAGCTGGGAGATGCATGTGATTGTGTGTATTTTATTACTGATCTTTACCCTCAGTAGCAAGAATATGTAGAAAAACAACCTATTAGAGAAGAAAATGAGCAGACCCTACCCTGTTGGCTTTACTTCTGTTTGTGCTTTCTTAAGTCAATTGTCTTAAAGAATATATTTGCTGAATCTAGTATAATTTCTTATAAATACCTAAGGTAAATGTTTATTGTTTGGGCATTTTTCTTTCATTGTCCTCTAGGCTTAGAATCCTCTCTGTCCTTATCTCCATCTCCTTCTTTCCCTAGCTTCCTTCAAGTCTAAAATAAAACCTTATCTTCTATAGAAAGCTTTAATTCTACTGTCTTCCCTTCATCCTGTATATAGCTTGTTTGTTGACGTATGCATTTGCTTGTCATCTGTCTCTTTAGATTGTGAGCTCCTTGAGGTCAGGGACTATATTTTGCCTCTTTTTGTATCCCCAGTTTTTTTTTTCCTGGTATGTAGTAGGTGTGTATTTATTGACTAAGTGACATACACACCTCTCTGTGCTTAAAAGCAAACAAACAAAAAACCTTCAGCATATCACACCATCTATGCTAGCTTTTACTACAAGATGGCTTTTCACATTGTCAGACAACTCCTTGTGGGGTGGGGGTGGGGAGTCTAGACTTAGGGCTTTTGCTTCTTCTTAATCCCCTGAATTCTGGCTTCTGACTTCATAACTAAGCTGAAATTGTTCTCTTCCCAGCTTCCAATTATCTCTTAATTACCTTATCTAATGACATTTAGCACATGAGCTCAGAAAAAAAAGTCCACTTCTAATAACTGTTGACTGTCTTCATTATGTATAAATCTTGGAGAAAAAATATTTTTAGTTGCAGAATTGTTGGCAATATCCATGTAAACAAATGACCTGTATCTGATATCTCTTTGCCTATATGAATGTTTTTATTTCTTTATATCATTTACGTGACTTTGTTCAGTCAACAATTTATAAAACAACAAATCTTTATTAGGTGGGTGCCATATGTCAAATACAGTGCTAAGTTTTCAGGATACAAAGACAGAAGTGAAATAGTCATTGAGGAGCTTACATTCAAAAGCAAATATTCTTTGGTCTCACATTCTCCAAACAAGGTCTGTTATAGCTCCCCTTACATTGTAGTGGTATCTTGAAATTGACAGTATACTTTCGCTAAAGGTATTGGCTCATCTCCAATGGCTGTGTTCCCCAATAGTTGTGTTAGCTGCCAGTGAGGCATTATGTCCCAGTTCTATTTAACCACTTACTGTCAATTAGCTTTCACAAAGGGATATTCATTTCAAACATACCAAGACCAAAATTACTATCAGCCCCTCCATGAACACCTCAGGATATACTACCCCCTTGTCCCTTCTTAGTCTCTTGGGAAAGTGGGTCCACACTTAGATCATTTCCTACATAACAATAATCTCACCAACTTTATATCCAAATATGGCATTACTGCTGAAAGAATCCTTTTCTTGTCTATGACTAGGTTGGGTCCCAAAGGTCATTCTTTGCTCATCAGGGCATCTTTGCTAGGTTAGCTGCTAAACACAGATGGATGCCTGGAATTTCTTAGCTTGTTGAAACTCCCAAATTTGGAGTTTCTAATCCCTTCACTTAAAATGCAAATGGAGAAGATCATGTTCATAGGTCTATATGTTGACCTTAGTGTGGAGAATGGCCAAGGTCTTTCCCCCTTATAGTTTTGTCTCTTACCACTAAAAGGTCACTGACCACTAAAAGGGTCAAACTAAGAGAGAACAGCTAGAATGTGGCTATGGCTCAAGTTGATAGTGCTTTTAGAAGGTACCCCAATTTCTAGCCATGCAGCTACTCAAAATGGCTTTTCCAGTCTCATAGGTTAGAATCAGTTAAATGTCTAAGCATGCTCAAATCTCTCCAAGCTACTTCCATTATACATCATTACAATTCTCCCAGAAATAGGTTCCCCAGGCTCTCCATATAGGTAGATGCAATCAGAAGTACTCTGCACATGTGTCTGATGCCATTACATAGGCATTTACAAGACATAAGAATCAAATACAAATTAATCCAGGCATGAAAGACAGACAGTGAAAAAGCATGGAGAAAGAAGCATCTTGTGTGAAGAGCAGCAAAGAGACCTGGCCCTAGAGTGTGTGAAAGGGGCTGGAGGGTCCAAATTGTGAATTTTATTTTATATTCAAGTTTCCAAATGAGACTACCTAAACATTAATTGGACAAAATTGTTTAACAAATTCTATTTCTTGGTAGTTAAAATCTGACACTGAGTTCCTCCTTGAGAAATACATGTAGACTAATTCAAGTTGGATGATGCTCAAAATAACACTTTAAATACACTTATTTTAGCTTACTCATATATGTCTTTAGGGCATACATTTGGAAATACAAAGAGTTACAGTTGAATTAAGTTTGTTCCCTGGCAGTATCTCCTCCCTTCCTCCCTCAAACTCTGCTGAAGGCAAAAGCAGCCACAAAATAAGAAAGAAAAATCAGATTAGGCTAAAGCAGATTTCCAACACTATAGAAACAATTTTCTCTTCAAAATCACTCTGCCCAACAATATTATGTTTTGCCTCCAAATCATATACATTTCACCCTCATTGAATGATTACTCTATCTCTCTACAATACCATAATCATCTTTCTAAATACTGGAGTCTATGCATAACAATCTTCACCCTACCACCACTATCCCTCTCCCTCTCTCTGTCCTCCCTCCCTCTCTCTGTCCTCCTCCCTCTCTCTGTCCTCCTCCCTCTCTCTCTCCTCCCTCCCTCTCTCTCTCCTCCCTCCCTCTCTCTCTCTCTCTCTCTCTCTCTTTCTCTCTCTCTCTCTCTCTCTCTCACACACACACACACACACACACACACACACACACACACGCCTACAGAATTCCATGAAATAAAACCATGCCTATAAGAAAACGAATGAAAGAATACATTATTGGCAATGAGGCTAATGTTAGGGTAAGGAGATCTGGTTCATGTCCTGTTCAGGTCTACAGGGTAGAGATTGAATTTGTGAAGTTGTTGACATAGGTAAATCTAGGATGAGGAAACTGTCACCTAAGTCTTAGGGAACTGCCTGGAGCAATGTGAAGTTTAATGACTTGTTCAGGGCCAAATAGCCACTATGAGTTTGAGACAGGAGTTGACTTTGTGTCTTCCTAGTTTCCAAGAAAGCTTTTCATTCACTATGTTACACTGCCTCTCAATTATAGTATACAATCAGTTTCAAAAAGTATCTCTTAGCACTTGAATCTCTCATCTCTGTTAGACCAATGGTTTATTGCTTTCCTATTTGGTTCAAGACAGAAACTGCTGAACCAAGCACTGAACAAAACACCAGAATTGCTTGTTTGTCCTGCCCTTTTGTACTTAGATTATTGTGTGGCCAACTAGGCTAAAGCCACAAGCCAGTTATTTTATAGATTCTCTCTTCTGTTACTTTTTCCATGACCAAAGTGCCTAAAGAGAGCTTTAACTGATATGCCTGCCTAAAGGAGACCAGCAGGACTTTACTCTCTTGCTGGTCTGAGGGTAACCACAAGTATCACTAACAGGTTTGATATCAAGAGTAGAAGCACAGCCTTCAAGGGGCTATAGGTCAGAGAGTTGTTCCCTGGGAGGGGACTTCTCAGAGCTCTCCCATTAGCACACTATACCCTGAATGAAGGACAAACAAGAACAACATTCTCAGAGTAGATGAGACTTTTCAGACCTGAGAAGGAAGGAAGGTGGACAGATGAGGATAATGACCAAAATTCCCAGGATGATGTGATCACTAAGTTGAAAAGTAGGCTTAGTTTAAGAGGACCAAGTATAGAGATGAGGGAACAGTGTAACCAAAGAGCCTACTTATCCATCACTTTATACTATTTGCCTTGGACACCCATTTTCTCGGATAAATTTCTCTTCAATTTGTTAAAAAAAAAAAAAGAGGATTGCTGTTATCCTTGGGGTGGGAGTGGAGGGCAGAAGAGGAAGAAATTATGGAGACGATGGAACTCATACAACCTGTACTTTGTTCCAAAATAAAAAAAAAATTATCACTATTATTTTACTTTGTCTCCTTGACTTTTCAAATGGCCCTTTTAATTCCTGACCAGGCATATAATCCAGTTTCTATGACTTCATATTTACTTGAATTTGACCTGTTGTTCATACCATAAACAATGACTCATCCCTTAGGAATTTTTGTTTATTTGATGTCTTACATTCTGGACCATGCCCAAGCAAGAAAAATTTCATCTGAGGAAATTCCCATACCTCAAAAGCAGTCTCAACATGGACCAATTGGGAGAGCAGAATCTTTGGGGGTGGGGGTGGGGAACTATACACACACATACATGATACTGTGACACATACCAAGCAGCATTGAGAAGATTAAGTTAGGGATGAGAGAGTTATATAATTTCCCTTAGTCTTAGCTTGACAAATTTAAGGGCATAAGCATATTTTAAATATAGAAGTAACCTGACAAAGAAAACCTTTATTTTTTTTGAAGAAGGAAAAGAAATTGGGATGGTGAAAAATAGGATGTCATGATAACAATACTAAAAACAGAAAAAAAGAAAATAGCATCATCAAATCAAAAAAAAAAAACGCAGAGCAGAAGAGAAGAAAGTTCATAAGGGGATACATACAAGAAGGGAAGTGTTATAGCTACAATGTTAATTTTTAAAATATACCAAAAAATAAAATAAATTTAAAAAAAAAACCTTGCGAAGATTTCATTTCATATGCGATCTTTTTCTGTTCATTGTAAAGAGAAATGTGCATTTTTGGTTGATATTTTTCAAGTTTATAATAATAAAGAAGGGAAATTATTGTAAAATTACTTTGGAAGCAAAATCTATCACTTATGAGTCACATGACCTTAACCTAATCATTTCACCTCTTACAGTGAAATCAGCCCCACTGCTGCTCTTCATCCACAGCCTTGCCTCTCTCTCCCATCTATACACCTTTGAATGGCCTGGCCTCCATTCTGGAGATGCTGTACTTCCCTGACCTTGCTTCTACCTTCCTTCAGGGTCACCTCCAGCTTCTTGAATATGCTTCCCTGATTTTTCTAGTTGTTAGTGTGCCCTATCCTACACTCAGTCCTACAGAATTATGCTTCTTCTATGTGGAAACTATATTTACATATATGTGAGTATATTGTTTCCTTTCCATTGAATCCCTAGGGTAGGGAGTGTCTTGATTTTGTATTTTGACTCCAGCATCTCACACACTGTTTTAAAAGTATTCTATGATACTTTTGTATTTATTTGAATCCTCAGTGCCTAGCAATATATGTGTGGCCAGTACAAAGGCATGGAGGTAGGAGATGGAAATTTGTGTGTTTGGAACAGGAAGAATATCAGTGAGGCTGGCCTGTAGAGATAAACAATGTAGCTGGAAAAAATAAATTGAGGCCAGATCATAAAGGTTTTTTTTAATGCCAATAAAAGATCCTAGATGTAACAGGGAACCATCAGAGAATACTGAATTGGGGGGAGTGAAAAGATATAACATATTCAGGCCTGGCTTTAGGAGAATCACTTTAGTAGCTTTGTGGTGAATGGATTGGAGTATGAAAGATTTGAATTGGGGATACCAAATAGGAAGTTACTACACCAATAAAGGTGAGAGGTGATGAGGGCCTGAAGAAGTTGGTGGCCATGAGAGTACAGAAAAGAAGACATACCCAAGATGTTGTTGGGGGGAGGGCAGAATAACAATATTTGGGAACTGATTAGATGTATAGGATTGATAATAGAGAGAGTGAGGAGCCTATACTCATGCTGAAGTTATGACCTTGGGAGTTATGAGATTCACAGAAATAGGGAAGTTTGCAAGAGGAGAGAGAAGATAATGATTTCCATTTTGGACATGTTGAGTTTGTGATGTCTCTAGGACATCCAGTTTGAAATGTCTGATAGTCAGTTGGTCATATTGAACTGAAGTTCAGGAAACAGAATTAGGCTGGATATATAGAGATGGAAATCATCTGTACAGAGGGAAAGAGAAAGGAATAAGCTTAGGAAGAAGGAGCAGAATTAACAGAGAGAAGTAGGAACTGTTTTCTGGAGAAGGAAGGAAAAGGATCAAGGAATCTTATAGTGAGCTCAACCTTAACAAGGAGAAGGACCACCTCTTTTTCAGAGATTGTGGGAAAGGAGGATTGAATGAGGAATGATTCAAGGGATTTTGAGATGAAAAGAAAGGGAGAAAAGGGACCTCAGTTTTCTTAGTAAAGTCAGAGATGAAACCATGAGCTAAGAGTTCAGCAAAGAGGAGGTATGGGAGGCTTGAAGAAAGAAGTTTGAAATAACTTCTGAGGTATGTCATCTATTAGGGTGGAATAAAAGGATTTCCTTTTATTTATGAAGAGTCTAGTTGATGTTAAATTATAGTAATTTGTAGTCTACTATAGCAGTAAGGTAACATTTATGACCTTGGAGACAGGGCTATGGATATGCCCGAGGGTTCGTGATCATGATGTATAAGGAATTCTCTAGGTAGAAGGCAGAGGAAGTCTAACATTTATTTAGACTCCAAAGGATCAGGTCCAAGGACCAATGCCCCCAATTTGATATTGTGGCAATAATATTCCAAAAGCAATAAGCCCATTTCATTGTAATAATAAGGAAATTATAGCAAAATACTATGTCAAGGAGCCAAGCCATACTTGTACTACCCCTTGATGCTTGGGGCTTCCTATAAAAGATAGCTCATTAATCCTAACTCTCCCCTCGGCACGCTCTCCTGCAGCTCTGCTGACTCTGAGCCCCTTGATCTCCACATCTCTCTCTTGTTCAGCACTCTCCACTCTGCACTCTCTCAATGCTGGCTCTATGCTTCTGAATCCTGCTGCTCTCCACTCTGCTGGTCCCAGTTCTTCTGCTCCCAGTTCTGGGCTGTATTTTTATACAGTCCTAGCCTTCATCTGATTGACTAGAACTCAGCACACATGCCATTGACTCTGGTCTTAGCAACTCTGCTTAAGACCCTGAGGGCTTCACGCCCACATCAGTTTAGCACCTAGTAAGTAGGGACTTTTAGCCTACTTACAAACAAAGATACAATCAGGCTTTCCCACCTATGCCCATCTAAGCCCAATTGAATGGGTGGGGAAGATCTTTCATAGGATTAAAACTATGTCTACTCAATTAGCAAGGTTGTGGCTTCCTCCAGCTTTGTTCAGTAACATTTGTATGTGTCTTCTCAGGTTTCCCTGAAACCATCCTTTTCATTTTATCTTATGAAATGATCTAGCATTTCACTATGTTTATGTAACAACATCTCTTTAGCCACTGGCCAGCCAATGGATACCCACATAAAAAATCTGCTAAAAATATTTGTACATCTAGATACATTTTCTGTTTGTTTCTTTGATCTGCTTAGAGTTTTGATCTAGGGCTGGTATTACAGCATATAAATTGTTACATAATTTTTTTGCAGAGTACCAAATTGTTTTCCAGATTGTCTATACCAATAAATAACTCTAGCCACAGTCCATATATATGTATATACATAATATATATTTCTCTTCTCATATTTGTTATTTTCCCTTTTTTTAAATCAACTTTGTCCAAATGATACATGTGAAGTGGAACATCAGAGTTGCTTTAATTTTAATGTCTGTAAATATTAGTGATTCGTAATTTTTCCCTGTGGCTAATAATAGCTGAGATTTATTCCTTAGAAGAATGCCTAGTATTCTATACACATTTCTATTTATCAGGTCTTTTTCTAGATGCAGATAGCATCATCCTCCATAGGTCTTCTGTAGTTAATTTGGGTATTTGTAATAATTAACATGGCTTAGTCACTCAAAATTGTTTTTAAAATAATATTACTGTTACTTTATACAACATTCTCTTGGTTCTACTCATTTTGCTCTTTATTTTGTGCAAGTCTATTCATGTTTTTCTAAGATTGTCAATCTCATCATTTCTTATAGCACGGTAGTATTCCACCATGATCATATACCACCACTTCTTTAGTCATTCCTCAAATGACATATCTGTGTCTAATGGTAGCAGTGGTGGGATTCAAATAAATTAGCAACCCGTTCTTCACAGAACTGAGTCAAGGCACCAGCTGGGGCTGACATGGCAGGTGCAGGCCCCAACCCTGCTTACAATCGGTTCAAGGAACTCGACCTAAAATTAGGTAC
>CM053627.1:176431938-176486763 GCA_028646595.1 Phalanger gymnotis
GGAGATCATATACACAAAGATTGTGGGAGTGATGGAGGGGTGGTCTGGGGTGACTAGAGGGGTTTAGGGAGGGACTTAAGGAGGAGCTTGATGGGACTGAGATGAGGTCAGACTCCAGGGTGGGAAATAGCTTAAGGCTACATGGAGATGACAGACAATAGAGGGTTTGGGTAACACAGCTAGAGTATAGATATTTTGATCAGGATTAAGGGTGGGAAACAGCTGGACAATGGAGGGCTAGGCTAGGCAGAGATTTGGGCCCAATGACAATGCAAGGCCCATGACCTTAGGGGAAGGCCAGATCCAGTTGGAAGACTCCAGGAGAGTTCAAGGGGGCTCCCAGAAACTGTACTCCAGGTTCAAGGGGGTTCCCAGAGACTGTGCCCTCATCAGAGAGACAGAGACACACAGTGACAGAAGTACAGAGAAAGATAGAGATAAAAAAGGAAATAGAGGCAGAGAGAGCCATCAGGCAGACAGATTAGGAATACAACATACAGACACAAACACACACAATAGCACAGTGCTTGATAAACTCAAAGACCACAGGTTATTGGGATAGGAATTCACTATTTACAAAAACCACTAGAAAAGCAGAACAGCAGTTTGGCAGCCATTAGATTTAGACCAATAAAACACATAGTAAGCCAAGACATGATCCAAATGGATAACCTATTATAAAAAAAAAACAACAACATTATAAACAAATTAGAAGAGAAAAAAGAAATTACTTTCAGATCTGAGGGAGACAATCACTAAACAAGGGACAGAATTCATATAAGACAAAATGGACAATTTTAATTATATGTAATTTAAAATTCTTTGAACAAAATTATTATAGTTAAAATTAAAAGAGAAACAGGTATCTGGGGAAGATCTTTATTCAATTTTCTCTGATAAAAGCTTCATATATGTAATGTACAAGGAACAGATTCAAAATTATAAGACTAAGATCTGTTCTTGAATAGCTAAATGACCAAATCAGATGAGCAGCTAGTTTCCAATGGATGAAATCAATGCTATCAGTAGTCATATAAAATTATTCTAAATCACTAAAAATTAGAAAAATGAAATTTAAAGAAATTCTGAAGCTCCAACATTAGACTGGCCAAGATGAAAAAGGAGTAAAAAGATGTGTATTTGAGGGAAAACAAATATATTAAAGAATTGTTGCAAGAATTAGAGATTGTTGCAGCCATCCTAGAAAAAAAAAAGTATGGAATCGCGTCCAAAAACACAGACTTTGAAAAAGCTATACTATTACTAGGCTTATATCTTAAAGAAAAATAAGAAAAAAGGAGATGTACATATATGTATACGCATGTACATATATGTATATGTATATTTACATACATATATGCATACATGCACACAAACACATAATAGTTTCAGATGAAAGTGGGAAGATGTCTGTGAAATGATACAGAGCCAAGTGAGAAGAAATAGGATAATAATTAATAAAATGACGACATTACAGAAAATATATACTTGAAAGACTTTAGAATCCTAGTCAATGCAATGATAAACCAAAAGTACAAAAAAAGGAAGATAGAAAAAATCAGTCACCTTCTGGGGGTGAGGTGATGAACTTAAAATACAGAAAGAAATGTATGTCTTTTGACATAATCCATGGGAGAATTTGTTTTACCAAACTATGCATATAGGTACTAAGGGTTTTATTTGTTTGCTTTTAAATTTGCTTGATTAATATACATTTAAATACAGAGAAAAGAGTAGAAAAAAATCAGAATACTGTGAAACAGGACAGCTTAGAAATTTACATGTTGAAGTCTTTATATTCTTAAAAGGAAATGCAGTTTTTATGTAACAGATTTGTATTTTAATTAACAATTTTCCCTCCTACTATGTATATGGAAATTTTTATTTTATTTGGTGTTAAGCTTAGAACAAAAATAGATTTTAAAATATTTCTTCATGTAACTTGATTACCTTTTCCTTTAAGTATTTAGGTGCTTTCCCAATCAATGAATCAGGAAAACCTGACTTCAAAGATTGCTAGTTCTGTGATCCTAGACAAGTAACTTACCCTCTGTTTCCTTCATTTTCCTCATCTGCAAAATGGGGGTAATAATAGCACCTAGCTCCCAGGATTGTTGTGAAGTTCAAATAAGGGAATAATTCTTAAGCACTGAGCATTGTGCCTGGCACATAGTAAGTGCTATCTTGATTATTATTAGCTGTTATTTTTAAGTATTTAAATTGACTTATTGTTTATGATACCTTGCAGCAAAACATAGTTTCCCTCACTATCTTTTTAATCTAGTCTATTTTTCTGTCACTTTGTTTGAGGTCATGATTGCTACTTTTGAGTTTTTAGTTTAGCTAAAGCATAATAGATTTTGCTCCAATTCTATTTTTAATTCTTAATGAATCTTTGCTTCAAGTGTATTTCTTGTAAACAACATATTACTGGATTCTTCTTTCCAACCCATTTATCTTTCATCTTCCATCTCATGGGTAAATTAATCCAATTTATATCAGATATATGATTGTTAATTATGTATTATGTATTTTCCACTATCATTTTCTCTTATATTTTCCCCCTCTTTACTCTCTGCCTTCTCTTTGTAAAGAAGAGGAGTTTCTTGAAACTGGCGTGTGCTACATTCCCATGCACTATGGTGGATGCAATCATCTTCCTTTCTCTTGGTCCTCTTCTCTTTTTCTTATCTAGACACTAATCAAAATTTCTGACCCTGTCATTCTTTCCTTCTAAAACTATTCTTCACCATCTCCTCTTCAAGTTTAGTTTCTTTTGCTTTCATAAGGAGTGAGAATGGTGGCCACAGGGGACTGGGCCACATGTGTTGTGAGTCTTCAAGGATACTATTCTTGTATGAGGCTCAAAGGGAGGAAGAATAAACATCTCTAGCTTCTTCTCCCTCTACTCTCCTTCAAAGGAGACTTTCATTCCTTCAGGGAGGTGAAGCAGGAGGTTGGGGCCAGAGGTCACCAGTCTTCTCTTGTTTGAGATGGGGTACCAGGCTAGAAGTATATCTGTCTGCTCCCTTAAATATTGTTAGTCTAGAGGATATGATTGAGTTATGTCTAACTTTTGATCATCCCTTATTTGAGGGGCTTGGAGGCCCAAAACTTTATATCCAAGGCTTGACCCCTTCCTCACCTAATACCAATTCCACAATGAACACACATAGCAAATAGAAAAGAAACCCATTTATAAGAATCATGGCAAAATAAAAACAAGGGAAGGTATACATAAGAGAATATATACCAGATAATACAGAGTGAAGGAGTTCTCCCACTGGGATGGAGGCACCTCAGTTGAAAAAAAAGAGAGAGTCATAAATCTCACTCAAGGGGAAATTCCCTGAAGTCAAGCCAAGGACAGTGACACAATATAGACTGCCATCTCTCATGCCAGCTAGATAACTAGCTATGTAGTAGTAGTAGTAGTAGTAGTGGTAATAGTAGTAGTAGTAATTGTTGTTGTTTTGAGAGGAGATTGAGTTATACTGTTTCCTCCTACTCAATCGTCTTGGCTTGTCTCCAAGCTAATTAAATTTAGGTAGGCTACTCTTTAGCTGACAGACATTATGTCCTTCTACTTGAAGGCTTTTCATTTGGGTAGGACCTGCAGAGGTTAGACTTTACTGTTGGAATCTCCAAGAATATCAAGTCACCTCCACAGCATAGTAAGGCATCACAAGAATTCAATAGAATCCTTTCCCCAAAACATGGCAATTTGTTTTTCTTTTTATTGCTTCACAAAAAAAAAATAAATAATTCCTCTTATTTTTTTTTAATTGGAAATAAAAATTCAAGTTCTTGGGTGGTATTTTACATACAAATTCAGGGAACACATCAATTGAATCAAATGGGGGCCACAGTCAATTAAATATTTACATTGCCTGAAATTATTTGGTTTAATACTTATTGCTTGGGAAGGAACTATGTGGATAAGATATCACACTTTTTATAGAAACAATACTCAACAAATTTATTTTTTCCTTCCTCCATTTTTATGCTTAATCAAATAGAGATCATCTTAGAATGTAAGCTGCCTTGTCTAAGATGTTTGTAGCCATCATTTTAAAGCTGTTAACACAATTCTGTTTTGAATGAATGTTTTATGTCACAAATAAAAGTGTAACATTTAGGCAAGCCTTTGCCTGTTCCATTATTGTAGCTAATCTCCAGTGTCCTAATGTGCCAATTGCCTTTCTCCGTATTTACATATCCACTACAAATAAACTAGATTGTCTGCACCTGTGGGACTATGACAACCTCAACACAGATGTTTCCATTGTCCCTTCAGGCAGGAAATTGCTAGATAACATGTGACAACCAACCAACTTGGCAGGGCTGGCTCTAGGCAAATTTATGTAATGGAATGGGTGAAATTTGTCTTCGGCATCTGCTTACCCTCATTTTTTTTAGGTTCTTTCCCCAATTTGATGACATTCCTTGCTTTCAGAACAAATGTCTTCAAATGACCCTTCCCCTTACCAAAATTTATTCTCATGAAAGAATCTAATTACCTCACTACTTAATATGTTATCATTCCCCAAATCATTTAGATCCATAGAATATTATTGTGTTAGAGCTGGAAGGAGCTTTTGAAATTTGTGACTCTAATCTCCTCACTTATAGACGAGGAAACTGAAGCCCAAAGAGGTGAATTAACTTGTCCCAAGGTCATATGATGAGTTAGTAGCAGAATCCATATTTGATCCCAGGAATCCTCCCTCCAAGTGAAGTCATCTTTCCAATACAGAACGATTGACATTTTAATGGACAGACAATGATGGAAAGATATCTTCTGTGTGAAAGGCTAGATCTTTATTCCCTTTGGTTTTGACATTATTTTGGATGCAAACTGTCTAAAATAAATGTGCTTTTTTTCATTCCCGCCTTCTAAAAGTAATGATATGAGAGCCACATCTTTAATGAGTGAGAATGAGGTTATATTTTTACCCAGTTGATTTCAATACTTTTTACTTCTTCAAATAAATTTGATGCCAGTTTATATGAATATAGGCAGGTTTTTTAAGTTCTCAGGGATACTAGTAACTTTCCAAGATTATATAATTACTGAAGAATGGATTTGGTCCTCCATTGATAAAGGGATTTTCTTCATCTACAATTCCTTATACCAATAAAATCACATTTCTGGCCCAAAACAAAAACCAATTAAAAACAAAACATTGCCATACATTTTACAGAAAATAAAAAATGAAAAACATCAAGAAAGTTTTTCAGCTGATGAGGTTTTCAATTTCAATGACATTTGTGATGTTAGTATAGATTTACATCTGGATTTATGGCCTAGCTTGATATGAACAACTAAAAAGAGCTCAGGTATTTCATATTCAACTACTTGGTAGTAAACAAAAATCATAGTTTCGTGGAATCTCTATGGGTGGATAAATACATATGGCTTATGGCACTTGGGTATAGTATCATTTGTTCACCCAAATCTCTGCTGAAAATTCCTTTGTATATCTTCAGACTTAAACATTACAAAGCTAAAACTATATCAAAAGCAACATTTTAAAAAGGCAATGGAATAACAAACCCAAGTATTTTAATCATATTAGTGTACAAATCTCACTGTCATATAATCATTTTCAGTCAGATGTCCAGCTTTCTAAGACCCCATTTGGGGTTTTCTCAGCAAAGATACTGGAGTCATTTGCCATTTCCTTCTCTAGCTCATTTTACAGAGGAGGAGACAGATGCAAAGAGGGTTAAGTGACTTGTCCAGGGTCACACAGCTAGTAAGTGTCTGAGGCTAGATTTGAACTTGGGAAGATGAGTCTTCCTAACTTCAGCCCTTGCACTGTATCCACTGCACCACCTAGCTGCCCAAATCTATTTGTGTATTGAAAATTCTGTAATCACTGGGTCATGGCCTATTTAGGTATGTTCAA
Source organism: Phalanger gymnotis (assembly GCA_028646595.1). NCBI lineage: Eukaryota > Metazoa > Chordata > Mammalia > Diprotodontia > Phalangeridae > Phalanger > Phalanger gymnotis. The sequence goes on from CM053627.1 coordinate 176,437,851, forward strand.
GAGTAACAGCCATAGTACTTGCAGGTCTTATAGTTGGTTTTGGTTTCTGGTTTTTTTTTTCCAAAATAAATGAGTTGTTAATCTACATTAGATCACTCCTACAATACTGTTTTTCATCTTGTGTGTCACATTTTAAGAAAGTCACCAATAACTTAGAGAAAATCCAGAGGAGGAAATAAGGATAGTAATGGGCATAAAAATTCATGGCATGTGAAGAAACAGGGACATTTATCCTCAAGAAGATAGTTGTCTTCAACCATTTGAAGAGCTGTCATGTAGAAGGAATTTAGAGCTGTTCTCCTTAGCCCCAAAGAGCAGAACTAAGAACAACGGGTAGAGGGCAAAATAAAGAGAAATTTAGCTCTGAGTGAAGAATAAACTTCTGAATAATTAGAGAAAAACAAAAAGGGAATTGACTACTTCAGGTGACAGTGGGCTCACTCTCATTGGGGGTCTACTATGAAAGACTGGATGAGTATTTGTGGGGTTTGTTTTAAAAAGGATTCTTTGTGTTTTGGTTTTCTTAGAAAATGAGATCCCTTCTGACTAAAACTTTGTGATTAGAATACCTTTTGCCTGCATCCTTATGTGTTTAAAACATTCTTTTTCTTCAGAATTTCCTGTTCTTTTCCATTAGGTTTAGAGCAGAAAAGAGAGCCATGCAAGTAAGGTTGCCTGAAAGATACCAAAGACAGTATAAAAATTAGCAATGAGCATACTTATATTTGCCTGAATGTTTCATCTCTTTTATCTTTTTATATCACCTATATTTGGAAATATAACTCTCCACTTCCCTCCAAAGATTCAAGCCTTAACACAAGGAATAAAAAAGAGAGTGAAAGAAAACAAAATTCATCTAAACTAGCCAACACATTGAAAAAGTTTAATATTTGTAGTGCTCCATACTTATAGTTCCCCTTCTCTATAAAGAAGTATAGGAAAGTGCTTTCTTATATCACTTCTTTGAAGCCAAACCTATTCATTATAATTTTGCAGCATTCAGTTTCTATTGTTCTCTTGTTCTTTACATTTATATTTTTTTGGTCATTGTATATATTGATTTTTTTTATTCTGCTTAGTTCACTTTTTAAAATTGACTTTATCCCTCATTTTAAGAATTCTCTCCCTAACCATAGCTATGAAGCATACCTGATCTGATTCTTGCCCATTATTTATATTTTCTTTACTATTCAGCTCACTTGTCCATTGTGAGTTCATTGCAGCACATTCATAAGTTGTTCATCATTTCTGAACTTAACATCTGCCAAAGTCCTTTCCAGTCTAATACATATCTTTGAATTTTTGTTTATGTTATGTCAGAAGATGTAAGGCATTCAAGCTATTGGTAAACAGCTAGACAGATGACAGCATGAACTTCTCCATTAAATTTCAGCTATTTCAAGGGGAGGTATTACATGAAGTATACAGTGTACAAGAAGTAAACTTTATAAATGTGCTTGGGATACTGCTTAGTGAATTTCTGGTAGATAAGAAATATTACTTTGGGGTATCCTACCATTTTTCTCCTGCTCACTGAAATCATCTAAAAAACTTGATATTTTATAAGATGCATTTGACCTGCATGCCAAAAAAAAGGCAAAATTGAAGGAACACCATGTGTTGGTAAGCAAAATGGGCTCCTTAGCACTTAGTTCAACAGGTGCCCTTGAGGACTTTGGCTTTTGATTGCTTTGAGTGATTCAGCTATTTCATTGAATCTTGCTAAGTGCTAAGCCCCAGGCCCAAAGCCCTATTAGGTGTAAAACCTATGTGGGTGTGGACTAATGACTGAGGTGGGGCCCAGGGTGGGGCTGGCTAGGGGGAGGTGTTGACCAGGAAGTAGAGCCAACCCAGAAGCAGTTCCGACCCCAAAGTAGAGCCGACCAGCGTGTGGACCAGTGCTGAGCAAGGACTTGAGGCCAGTGGATAATCGTCTTACTGGAGAGGGGAAGCATGAATATGATTTGGTTTAATACCATCATGTTTTTCTGTGGCCTCCTGGTTACTCTTGCGAGGTGGACTTATTGGGCCTGGAAGCTTTTGATCAAAATATCAAAATGGGGAGCCTGGTTCATGGGTCTGTTACTTTGGAGCCTGAATAAATGCTTTAATTCTTCTGCCTCCTACTTAGAGAATTCCTTATATCCTGCGGTTCTGAACCATTCAGATATGATTCTCTTTGAAATCATAAATTCTGCCTTCCTAATACACACCATGAGCTATAAAATATTATAAGATACAAGAAGAGTAGTATCACTGATCTCTTCATGGATTAGATTCTGCATAATTGCTAAAATGACTTCTTTAAACAAATCTGATCTTTTTTTAAATTACTTTTTATTTTTGGTTTATAATACTTAGTTCCACAAGTCATTGAGCTCCAAATTTTCTCCCCTGCCCTCTCCTGTCTCCTCCCTGCCCAAGACAGCATATAATCCAATATAGGTTCTACATATACCTTCATATCAAACTTATTTTCACAATAGTCAAGTTGTAAAGAAGAATTATAACCAATGGAATTAACCATGAGAAAGAAGAAACAAAACCAAAAAAGAAAAAAAAAGAGAGAGTAAATAATTTGCTTCAGTCCATATTCAGATTCTGTGATTCTTTCTCCGAATGTGGATAGCTTTTTCCATTGTGAGTCTTTTGGAGCTGTCATAGAATCTTGCATTTTCTGAGAACAGCCAAGTCTATCAAAGTTAGTTATCACAGATACCACATGTCTGTAATCATGTATTATGTTCTCCTGGTTCTGCTCATTTCACTCAGCATCATATTATATAAGTCTTTCCAGGTTATTGTGAAGTCTGTCTGCTCCTCATTTCTTAAAGCACAATAGTATGCCATTACATTCATATACCACAACTTGTTCAGCCATTCCTCAATTGATGGGCATTCCCTTGATTTCAAATTCTTTGACACCACAAAAAGAGCTGCTATAAATATTTTTGTGCATGCATGTCCTTTTCCCACTTGTATGATCTCTTTGGGATACAGCCCTAGAAGTGATATTGCTGTGTCAAAGGGTATGCACATTTTTATAGCCCTTTGGGCATAGTTCCAAAATTGCTCTCCAGAATGGTTGGATCAGTTCACATGTCCACCAACAATGCATTAGTATTTCAATTTTCCCACATCTTCTCCAGCAAACAAATCTGATCTTGAATATTAAAAAGTGAATTAGCACCCAAAAGTTAGTCTGTTGGTGGTTTCACTACAGTAGAATCACCCTTACTTTCAAATAGTTGAAATGTAATTGATTATAGTAATCAGAAACCTAGAAAAGTAAAAACACCAAGCTTATGCTTCTGTCATTCATTGGTAACTTCCTCAAGCAATACATCAAAGTAGAGGGTTGCTGTACGTGTCATTGTAGTGAAGCAAAAATAGTTCCTATGTTGTCTACTTCTCTATGTTTTTAAAAATGGATTTTCAACCCACATAAATCCTCAGGATTCCTATGTATCATTAACAACAGTAAGAGATAGAAAGAGAAATTCCTTTTAAAGTTACTGAAGACACTATAAAATATTTGGGAGTCTAACTGCCAAGACAAACCTAGGGCCTATATGAATGCAATTACAAAATACTTTTCACACAAATAAAGTCAGATCTAAATAAATGGAAAAATCAGTTGCTTGTGGTTAGGCTGAGCTAATATAATTAAAATGACAATTCTACCTAAATGAATTTATATATTCAGTGCCATACCAAATTACCAAAAATTATTTTATAGAGCTAGATAAAATAATAGCAAAACTCATCTGGAAGAACAAACAGAATATCAAAGGAATTAATGAAAAGAAATGCTATAGAAGGTGTCCTAGCCATACCAGATCTTAAACTATATTTCAAAGCAGCAGTCATCAAAACTACTTGGTACTGGCTAAGAAACAGAGCGGTAGATCAGTCGAATAGGTTAACTACACAAGATGAAGTACTCAATGACTATAGTAATCCACTCTGATAAATCCAAAGAGTCCAGATTCTGGGTTAAGAATTCACTATTTCACAAAAACAGCTGGAAAACTGGTAAATAGTATGGCAGAAACTGGGAATAAACCAATATCTTAAACCGTATATCAAAATAAAGTCAAAATGGGTTCACAACTTAGACATAAAAGCTGATACTATAAGGAATTTGGGAGACCAAGGAATAGTTTAACTATTGGGTTTATGGAGAAAGGAAGAATTTATGACTAAACAAGAGATAGAGAGCATTATGAAATGCAAAATGGATCAGTTTGATTACATTAAATTGAAAAATTTTTGTATCAACAAAGCCAATGCAACCAAGATTAGGAGGGTAGCAGAAAATTGGGAAAGAATTTTTCCAACCAGTGTCTCTGATAAAGGCATCATCTCTAAAATATGTAGGTAACAGAGCCAAATTTATAGGATTACAAGTCGTTCTCCAATTGATAAATGGTCAAATGATACTATAACAATACTGCTACTTGCAGCTGCTGTGGGGGTATACCACCAATAACAGAAGCACACGGGAAGGCTGCTAGCACAGGATCTTTAACTACTTTTCTAAAGGAAATCAACTTTAAAGAGGTCAACAATCTTACTTTAATCAAACATACATATGCCATTCACTTAGTTCGGGGGGAAAGTCAACACCTGAACTTCAGAGCAAATACAAACAGAAATTATAAGCAAAAATTATATAAACAGAGCAAATAACACAGATCAGCAGACAGGGCTTCTAACTGTCTGTCCATAGCAATGCATGCATAGTTACCAGAGAGAAGCACCAATATCTGGATTTTCAAAGCCAGGAGGCTCCTTAACAGCTACCCAGAGTCTCGTCTGACTACATCACATGAACACTCTTCCCATGTGTGAGCCCCAGCTCAAATTGCTCTCCAGAATGTTTGGATCAGTTCACAACTCCACAAACAATGTAACAATGTTCCAATTTTTTCACATTTTCTCTAGCATTTAAATTTTTCTGTTTTGTCATGTGAGGCAATCTTACAAGAGAGATGTGGTATCTAAAAGTTGTTTTGATTTGCATTTCTCTAATCAATAGTGATTTTTCATATGACTGTAGATATCTTAAATTTTTTCCTCTGAAAACTGCCTCTTCATATCTGTAATGTTAATACATTTGGGGGCCTATTAATGGATGGGAAAGATCTTCAAATTAAGCTGGAGAAAAGGACCTATATGTACAAAAAATATTTATAGCAGCTGTTTTTGTGGTGTCAAAAAATTAGAAATTTTTTTTCTAATTTCTAATTAGAATTAGAAATTAGGGGAATGGCTAAACAAATTGTGGTATATGAATGTAATGGAACACTATTGTGCTATAAGAAATGAGGACTTTATAACAACCTGGAAAGATTTATGTGATCTGATATTGACTGAAGTTAGCAGAACCAGGAAAACATTATACATGATTACAGGCACATGGTATCTGTGATGACTAACTGATAGACTTGGCTCTTCTCAGCAATGCAAGGTTCTAAACAGCTCCAAAAGACTCATAATGGAAAAGGCTACCCACATTTAGAGAAAGAATTACGGAGTCTGAATGCAGATTGAAGCAAACTATTTGCTCTCTCTCTCTTTTTTTTTCCTTTTTTGGTTTTGTTTTTTCTTTCTCATTGTTGTAATTTTTGGTTATAATTTTTCTTTACAACTTGACTATTGTGAAAATAAGGTTAATGTGAAGGTATATGTAGAACCTACATTGGATTGCATGCCATCTCGGGGGGTGGGGCAAAGTGGGAGGAGAGGAAGGGGGAGAAAATTTGGAAATCAAAAACTTGTGGAACTGAGTGTTGTAAGCTAAAAATAAAAAAATTAATTAAAAAAATTAAAATAAAATATGGATTTTCTTTTTGTTATTCCAGGAATGTTTCAAGTATAAAACATGGATTCCATTAGATAAAAGCTTCAATCTCAATTATATACATGTGTATATACATACATGTATGTAGCTTTAAAAAGTAATCCAAAGTTATGCACGTATGTGTTAATTTTTGTGTGTATATCAGATTTATCACAGACTGAAGAAGTAAATGTGTGCATATATGCGCATGTGTGTATCTGTGTGTGTGTGTATAAGGAGAGAGATTTCTTTTTAGAACTGCAATCAAAAATAAAGTAAATGTTTATAGTATACAGGAAGGCAGATTTTCTTTATTTTTGTTTTCAGTTCTAAAAAGAAATTAAGTATATAGAAAAGATTATGAGCTCAATCTGTTATTTCACTAACATAAGGGACTTCTAGATGAAAGAGCTCTATACAAATGCAGGTCAGAAATTTCTATGCAATTTAAATTCTTGGTGAGTTACCTAGGGCACTGAGTGGTCATGTCTTATACAGGGTCACAAAGTTAGAATGTATTAGAAATAGGAACTGAACCCAAGTTTTTCTGGCTCTGAGGTCAGACCTCAATTTCTTATAGCCTTATAGGAATGTTCAGAAGGGCAGAATATTTTCAGTACTATTTTTTATTCTATTCTTTTAAAGTGCCATATTTTTCAAAAGCCTGATTATAACATGCTTGAAGGGATGGACACCAATATTTAATAAGCAGTTATTATGTGCCAGCCACTGTTGTTTGTTTGTCCTTTGCACTTGAAGAGAACCAAAATGACATCTCTATAGTGGGGTCAATGTGCAATGTGTCTGATCATACCATACAAACTCAGTCAGCTCTACTACAGGTTTGGCACAAATAGTCTGTATGACAATTTGGGAGAGAAATGTCTTTAAATTTGCACATGTCACACTTCTTTGTCTCATAGACCATAAGGCCTTCTTTGATGTGGGCACACCATGCTGGATCATCTTGTGCCAGTGTCTCTTATGTCTCCCAATAGATATCAAAGGTTTTCATAGACACGTTGAGTGTCTTTGAATCAATCCTTCCAACCACCATGTAAGTGTTTGTCTTGTGTGAGTTCTTCATAAAATAGTCAGGCAAACATATGTTGCTATTTGAACAATAAGGCCAAGCCCAATGGTGTATCACTCTCTGCAGTAGAGTTTGAATACTTGGCAGTTCAGCTTGAGAAAGGAACTCAGTGTCCATTACCTTATCCTGCCAGGCGATCTTCATAATCTTCTAAAGATAATTCAAATAGTAGTGCTTCAATTTTCTGGCATGGTGCTGGTACACTGTCAAGTTTTACAGGCATATAACAATGAAGTCAGCACAATAGTTCTTTAAACCTTCTGTTTGGTAAATAGCCTAATACCTCTTCTCTCCCACACATTCTCTTTGAGCCTCCCAAATGCTAAGCTAACTCTGGCTATGTATGAGTCAACCTCATCATTTCTGTGTACATCCCTGGAAAGTTACTGCTGGAGGATTCTGGGAAGATAGTGGAGTAGGTCAGACAATTCCAAGGTCTTTGGATTTCCTCCACAAACAAGACAAAATATTGCTTCAGGGTCAACATAGAGCAGCAAACATAAACAAGAGTTGGGGTAGAACAGCGGTCCTCCTAGGACAACCTGAGAAGATCCAAAGAAAGATCCCAGGTGGGAGAGTCACCTAGAGTAAAGTACAAACACATCTAGGCTAGACCCACTGAAACAGCAAGTGGTGAGCCCTGAGGGCAGCTAGGTTGGGAGGTAGCCTCAGCCTCAACCACAGTAATTTTCACCTCCTGGGCAATGTGGGGTGTTGGGTGTCTGAGAGGAAGAAGATCAAGGGAGCCTCTGCTGACGAGGGATGCCAGGCCTAGCTGTACTGCTGAGACATAATCCTGGGCAAGAAGGAACCAACATATGTCCAATGAGTGCAGAACCAGTGGGGCAGGGATGCTGCTGGCTATGGGTACTTATAGGAGAGCTGAGTTCTTGGTCTTAGTTCCAGGCCAGAGGGAGAACTGAAGATCATAGACACTAGAGGGTTCTCAGGGAGCAAGGGTATTTCCAGCATAATGTGCTGGGAGGCCTTAGCTGTGCCTTGGAGGGGGAAATGAGAGTAAAAGTTGGGCCCAGGACTCAAAAAATAACAGTAAGAAGAACCTGAGGCCAGAGGCACCATCCACCAAAACCCAGGATTAGAGGTGATTATAATAATAAGCTGCTTAAAAAAAAAAACTTTTTAAATGAGCAAGGAAAAGAGAAAGAACCTAATCATAGGCAGTTACTGTTGGAATAGAGAAGACAGAGGTTTCTCTTCAGAGGAGGAGGATGAAGCAAAAAAAAAAAAAGTGTCTGCTACCCCAGAGTAAAGTTAAATGATTACCTGTCCAAAAGGAATTCATAGAAGAACTCAAAAAAGACTTCAAAAAAAATAATAAACCAATAAAGATGAGAAGATTATGAAAACAAAGTCAAGCAATTAGAAAAGGAGATCTAGAATCTTTAGGAACAAAATGACTCCTTGAAAGTTAGAATTGGGCAAAGCGAAGCCAGAAAAGTTATGAGACCAAGAAATAATAAAACAAAATATAAAGAATGAAAAAATAGAAGAGAAAGTGAAATATCTCATAAGGAAAACAACTGATCTGGAGAACAGGAAAGAAAACATAAGAATAATGGACTACCTGAAAGCTATAATGAAAAAGAATATTCTTACAGTAATACAATAAATAATTAAAACTGTCCTGAAGTGTTAGAACAAGAGAGGAAAGTATAAATAGAAAAAAAAATCCACCAGTCACCACCTGAAAGAGATCCTTGATAGAAAACCTACAGAAATATCATAGTCAAATTCCAAAACCCCCATGTTAAGGGGAAGATATTATAAACAACAAGAAAAAAAATTCAAATATGGCAAAGCCACAGTTAAAAATCACATAAGACCTAGCATCAGCTACACTAAGAGCCCATAGGTCTTGGAACACTATATGTCAAAGAGCAAAAGAATTGGAGTTGTGGTAAAATATATATATGTACCCAGCAAAATTAAGTCTAATCCTGAATTGAAAAAAAAATGGACATTCAATGGATTGACAGACTTTCAGGATTTTATTGCAAAAAGACCAGAACTAAAAAGAAAATTTAGCATACAAGGTCCAAGAGAAATACAAGGTAAGCATCAAAGACTAATTGCAGGAGACTCAATAAGGACAAATTGTTTGCTTTTTATACATAGAAATGTAAATCATATGCCTAAGATTATCATTAGTAACTGGGTAGTTTGAAAGAAAGAGTGGGGTAGAGCTGAATGTGATGTAATTCTAAAAAGCAAAATGATATAGGAAAAAGCAAAAAGTAATTAGCTCGTACAAATGAGGTGTAAGAGGAAGAACTGATACAGAGGAATTAGATGGGAGAGGAGGGCACATAGTTCTGGAAACTTAGTCTCATCAGGAATAGGTTAAAGAAGGAAAAATACTATACCTACATATGTGTGTGTGTATGTGTGTGTATAACAGTCTTCTGAATTCCTAAATAAATAAGAGGGTAAAAGGATATAGAGAGGGAGAGGGAAAAGATAAGGGAGGGATAGGGAATAGGAAAAGGGGGCAAATAGAAGGGTATGTAGATTAACAGGAATTTGATAAAAGGAGATATGTATGCATGTATGTATGTATATGTATATTTGTGTGTATTTAGAAGGGTATAAAAATCTAAATTCAGAAAGAAATAGGGGATAGGGCAGGGGGGAAGATAAGGGAGAGATTCTTGGAGGGGGGTAGGTTAAGGGACAGGAAGGCAAGGTAGCAGGTAAGAAATAAGAGGACCAGGGAATAGGGTGAGGGAGAGTATAAGGGAGGAATTCTTGGAGGGATAGGTAGAGTAAGGAATGAGAGAGCAAGGTAGCAGGTAGAAGTAAAGCAGAAGAGTGAGGAGGGATAGGAATAGGGTTAGTGAGGAAAAGTAGGAGGAGGAAAATAGACAAGTATTCTATAGCTTACAGGGGTGGGGAACCTGTGGCCTTCCCCACCCCTACTTAGAATGTGAATGGGATGAACTTACCAATAAAATGGAAAGTGATAGCAGATTAAAAATTTGAATTCAACAATATATTGCTTTCAGGAAATGCTATAAAAATGAGAGATGCACACAAACATAAAATAAAGGTCATGAGTAGAATTTATTATATTTATTATATTTTATGAAAAAAGCAGGGGTAGTCCTGATTTAAGATAAAGTTAAAGATAAAATAGATTTAATCAAAAGAGAAAAATAGATAAACTGCACTACGTGTCAGTCATATTATTCAATATTGTTTTATACCATTTAAAATCGTATAAAATATCTGAGAGTATACCTGCCAAAAAGGTGCAAGAACTATATGAATACAAACATAAAATACTTTTTATACAAATAAAATTAGATCTAAATAATTGAAGTAATATTTATTGTTCATGGATACATAAAGCCAATATAATAAAAAATTAAAATTTTGCATAACTAATTTACTTAAGTAATACCTTCCCACTTGAATTGCTAAAAAAAAAAATCTTACTGAGTTAAAAAAAAATTTTAAAGTTCATTTAGAAGAACTAAAGAAACCATGGAGGAAAATGATGTAAAGGAAGCAGATTCAGTAGTATCAGACCTTAAACCATATTATAAGGTGAGAGCATTGTTGAAGCACAAAATGGATAATTTTGATTATTTTAAACTAAAATGTTCTTGCATGAATAAAACCTATGCAGCCAAGAATAGGAGGAATGCAGAAAATTGGGGAAAAACTTTCATAGACAATCTCTCAGAATGTGATTGGGTTAGAATATTGCTGTGGCATAGGAAATGATGAGCTGGTTGGTTCAGAAAAACATGGAAAGACTTGGATTTTGCTTGGAAGATGCTATCCATCTTCAGAGAAACAGATGACAAGTAGAAATAAACATTGTATGATCTTACATATATATATGTGTATACATGCATATGTGTATGTTTATAGATATCTCTGTATGGTACATATATGTATGTGCATCCACTCTTAATTTTAGGCTTCTTCGGTGGTGGGAGTGGGTGGGAATAAAGTAAAAAGTGCACAGCAGAGAACAAAAGAAAACCTTCAAGGAAGCAAAGAAAAGCTGGACAGCTTTGAAAACAATAGGTTTTCTTGAAATGGAAATTCGTTGCTTTTTATTCAATCCTGTCTTATGTTCTGCTGTGTACATGGCAATGTTTTTTTTTTTCTTTTCTTATTTTGTACTTAAGTTTCAGATAAATTTTTAAAAACAAGTTTTTTAAAAAGTGTACTATCAAGGTAAGGGAACTAACTTATCCACAGCATTCACAGCCATTTTACTAAGCAATGGATACTGAAGAAAAGGTAGAAGACAGTCCCAGGAATAATAATAGTACTTTAAAGTTAGCAAAGTCTTTAAATATATTATCTCAGTTGAGTCCCATGACCACTTATAAGGTAGATATAATAGTTTTGATTCCCACTTTACTGATGAGGAAACTGAGGTTCATGGGTGTAAGTGATTTGTCCAATTTCACACATCTATTTAGTGATACAAACAGGATTTAAATTCAGGTCTTTCTGACTCCAAATGCATTAAGGCTATTCTTTATTTCATGTTATATTGCCAGTAAATTGTACATTGTAGCTTAAATATTTTAAAAAATGAAATGATTGATATACTTTTATAAACAATATACAAGTGATTACTTGACATTGTAAAGTTTGAATTGAGTTTAGGTTTTCATTGCGATTACCCAAAGGTTCAAATTTAGACCAAATCCGCCTTATTTTTAGGGAATATGGAAAATTTTATTTTGATTTTTATAATTTACTGCTTTTCATAAAACCTCCTCTGGAAACCACATGCTGAGGTAGCATGGGGCTAGTTAGAATGAATCCTTTATTGTATAGCTATGTACTCTATAGAAGGTTAAATTGGACCAAAGTTGTGTTCTTCTAAGGGAATAAATTGCAGGGCTTAAAAAAATTCTGACCCCAACTGCCTGAGTCATGAGATTTTTTTCTGTCCACTCTAAATGACTGACAAGTTGTCATATTCCAGATTCTTTTTAGGGAAGAAATGCTCATAGGTCAGCCAATCAAAAAGCCCCTAGAGATCTGAATTTCCTTTCAAAATAATATATTATCCTGACTGATAGGAAGCAAAGTTTAAATAAAAGTTTACTGGAGATGTTTTCTTTTTTTCTGTTTCCTTATGAATAAATATATGTCAAGGAAAAGATTTTCACACAATAACAGAATGGCTTTGCTACCACATTTTTATCCATTGAGTTGACAAGTAATATCCAGCATTTCTTTCCTAAGCAAACATACCTAGATGTCCTTGGAAAATAATAGACTTCTCAGGTTTTTACCATGGCTTATAGATTCATGCAACAACTGTAATGTTAATTATGCTAATGAACCTAATAGGATTAACTTTGTTTCTGGTTTTAAACTGTTTGCTTTACTAAAGAAAAGAATTAGTGTAAATACTCTTTAAGGAACATGATATATAGAAGGTGGTATTCTACAATGTATAATGTATTTCATGTTAAAGCATAAAAGAAATTCATAGTAGCCAGAATAGTATCCCAGCCCCTTATGAAATATTTAATGTCAACATTACCATTAAAATTAATTTTAAATTTATGCATATGTGTGTTATAAGTAAATGAAGGAGAAAGCTTTTATTACATGTTTATAATATGACAAGTACTCTGTTAAAGCAAAATTGAAGACAATCTGCCCTAAAGGACCTTACATTTTTAAAGAAGACAATACTTATGTGGGACTGGAGAATAGGGAGGGATGTTAGCATTTGGAAAGTTTCAGGGATGATTAGTAGAGCCATAAGGAATTAGACACATTTTACTAGTGACATTGGCCACGTTGATTTGATAATGGTTTATGAGTTGCAAATTGGGTTATGATAGCATGTAGACCGCATATGCACAGCAGGAAGGAAGCTGGCCTGATACAGTGGGCCATGGTGAGAAATTATACCTCTTTATCGCATATAGACATATGTCTATATAGCTAGGAACGAAGATAAAGATGATAGATCCCAAGACAGATAAAGATGTAGATATAGACAAAGATAGATATAAATATCTATCAGAGAGAAGCAGGAAGAAGCTATACAGATATATAGGGTCTATATATCTCTAGATGAGGGCTCTTAACCTTTTTGTGTGTTTGTAATGGACCCCATTTAGCAGTCTGGTAAAGCCTAATATAACTGTGGATTGTTGCTTACACTCAAAATTGAAGGAATAGCTAAACTCCAGTTAGAGGTTAGTGAAAATAAAGATGTATTTCCCCCATCCTAGTTTATAAATTCCCTGTAACCCAGTTGAAAACTATCTTCTCCTTCTCTCTCTCTCTCTCTCTCTCTCTCTCTCTCTCTCTCTCTCTCTCTCTCTCTCTCTCCCTCCCTCCCTCCCTCCCTCCCTCCCCAAATGTGAGCATTTATCTTCCCGTATAGAATGCTACATGGAAATTTGGATTTTGTACATCTATCTAGTCTTCCCCAGTGCAACTAATGACTCAAAGTCTATTTAGAAAGAGACATAGGATAAGGCAACCTATATGTCTATCTCCCTCTATATATCTAATCTCTTCATTGTTTGGGCAACTAAGTGATTCAATGTCACTGGAGGAGGGACTCAAGGAATTCCATGGTACACAGATAACGAAAGAAGGACACTAAATTTGTCTCAAATGCCAGCTATCTCAAAGGGATTATGAATTTTTAAAATTTATTTATTTATTTTAGTTTGCAATATTCAGTTCCACAAGCTTTTGAGTTTTAAATTTTCTCCCCTTTCCTCCCCTCCCCCTTCTCCAAGAGTGCATGTAATCTGATACAGGCTCTACATATTTGAAGCATATTTTCACATTAGTCATGTTGCAAAGAAGAATTATAACCAATGGGATGAATCATGAGAAAGAAAAAACAAAAAGAAAGAGAGAGCAAATAGTGTGCTTTGATCTGCATTCAGACTCTATAATTCTTTCTCTGGATGTGGATAGCATTTGCTGAGAAGAGCCAAGTCTATCAAGTTAGTCATCACACAATGTATATAGTCATATACAATGTTCTCCTCATTCTGCTGCTCTCACTCAGCATCAGTTCATGTAAGACTTTCCGGGTTTTTCTGAAGTCTACCTGCTCATCAGTTCATATAGTACAATACTATTCCATTACAGACATATACCACAACTTGTCCAGCTATTTCCCAAATGATGGGCATTCCTTCAATTTGCAATTCTTGGCCACCACACAAAGAACTGCTACAAACATTTTTTGTGCATGTGGGTCTTTTCCCCCAATTGTGTGATCTCTTTGGGATACAGCCCTGGAAGTGGTATTGTTTGGTCAAAGGGTATACACATTTTTTGTAGCCTTTGGGGAATAGTTCCAAATTGCCATCCAAAATGGTTGGATCAGTTCACAACTCCACAAACAATTCATTAATGGTTCCAATTTTCCCAATTTTCTCTAGCATTTATAGTTTTCCTGTTTTGTCATGTTAGCCAATTTGACAGGTGTGATATGTTTTGACTTGCATTTCTCTAATCAATTGTGATTTACAGCATTTTTTCACATAACTATAGATATCTTTAATTTCTTCCTCTGAAAACTGCCTGTTTGTATCCTTTGACCATTTATCAATCGAGGAATGACTGGTATTCTTACAAATTTGACACTGTTTTTTATATATTTTAGAAATGAGGCCTTTATCAGAGATACTGGTTGTAAAAAGTCTTTCCCAGCTTTCTGTTTCCCTCCTAAGCTTGGTTGCATTGGATTTGTTTGTACCAAAACTTTTCAATTTAATGCAATCATAGTTATTCATTTTGCATTTCATAATGTTCTATATCTCTCGTTAGGTCATAAATTCTTCTGTTCTCCATAAATCTGACAGGTAAACTGTTTCTTGTGCTCTCACTTTGCTTATTATTGTATCAGCCTTTATATCTAAATTGTATGCCCATTTAGACTTTATTTTGGCATATGGTGTAAGATATTGGTCTATGCCCAATTTCTGCCATACTATTTTCCAGTTTTCCCAAGAATTTTTGTCAAATACAGAGTTCTTATCACAGAAGTTTGAGTCTTTGGGCTTATCAAATAGTAGATTGCTATAGTCATTGACTACTGTGTCTTGTGTACCTAATCTATTCCACTGATCTACCACTCTATTTCTTTGCCAATACCAAGTAGTTTTGATGATTGCTGCTTTATAATAGAATTTAAGATCGGATGTGGCAAGGCCACCTTCCCTAGCATTTCTTTTTGTTAATTCTTTTGATATTCTAGATGTTTTGTTCTTCCAGATAAATTTTGTTGTTATTTTTTCCAGCTCTATAAATAATTTTTTTGGTAGTTTGATTGGCATGGCACTAAATATGTAAATTAATTTTGGTAAAATTGTCATTTTTATTATATTAGCTCAGCCTATCCATGAGCAACTGATGGTATTTTTTTTTCAATTATTTAGATCTGACTTTATTTTTGTGAAAAGTGTTTTGTAATTGTGTTCATATGGTTCCTGGGTTTGTTTTGGCAGTTAGACTCCCAAATATTTTATAATGTCTACAGTAACTTGAAATGAAACTTCTTTTTCTATCTCTTCCTGTTGGGCTTTGTTAGTAATATATAGAAATGCCAATGATGTATATGGGTTTATTTTATATCCTGCAACTTTACTAAAGTTATTTATTATTTCAAATAGTTTTTTACTTGATTCTCTAAGTCAGGGCTGCCCAAAATGCAGCCAGCAGGCTGCATGCAGGAGGCCTGCAGTGAGATTTATGTGGCCCACCTACAAGCATACAAATTTACATAAATGCTTTAGTAAATGAAGTGGAGCTACCACAGAGCTCTCATTAAAATGAGAAATCAAAATATATTGTCTATTGTTTCAATAAAAACCTAAGGTTGGACAGCCCTGGGCTAAGCATATCATCATACCATGTGCAAAGAGTGATAGCTGTGTTTCTTCTTTGCCTATTATAATTCTAACTCCTTCAATTTCTTTTTCTTATTGCTACAGCTAACATTTCTTGTACCATATTGAATAACAGCGGTGATAATGTACATCCTTGTTTCACCCCCAATCTTATTATTATTATTCTAGCTTATCCCCATTACATATAACACTTGCTGATGGTTTTAGGTACATGCTACTTATCATTTTAACGAATACTCCATTTATGCCTATGCTCTCTAGGGTTTTTAATAGGATTGGGTGTTGTAATTTGCCAAAAGCATTTTCTGTATTTATTGAGATAATTATATTGTTTCTGTTAGTTTTGTTGTTAATATGATCAATTATGTTGATGGTTTTCCTAATATTGAACCAACCCTGCATTCCTGGATAAATCCTACCTGGTCATAGTGTATTATTCTCATGATAAGTGTGTTGGTAAGCAAAATGGGCTCCTTAGCACTTAGTTCAACAAGTGCCCTTGAAGAGTTTGGCTTTTGTTTTTGTTTGAGTAATTCAGCTATTTCATTAAATCTTACTAAGTGCTAAGCCCCAGGCCCAAACCCCTATTAAGTATAAAACCTATGTGGGTGTGGATTGGCAACTAAGGTGGGGCCCAAGGTGGGGCTAACTCCAAGGAGGGCCTAGTTTACATGTCTGGGACAGCAGAGGCTCTTAGGCCACAAGTTACATCTTTGTGACGATTTTAGGTCATGTGGGTGAATCACATGTATGACTCACCCCTGACTCTGACAAAGATATAAAAACCTGGGGTTGGTGTCCTCTTCCTTGGAGCTCTTTGCTGCAGCAGTGGTGGTGCAGCATGACTCTGGGCCATCCCTTGTTCTGAGCCCCTGAGCTGAACCTAGATATTGGTAACTATGAATTGTATTGGGTCTGTCTGTTTGTAATTTGTTTAAGGGCTCTTGAGATGGTGTTGATGAGAAAACTCTGGGCAGCTGTAGCTAAGGAGCCCTCCAGCTTGTAAACCCAGAGGCTGAGACTTTGTTGAACTCTGGTAACTATGTATTGGGATTTGAATCAGACAAAGTCTGTCTGTTGATGTTTGTAATTTGTTTGTAATTTGCTCTGAAATTCAGGGTGTTGACTTTTTCCCCCTGAACTAAGTGAATGATATTTGTATGCTGAATTAAAGTGAGCTTGCCAACCCCTTAACCTTGCTTTCCTTATTAAGGCAGATCAAAAGAACTTGTGTTTTTGCAGCATGCTGGCAGCTTTCTGGGTGCTGGCTGTGGGTGGATCTTACATCCCCACACAAGCTGCTAGCCAGATTGTGGAAACAATGAGTTGCTGTAATCTTTTTGCTAATAATATATTTAAAAATTTTGCATATACATTCATTAGGGAAATTGGTCTATAATTTTCTTTCTCTGTTTTGACTCTTCCTCGTTTAGGTATAAGTACCATATTTGCATCATATAAAGTATTTAGTAGGATTCCTTCTTTGCCTATTTTCCCAAATAGTCTATATAATATTGGAATTAATTGCTCTTTAAATGTTTGATAGAATTCACTTGTAAATCCATCTGGCCCTGGAGATTTTTTCTTGGGGAGTTAATTGATGGATTGTTCAATTTCTTTTTCTGAGATGGGGTGATTTAAGTATTTTATTTCTTCTTCTATTATTCTCGGCAATTTATATTTTTGTAAATATTCATCCATTTCCCTAAGATAGTCAAATTTATGGGTGTGTAGTTGGGCAAAATACTTCAGTTCCTAATGATTCCTTTAATTTCTTCTTCATTGGTGGTGAATTCATTCTTTTCATTTTTGATACTGGTAATTTGGTTTTCTTCTTTGTTTTTTTTAATCAAATTAACTTAAGGTTTGTCAATTTCATTGTTTTGTTTTTTTTATGAAACCAGCTCTTAGTTTTATTTATTAGTTCAATAATTTTCTTGATTTAAATTTTATTAATCTATCCTTTGGTATTTAGTATTTCTAATTTGGTAAGTAATTGAGGATTTTTAATTTGTTCTTTTTCTAGCTTTTTTAGTTGCATGCACAATTCATTGATCTTCTCTTTCTCTATTTTATTTGTGTAAGCATTTAGGGATATAAAGCTTCCCCTAAGAACTGCTTTCTCTGCATCACATAAATTTTGGCATTTATCTCATTATTGTCATTCTCTTGGATAAAGTTATTGATTGTTTCTATGATTTGTTGTTTTGACCCACTCATTCTTTAGGATTAGATTATTTAGTTTTCAATTGATTTTTAGTCTATCTTTCCATGACCAATTATTACATATAATTATTATTGCATCTTGATCTGAAAGGGACACATTTAATATTTCTGCCTTTTTGCATTGGATGGTGAGATTTTTATGACTTAGTACATGGTCAGTTTTTGTGTAGGTGCCATGTACTGCTGATAAAAAGGCATATTCCTTTCTAAGGGATTGCGAATGTTGAAACTATCAGAATACCCAGGTTGTTGTGTTTTGCTAAGATAAAAGGTTTTTTTGCCATTGGATTAAGCTCTTTCATCTGGAGTGTCTGGACCTCAATTATCAGATTTTCTGGTGAATGGTTACCTTGAAATGATTTCTCTTTATCTTCAGTGCAGAGAATCAAACTTAGCAGTCTTGATCCTTACCTGCTTCTCTCTCTCTGGTTTATAAGAGAGTGGAGCTAACTTCTCTTATCTAAAAGAGTGACTCATAGTAGGATCGTGAAAAAGATTGGACAGCTCAAAGCAAAGTGATCTCTCTAGTGTGAAAGTCTTAGCTCTTGCCCCCAGTGCTGGTTTTGGAAGTTGGGGTTCAAATAGCTTTTCCTATTGTCATTAGAAAAATACTTGACAAGTGATTATTCAGGAGCAGCAGTAGTTCCCAAGGACTTTCAAAAGCTCCTCTTGGCATTGACTTCCTAACTGACAGTGGGTCCTAACAGATGCTACTGTCAGTTCAAATATTGTAGTGCCATTTTTCTCTCCTTTCTTCCTATTTTGTCTAGAGTTTCTCAGTAGCTAGACAGTTGAGGATTCCTCTCTCTAAACCTCTAAACTACAGTTCTCTTATGTTAGGTATGTACACTAAACTGTTAATAATGCACTAAGCTACATCGATATTTTCAGTAGGATGTAATGACCCTGAAAGCATGGAACATTTTGTTTATTTTTCTTTGATTCCCTAGTAATTAATGCTTGTACATAGTAGGCACTTAGTGTTTAAATTCAGTGTAATTAAACTCTAAATGTATTCAATGAGCATTTTTATCTGCTAAGTACTGTTGATAATTATTTTAAATGTTAACTGAAAATAATTTGACTTTGCATCAAATATTTAAGTGCTTTCTCCAGAGGTAGGGAACTCCCCATCATGGAAGGTTTTCAGTTGGAGGTTAGGTGAACACTTGTCAGGAACATAACAGAGGGGGTTACAGTTCAATTATGATTTGACCTATATGATCTCTAAGGTTCCTCCAAACTCTGACCCTTTTGTGAGCTTACTTGCTGTGAGTTTCTTAGCAAACATATTATAAAGAAATAATGTGACCTTTGTCTAGTTGGATACTTTGCCAGCAGAGTGGACAAGAGGTAGTGAAAAAAGATATTTACATTCTTAAAATAAGTAGTATGTTTCTAAAACCAGGAGCAAGCATTATCTGTAATGGGGATCAAGGGTGAAATAAGTATGTTCATTACCACTACTATCATTCAGTATTGTACTAGAATTGCTAACTATAACAACAAGACAAAAAAAGAAAACATAAAAATAAACAGTGATGAAAAACTTTCACTTTGCATATTAATAAGGATATACTTAGAAAACTAGAGACTCAACTTAAAAAAAACTAGTTGAAACAAAGAACAACCTCAGCAAAATTGTACAATATAAAATAAACCCACACAAACCATATGCATTTCTATATACTACCAAGAAAACCCAGCAAGAAGAGATAAAGAGAAAAATTTCATTTAAAATAAATGCAGACAACATAAAATACTTGGAAATCTACCTGCCAAGACAAACCCAGGGATCATTCCAAAATAAAATTGTACAATATTTTTCACACAAAGACAGATCTGAACAATTGAATAATATTAATTGCTTGTGGGTTTACAATAAAAATAACAATTTTGTCTAAGTTAATTTACTTATTCAGTGCCAGATCAATAAAACTTCCAAAAAATTATTCTATAGAGCTAAAAAAAAATTCATCTTGAAGAGCAAAAGGTCAAAGAGTATTAAGGGAATTAATTAAAAAAAAAACACAAAGGAAGGTGGTCTAAAAGTTCCAGGTTTCAAACTGTATTATAAAGTAGTAATCATCAAAACAACCTGGTACTTGCTAAGAAATAGAGTTGTAAATCAGTGGAATAGATTAGGTGCACAATACTCACTAGTAATTGACCAGAGTAAACTGGTTGATAAACTCTAAGATCAAAGTTTGGGGATTAAGAAATCACTATTTTGTAAAATTACTGGAAAAACTGGAAAACAGTTTAGCAGAAACTAGGCATAGATCAACATCTAACTCCAAGATAAGGTCAAAATATATCAATGATTTAGACATGAAGGATAAAATAAGTAAATTAGAGGAGCATGAAAAAAATGTGTCAGTCAGATCTATGGATAAGGGAGGAGTTCATGACCAAACAAGAGACAGAGGGGATACAGGAAGTAAGATAGATAATGCTGATTACATGAAATTAGAAAGTGTTTGCACACTTTCTAATAAAACTAATGCAGTTAAAAGTAGAAGGAAAACAGGAAACTGCAAAGGGGGAAATTTATAGCAAATTTCTCTGATGAAGGCCTCATTTTTCAAATATGTACATGTATATACATATATGGGTACATACATATATAGGGAACTGAATGAAATTTATAAAAATAAGAATCATTCCTCAGTTGATAAATGGTCAAAGGATATGGAGAGACAGTTTTCAAAAGAAGAAATCAAAGCTATCAATAATCATGTGGAAAAAATGCTTAAAATTGCTATGGATTAGAGAAATGCAAATTAAAACTCTGAGATAGCACCTAACACCTATCAGATTGCTTAACATGACAGAAAAGGAAAATGACAAATACTAGAGGGGATGTGGGAAAATGGGGACACTAATGCACTGTTGGTGGAGTTGTAAACTAGTCTAACCATTCTGGAGAACAACTTAGAACTATTTCCAAAGAGCTATTAAGCTGTGCATATCCTTTGAACCAGCAATACTACTGCTAGGTCTGTATCCCAAAGAGGTCAATGATAAGGGAAAAATGACCTATTTGTATACAAATATTTATAGCAACCCTTTTTGTTGTGACAAAGAATATGAAATTGAGGGAATGCCCATCGATTGGGGAATGGCTGAACAAGTTGTGGCTTATGTTTGTGATGCAATATTATTCTGCTGTAAGAAATAATAAGCAGAATGGTTTCAGAAAAAACTAGGAAGACTTATGTGAACTCATACAAAGTGAGGTGAGCATAACCAGCAGAACATTATCTATCACAGTAACAGCAATATTGTAAGGATGATCAATTTTTTTTTAAAAAAAAAGTCTAAGTGAAAGACTTAGCTACTCTGATCAAGATAATGATCCAAGATTATTCCAAAGGCCCCATGAAAGATACTATCCACATACACAGATAGAAATGATGAACTCTGAATACACAGTAAAATGTACTTTTTTCTTCATTTTTATTGTTTTATTTTGTTGGTGTTTTCTTTTTCAACATGGCTAATATGGAAATATGTTTCCCATGACTTCACATTTGTAATCAATATCAAATTGCTTGCCCTCTCAAGGAGAGGGAGAGCCAAGGAAAGGAAGGAGAGAATTTGTAACTCAAAATTTTATTAAATGAGTTAAAAGGGTTTTTTTCCCACATGTAGTTAAGAAATATTTAATAAAATAAATGAAAATAATTTTTAAAAAGATATTTAAAGAAAAAATAAAAATGGAAAAAAAAACTCAAGGAGAAAGAGTTGGTTGCACATTATCTAGGATACAAAAATGGGAAAACCTGAGACCAAACCCAGAGAAAGGAGAATAGTCTGAGAACAGCTGGAGAGAAAATAATCTTCCAAAAATATAAGGTAAATGAAAACCAGCTGAGATGGTAGTGGTTGGTAGGGTCATTTCATTCAGGAAGACGATTAATGAGTACCGAGGTTTAATATGATTGAAAGTTGAGGGGAGAGTCAACAAGCCTACATAAAGGCATGTTGTCCAAATACCCTGTTCCAGGAAATGAACTACCAGTAATAAAATCCAATGGTCAAAGCCAGAAATAAAGTACTAAATCCAGGGGCTAGGCAAGAAAATATGTGTTTGTGAGAAACAGGTTTAAAGCTGATCATATCAGCAGACCATAGACTGAATTAGTCATTCAGTCAACATTAAGTGCCTGTTATGTGCCAGATGTTGTGCTAATCACTAGGGAGAACGTGAAAGAAAAAGACAGCCCATGCTCTTAAATAACTAGCTGAAAAGGACCTTAGAGACCTTCAAGTATCAAGCACACCACCCAAAGTTGGCTTGAAGCTCACAACACCACCTAATGAGGTTCAATCTAGATTAAACTATAATTGAGAAATATTTGACAAAATAAATAAAAATACAAAAAAATGATAATATTAATATGTGATTTTCTAAGTCAATATGTGACCCATAGAGATCCTTTATGGTCCCCATTTCTAACTGAGTTTGATACTACTAATCTAGTTGAATATTTTCATTTTATATGTGAGGAACTTGGAACCCAAAGAGATTAAATAATTTTCACAAGTTCACATATGCAATAAATGGGGGGGCTGGTGTATTCAAATCTAAAAGTGATGACTCCAAAACCAGTATACTTTCTATCATACCAAACCAAGGGAGGGATTTTTAGAGGGGAGAATAGAAGAATAGATAAAGGGAGTTTAGATTAATGGGAATGGGGGGTTAGGGGAGGGATCCTTAGAGGGGGGAAGGCAAATAATAGGAGGGCAGGGTGCTTGCTGGAGGAGAGAGATAGGCAAGTAATAGGAAGGTGATGTAGCAGGTAGAAGTAAAGTAGAGGAAGCAGGAAGGATAGGAAACAAAAGATATATACAAACATAAAAAAACAAAGATCAGGAGTCGATTATGTTTGGGTAAGGATATGTCTACGTACGCATGTATATATGTATAAGTGTGTGTATATATCTGCGTGTATATGTACATATCAAGAAATATCTAAATTATATTGTAGCTTTGTGGGGGGTGGGTGGGGGGAGGAAAAAGCAGAACAAAGTTAAAAAGTGAAAAACGACAGAAAACACAAGGAAGCAAAGAAAAGATGGACAATTCTCAACACAAGGTATATTATTTATCATACAGGTTTTCTTGAAACGAAAATTTATTGTTAAATATTTTGAATCCTCTTATATGTTCTGCTATGCATATGACATGTTTTTTTTCTTTTTTACTTTATATTTAAGTTTCAATATTTAAGTGTATGATATGTTTTTGTTTTTGTTTTAATTTGTACTTGTGTTCTGGTAAAATAAAATTCAGTTTTTAAAAAAAGAAGTCTTCTAGGCGTTTTTGCTTGTTTATTTCTAAATGTGTCAGAAGAAGACACTGGAAAAGAAGACTCTGTAATGAATTGCTCTG
The DNA here is from genome assembly GCA_028646595.1 of Phalanger gymnotis. Classification (NCBI taxonomy): domain Eukaryota; kingdom Metazoa; phylum Chordata; class Mammalia; order Diprotodontia; family Phalangeridae; genus Phalanger; species Phalanger gymnotis. The sequence goes on from CM053627.1 coordinate 176,461,307, forward strand.
TAATGAATCAGTTGATGATCTATTAACCTCTGAATAACAAGTTGAAATTAATGTTAATTGGATGTATCTCTGCTCCAGATTATGAAATTCATGGGGTTTGTTTTGCTTTTCTCTGAGTTGCAACATTCTTTGGTGAGGTATCGCTCCAATGACAATGTATCTGCAGACAAACATTAATAGAGTATGGCCATCTAACTTAACTTGGCTTAATGATGTTGAACAAATAGCACCTCTGGGAATATTTCCTATTTAAGGCCTTGGTCATGGCTCTCTTTTGTAACTATCCCTTTTCATTATACTGCATTTTAAGAGAAATTTTCTTCTGGATTAGACACTAGTATGTTACAAAGCATTTATCAAAATATTTTGCTACTAAAACTTATGTTTAAAAAAAAAACTAAAATAAAGGCCTAGTTGGGTCATCTCATTTAGGTGGTACAACATTCTTAGGCAACTGGCTGTTTACCTAAGGGTCATATCTAAAATAATAACCCATAAAACTATTGCAGTTAGATACGTGATTGAAAACAGCAGCCATTTTTTAATCAATAGTATAAACAAAGGTATAAAGAATATAGAGTAATAGATTGAAAGTCAGAAAGACCTGGGTTAGAATTCTACCTTACATACTTATTAGCTGTATGACCTTGAACAAGGCACCTAACCCCTCTCAGCCTCAATATTCCCAGGTGTAAACTGAAGGGTTTGGATGTATTGACCTTTAAGGTTGCTGGAAGTTTTGAGTCTATGATAGGGGTGAGGACCCTGTGGCCCTCTAGGTCCTTGGGTGCAGCCTTTTGACTGAGTCCAAGTCTTACAAAACAAATCTTTTATTAAATGGATTTGTTCTATAAAGTTTACGTTCAGTCAAAGGGCTGCACTTGACCTAGAGTGCTACATGTAGCCTTGAGGCCACAGGTTCCCCATCCATGGTCTATGATCTTTTGAAATCATGCAGCATGGATTTGAACCTTGAGCAACTTTGCAAATGAATTCATACAATTTGAACCTACTAAAATGTCAAAATAAGTAGATATAATTATTTTCAAATAAGCAAAGGAATGAATATTGTTTCTTTTTAACTTTTCAAAGATGTCCTTATAGTCAGGACATCACAATTGCAGTAGAGACTTTTAAGTACTTCCTTCTTCTAGACTGTCATTCTATGTTTAGGTTTTATGGCAATACTCTTCCTCAATTTCTCTTTCTGGACAATTTTTTCCTCTCTTTTTTGTGGATTTCTCTTTTTTGCTACCATTCCTCAATGATCACAGTGCTCCATGTCAAAGCTTTCTGCTATGTTGCAACAACGATGCTACTTGCCACTACTCTGACTGTGTAAGAGTAATAACACCAATACACAGGAGGGCTGCTAGCACAGGTTCTTTGATCTGCTTTTCCAAGGAAAGTAACTTTAAAGGGCTTATAATCTCACTTTAATTAAACATACATATATCATTCACTTAGTTCAGGGGAAAAAGTCAGCACCCTGAACATTAGAGCAAATACAGAAATTACAAAGAGATAAACAGACAGGCTTTTATCTGTCTGACCAAATCACAATACATACATAGTTACCAGAGAGAGAAGCAACAATATCTGGGTTTTTCAAACCTGGCGGAGAGGGGAGGAGGGTCAATTGATACCCAGGGTCTCATCACCAACACTCTTTCAAACAAACAAAATGCCAACCTGAGAATATATACATACTTTTTCAGGGTCAGAGTGCTTCACACCTCTCATGACCTAACTAGAAAAAGGGTATGGGCCTTCCTACAAACAAAGACTCAATCAAAGGCACTTGATTGCCCCAGTGCTGAGAAGCACTCCAAAACAAAAGACAACAAAAAGTCCCACTTTGTTTGCCCTTACATATGTCTACCTTGCATTCAAAATTGTGTTCACAATTCAAGAACCAACATTAAATTTAGGTATTGCAGCAACCAATCAGTCATGCTTGTTACTTTTTATGTTGCCAAAACAGATGGTCTAGTGACAAATTTAGTCTTGTTTTTAATCCAATTGTTTGTCATTGTTTAATCATAGTATCATTGGATATATTCATTCATCTGTTAGCATCATAGGAATATAGATTTAGAGAGGGAAGGGACCCTCAAGGTCATCTTGTCCAATCTCTTCATTTTACAATTGACTAAATCATTTAGGTGTTGATCGAACATCTGAAATGGAGCAAGCCAAAAACCAAGCTCATATAATTCCCCAATAAATGCTTCTCTTCTCAATTTACTCATTTTCAGGGATTACCAGTTCCTCAAGTCTAATACTTCTTAAGTGTTTGCTATGCTTGAGATATTATGCTAAGCACTGGGAATGAAGATACAAAACAGAAAGAACCCTCCAAGCAACTTACACTCTCTTGGGGAAAAAATTACGTACAGGGATGAATTAATACAAAATGTATACGGAAATTTTGAGGCAGGGAGAACACTAACAGTTTGGAGGGAGACATCAAGAAAAGCCTCCTGTAAAAAGTGGCATTTGAGCTGAGCCTTGAAGGAATTCAGAAGCAAAGGTGAGAAGGCAATACATCTGAGGAATGGAGGACATTTTATACAGAGGTGGAAGATGGGATGTCACTCCCTCTATTTGGTCAACCTCAGTGATTCTCTCTCTGTATTATAAATCTCTGCATAACCTCACTCTTGTCTACATTTCCAGTCTCCTTATGCCTTACACCTCTTCCCCCACTACCTGGCACTCTGTGCTCCAATGACCATGGCCTCCATACTCTTCCTCACACTACGTATTCCATCTCTTGAGTGAGCATTTTCACTGGCTGTCTCTCATGCCTGAAATTGTCTCACTCCTCATTTCTGCCTCCTTGCTTCCCTCCTGTCATTCAATTCAACTAATGTCCCATCTTCTGCAGGAAGCCTCTTAATGCTAGTGTCTCCTCTTTGTTGATTATCTGCAATTTATCTTGGCTATATCTTGTTTGTACAAAGTTGTTTGCACATGGTCTCCCCCATTAGACTGTGAACTCCTTGAGAAAAGAAACTGTTTTACCTTTCTGCATATCCCAGCACTTTGTATAGTGCCTGGCATGTGGTAGGTGCTTAATAAGTCCTAGTTGACTGACTGACATGGTGAACAGCAAATAGGGCAGTTTGGCTGAAATATTGAATGTATAAAGTAGTGGTGGTAAACATGATCACTCAAAAAATATTCAGCAAAATGAAGGCCTTCTTTCTCTTTGCCCTCACATATACAAAGACTTACATGAACTTGGGTTCAAATCCAACCTCTAATGCTTACTACCTTTGTGACCTTCAATAAGTCACTTAAATCTTCTTGGACCTCATTCTTGTCATCCATAAGATGAGAAATCCAGACTAGAAAGTCTCTGAGGTCCCATTTACCTCTTACCTATGAGCATCCAATCCATAACAAAATTCAATTATTGTGTGTGTATGTGTGTGTGTGTGTGTGTATGTTTTATTGTGTCGCTTCTCCCTTCCTCTATGTTCCCATAGCCACTGCAGTTGGCCAGGTCCTTAGTGCTTCCTTTCTGTCTAAATTATTCTAGCAGTCGACAATTGCTCATGACAGTGAAATCAAGTATTCTATTCTCATATGGGCCATTCCAGTCTTCCAAAAGTATCCTCTTATTAATGGTTAAAAGTATTGAATGATTAATTCTCTGACATCATCATTTATATCTCAAAGATTTTGTAATTAAGAATTTCTGTGTATATATGTATAAAAATCTCTAAAATGAATTTAAGCATGAATGAAATTAATGAAGTCTACGTAACAATTAAAGCTAATATACTATAGAGTGCATTTTTCCAGTATATTAAAAAAGCCAAATGCTTTCATTTTCTATCAGCTTGACTTATTTATAAATATATATTTTGAAATATTTTTTCTGCATTTCTGTCAGTTTGACAGTTGATAGGGTGCTACTTGTTGAGAATGTTTATAGTACCATTGAAACAAGTACAGAAAAGATAGCTAGATGCCTAAGTAGGTAGAGCTCTGGGCCCAGAGTGATAACTGACACTTACTAGCTGTATGACCCTATGCAAGTCACTTAATCCTGTTTGCCTCAGCTTCCTCACCTGTAAAATGAGCTGGCAAAAGAAATGGCAAAACATTCCAATATCTTTGCCAAGAAAATCACTTGGATGGTATACTCCATGGGGACATGAAGAGTTGACCACAACTGAATGACTGAGAAATGAAAACAGAGAAGGGACTCGTTAATGTTTTTGAATTTAGGAATATAAAATAGATGATCAAGTAAAAAGCGTTTCTAATACATCTTCAAATTTGGAAAAGGGTCTTAGTTGTATCTATTCATTTGTAATGTGAAACAAGAAAAACCATCTCTAATATAACATTAAAAATGAGGAGCAGAAGAGGCAGATTTTTTTCCTAAATTTTCAAAGCAAGTTGATAATTTACTTTTCAATGTGTAATGCAGATTGTAGGTTACCATGGTGATCATTTGGCTCATACTAACATGAAATTGTTAACAAAGCTGAGGTAGAAACTCAGACACATGGCCTTACTAACCATATTGCATTTTGACCTTTGATGATTTTATAGACAGCTTTTTGTTTTGACTTTTCTCTCTTAATTCATGAATATGAATTTCTTTTGACAGGCGTTATTAATTCTGTTTTGTTGGAATGATGTAAGTCAAAAGATTCACTAACCAAACCTTTTAAAAATGTAATAATGCAGTTTTTTGTATAAAAAAAATTAGAAAAGCTACATCATTCACACCTCCTTCTGTTCACCCCTTTGTGCTCTTGGTCCGCTTAAATGAGCTCTCTGGTTGTTGTTTATGCTCAAGTTGTTCCTGAGGCGTACAAATGGCCCAGCAAAGCCAGAGGGGGTTCCAAAAACACCCACATAGGACATGTGTAGAAGAATTCCAGTCCTTTTTCTCCTTTGTCTTTGACCTCTGTCAGAACAATTATTTTCTGAGATTTCTTTGGCTATAGTTGGGGCTGGCTATAAATGTCTCAAAGCAAAAGAGTGAAAAACAAAAGTAGAAGATGGCAAAGTGAACTCATTGAATGGGAAAAATATGTGAGTCAATGATTTCTCCCTTTCCTCATCTATAAATCAGCTATAATTTTGAAAATCTGGGGTTATCTCAGGGTCATTGTGCTCATAGATGAGCAAAACAAGTAATTTGATCAGTAATCAGTATTTGTGAAATCCAAGTAGCTCTTGAATCATTAAGGTGATTTTTTTTCTTCTGATTTTGAAAATGGTATTTATAAAATGAGTTGAATTATTGTAAAAGCAATATGCTAAAGTAATCTTCTCTCTCCCACCCTCATTTACCTATAAGAATATAAATGCAGGGAAGCAATGTATTGTATATCTACATTTTTTTTCTCTTTTGCTTTTAGATGCCTAGACCTGCCTACAATTTTACTGGCTGTATGAAAATCATAGAAATCAATAACCAGAGACTTTTCACCCCATCTAATGCAGTGAGCAAAAACCATATTGAGAGATGCAGGTAAAACATCCTTAGTGCTTCTTCAAATCAAAAGAAACTGATATTCTTGACTCTTTTTTTCTTTACTTAAATGAAATGTATCCATTTGAGATAATTTCTGTGAAAATATATTTTTCCCATGCTCCTCTTTAAAAATTTTCTTCATATTGCAGCACTCTACTTTTTTTAAAGATACTGGTGATGATTGCACAGAAAGATTTAATTATGAGAGACAACTCATAAATAATGGGTTCCTTCCCAGTGACAACTAAGATAATTACATTAAACAAGTCAATATGTGACTAGATATAGTAGTCAAACAAGGGAAACACTGGTCAGAGTCAGCTTCATAGTATCCCAGGGTCTCTGTCTCCCCCACAAAGGTTAAAGTAGTTCTTTTCCTCCAATTTGGCCCCTGTTTTCTGAGGTGTCCCTTCCAATTAAATTTCTCTTAAAAATTTAATTTTAGAGCACTTTTAATGCAGATGGTATTCAGTAGATTTTGTTATGCTTACTCCACATCCAAGAATCACTCATAATAGCTCTGCTCAGCTACAGTCTTGACTCTGACACTAAATCACTTCTGTGACCTTGGGCAAGTCACAAGTTCACTGGGGCCTAATTTATAAAAAGGAGTGGGTTGGACAGCATGATATCTGAAGTTCTCTTGATATATAAAATCCCAGAAGAACAATTTGACATAAAAATCACCCCATTTAATCACCCTGACATTAGGGAGAGGGATGGGGAAAACATTAAGCATACTATAAAGACAGAGAAAAGACCAGTAGTTTCAATAAAAAACAAGTTAACATTCATCAAGAGCCAAAGCACTTTTTATCTTTAAGGCTTTTCTTCATAATAACCCTGTGAGGAGGATAGTGCAAATATTCATCATCCCTATTTTACAGACTAGGAGACTGAGGCATAAAGAAGTTAGATGATATGCCCAGTTTCATACAACTAGTAAGTGCCAGAACTGAGGCTTGAAGCCAAATTTCCTCTTTTCTCAGGTCTATCACAGATGCTGTGACATCATAGTGCAAATCAGCTGATATTAGGGGCTCAAGTTAAGGTGTTATGTTACATTAGGGAAGTCAGGCAGTGTCTCTGGGCTTCAGCTGCTGCATCTGCCAACTGATAGGCCTGGACTAGGTCGTCTCTAAACTTAGTATCATATGTATTAGAATAGTATGCTGTAGTATTCTATGATTCACTGAAAATCATTTACACTATTAGTGACTGGTAACACTTTTATGCTTTTTCTTTTCTTCTCCAAAGTATTTAAATTGTTCTAAAGGGACAAGTAATAGTGCCTAATGTATTGCCCTTCACGTAGTAACTGCTAAGTAAATATTTATTGAATCGAATTAAAAACAAAGCAACACATTTTCTAAAATAAAATTTTAGCTCTCTTTATATTGTATAAATGTCCCCCTGTGATTCTTTCCCTCCTCCTTCCTAGCAACCATCCCATATAACAAAGAACAAAATAATTTTTAGTGAAATCACTATTGTCACAGGCATGAGGAGGAATTATTTAGGGGCAAAAAGTTCCTTCTCCTCAAATCCCAGTGAGTAGGTGACCACATATTCTGCCTATGCATAAGACCAGACTTGTAGAGCCATAATTGGTTGCTATGACAACTTAGATTCCTTAAATGAGGCTGCTATTATGCTCCCCAGTACACCCAATGTAATTTCAAAATAACAGAGCTTCTCTGTCATCAGCCAGATGCTATTGCCACAGGCTTGGGAACTATACTCCCCTTCAAAACTTTTTTATCCTTATGTAAGCCTGGGTGAAGATGAGACTATGGAATAAACGGAGGGACATTTGTCCCTTCAGCATTCATATAGGCATATTTGTAATATCTTCTTTTTGATACAAAGGGCAAAATCAAATTAGAAAAGAAGTGGTAAAAATGAATGGAATTGGTATAGCTTTGTGGAGGGCAAACCGTTATAAATCCAAGGTCAAGTACTTTAGTTTCTATGTAAAATCAATGAATTAATGATCAAAGCAGATATAGAGTTGTGATTTTTGCTCTCTTCTTACTGCTTTGGCAATTAAAACTTATACAGAATGGAAATCATAGAAGTGATGTAACCCTGATCTATTATCTATCTTCAATAACTATTTATGCATCTATATATCTATTGATTTATCATTTATCTGCCTATCTATCATTCTATCACTGTCACTTGAGCTATGTCCAGAAGTCTGACATTGGTCTAGTCAAACTGTTCCTCAAACATGACATTCCATCACATATTTCCATGCCTTTGCTTTGTTTACCTTGCATGCCTGTAATGTTTTCCATCTCCATCTCCATAGTTCTTTCCTCTTATGCATAGAACTGACCTTTTTACTTCCTTTTTATGTCTGATTCCTTTTAGAATTAAATTGAAACATTGTCTTCCACATGATACTTTTCCTATATATTCCACCACTGCTGCTAGTGCTTTCCCTTAGATTCCCAAGATTACATTACATCCCTTTTGTTTTGTGTGTGTGTGTGTTTGTGTGTATGCAAGACGCCAGCCTTTCCTGTTAGACTATAACTCCTTAATAAATGCAAATTAAAACAACTCTGAGGTATGACTTCATGCCTAACAGATTGGCTAATATGATTTTTTAATAGGAAAATGACAAATGTTGGAGGGGATGTGGAAAAATTGGAACACAAATGTACTGTTGGTGGCATTGTGAACATATCCAACCATCCTGGAGAGTAATTTGAAACTATGCCCAAAGGGCTATCAAACTGTATATACCCTTTGACCCAGGAATACCTCTACTAGATTTGTATCTCGAAGGGATCAAAGAAAAAGGAAAAGGTCGTTTATGTGCAAAAATATTTATAGCAGCTCTTTTTGTGGTAGCAAAGAATTGGAAATTGAAGAGATGACTATCAATTCTGGAATGGCTGAACAGGTTGTGGTATATGAATGTGATAGAACACTATTTGAGCAGGATGGTTTCAGAAAAACCGGGTAATCCATATATAAACTGATGAAAAGCGAACTGAGCAGAACCAAGAGATCATTGTACACAGTAACAGCAATATTGTATGATGATCAGCTGTGAATGACTTAGCTATTCTCAGCAATACAAGGCACTTCTGAAGGACTTGTGGTGGAAAATGCTGTCTCCAGAGAAAGAACTGATAGAGTCTGAATGTAAATTAAAGCATACTTTTTAAATTTTGTTTTCCTTAGGTTTTTTTGCCTGTGTTCTTTTTTGCAATATAGGTGATATGGAAATATGTTTTCCATGACTACACATGTATAATCCATATCAAAGTACTTGCCTTCTCAAGGCTAGGAGTAAGAGAATTTGGAGCTTAAGAGTTATTTTTAAAAAGAACAATAAAATTGTTTTTACATGTAATTGTAAAAACAACATTCTTTTAAAAAAAAGAATATATCTCCTTAAGGCATGAATTGATTTCTTTTTGTTTTTAATCTCTAGCACATAACAGTGTTGGCACTTAGTAGGTCTTTGTTGATAAATTGCTAGATTGTCATTTATAAAAAGTGCCTATGTTGACCATTAAATATGGATAACCTAAGCTTATAAGCAACACTGTTACTTTCTAGCTCAATGGATAGAGTACCGGGCCTGGAATCAAGAAGATTAAAATTCAAATTCTGCCTCAGACATTCAGCTGTGTGACCTTGGCAATTCATTTAACCTCTGTTTGCCTTAGTTTCCTCATCTGTAAAATTAGGAAAATAATAGCATCTACCTCTCAGGGTTGTAGTGAGGATCAAATAAGATAATATTTGTAAAGTCTTTTACACAGTGCCTGGCACAAAGTAAGTGCTATCTATAAGCTAGTTATCTATTATTATTACTATCATTGCTGTTGTTGTCACTAACATGGCCAAATTAATGTTTGAGAAATTAAAAATTAAATTAACTAGATCCTCTCCCTACATGGTGCACAATAATCATTTTTGCTTGTATTTTAAACCTATTTAATTTTTGACAGAATTGAGAAAATCAGCTGTTATTCAGATATCACATTTGTACTGCTTGAGCTATGCTCTGTTTTGTTGTGTGTTTATTGCTTTTTGTACTGATGGATTGAAAGGAAAATGTGTGGTAAATTTATTCAGTTCCCATTCAGTAATATGTCCCTAAGGAAATAAACCAACATTTAAAAAGGAAGTAAGAAAATAAACTACAATGTATGATTTTGTATGTACCTGATTTCTTTCATGCCTGAGGCATATGGGCTAGTACTTATTTTCATGGTCACAATAACCCAATAAGTTTGCTTTTATACTTGTGTTTAAAAGACCAGGGCCTAGGTCTGAATATTGTTTTAGTTTCCAAATTGGTCCCCTCCAGAGATCTTTGCCTATCTGCACATTTCACATACATAGGAAGAAGAAAAAGAAAAAGAAAAAAAGTCAGTTCTATGCATAGGAGGAAGGAATTGTGGAATAACAGAACAAGCCCTAGGCAAGTAATTAGGAGTTCTGAGTACTGGCCCTGACTCTGACACTAACTGGCTGAGTTATGACACAGGAAAATAACTTCCTCCTCTGGGCCTTAGTGTCTCATTTATAAAATGAAAGAGAAAGTAGGACATGAATGACCTCAAAGGTCTCCCTATCTTTAACATTCTGTACTTCTAGGGAGCAAAATGCTACCCACAGGAGGAAGGCAAGAGAATAAGCATTTATATGGAACCTATTAGGTACCAAGCCCTTTACAAATCCTATTTCATGTTAGTAAGTACTATTATTAAACCCATTTTATAGTTGATAAAACTGAGGCAGACAGCAGTTAAGTCACATCACTAGTAAGTATATGAGATCAGATTTGACCTTGTCTTCCTGAATCAGGGAGCAGCTCTGTATCTACCCTGCCTCAAGGCACAGTGTGATTTGAAGGCCAACAAAAGGCCCTTATATCTTTAAATTCCTCCTCCATGACTATTCAGCCACAATTCCTAAAATTCTCACTATTAAAGGGATTCCTTTCCATTAAGGAATTGTTTCTATGAGAATCTTCAAAATAATGAGAGTTGTTAACTTACATTTATAGAACATTTTAAGTTTTACAAAACCCTTTCTTCACAAGCATGCTATGTAATCACAATATTATTGTTAGGATTTTATGGGTGCAGAAATAATGGCTCTAACAACTGAGGGTATTTGTTCAAGATCACAAATCTACTAAGTATTTGAACTAGGATTCAGATGCTCAAGTCTCTCCTAGCCCCAAGTTCAGTACTATTTCCATTATACCATACTTTACAACAAAAACCACAGAATGAGAGACTGGAAAGGAACACTGGGGATCATTGTACAGAGTGTATGACTAATAAATATGGAAGGAAGGAAGGAAGGAAGGAAGGAAGGAAGGAAGGAAGGAAGGAAGGAAGGAAGGAAGGAAGGAAGGAAGGAAGGAAGGAAGAGAGGGAGTGAGGGAGGGAGAGAGGGAGGCATGGACTAGGTGGTAGTGAGAGAAGGAAGAACAGCTTTAGGAGCTCTTGATTCTGAGAAAGAAAGGGGACCTGGCCAATGGTAAGAAAGAGATTACAGGTACCCCTATGCTAGCATTGAACCCAGGACCTGACCCTGTTTAGCAATTCCTTTGTCCATTGCCACTTCTAGTTCATTGTTCAAAGGCATAGAGGAGCATTTTCAGTTAAGAGGGAATGGAAGCTCTGAGGGGTAGTATCAATTCTGGCCCCAAGGAATCAGGGACTCTGAGGAATAATATCATTTCTGGTCCTAAGAGAGGAGGGACCCTGAGGATCAGTATCAATTGTAATTCCAAGGATTCAGGGACCTTTCCTACGTAAGGACCAAAAGACAGACCAAAGACTATGACCACACCTCTTCCCAGATCTTAGCAACTGGGAAGCACCAAAAATTTCCAACTTCCCAGAACTAGCTTTGAGGGGGAAAAAACACAGTGTGAATAAGTTACTATGGTGACAAGGAAGACAGTGAAATCAAAATGGCTACAGGAAAAGCCTCAAATGGAAAAAAGTGCATTGGACACAAACACAAAAAGAATTTCTCAATGAGCTAAAAATGATTTTCCAAATCAAATAAGAGTGGTAAAGTAAAAAATAGGCAAAGAAATTAAAGCAAAAAATAAATATGAAAATACAATTAAGAGCTTGGTAAAAAAGACACAAAAGACTAAAGAAAATAATGTCTTAAACTACAGAATTGGCTTTAACAAGCAGAAATGGAGAAATGGGGAGGGGGGAGTTACAAAATCTCACCAAAGAAAAGAATCTTAAAAATTAGAATAGGGCAAGTGAAAGCTAATGACTTCATGAGACACCAAGTAAAAATAAAATCAAAAGACTGAAAAAAATAAGAGAAAATATGAAATATCTCATTGGCAAAACTACTGACCTGGGACATGGATCTAGGAGAGAAAGTTTAAGAGAAATATTGGATTACCAGAAAGTCATGATCAAAGGAACAGCCTAGATATTACATTAAAAGAAATTATCAAAGAAAACCATGCCAGTGAATAATACAGAAATTGAAAGAATCCCCTGATCACCACCTGAAAGAAATCACAAAATATAAACTACTACGAATAGTATTATTAAATTCCAAATCTCCCAGATCAAAGAGAAAACAGTTCAAGGAGTCAAAAAAGAAAACCTTTCAATATCATGGAGTCACATAAGGATCACAAAAGATTTAGGAGCTACCATATTAAATATGGGGGGGGGAGATTTGGAATATAATATTCCAGAAGGCAAAAGAGCTGAGATTACAACCAAAAATAATTTACCCAGACAAACTGAATATAATCCTTTAAAGGAAAAATGAATATTTAATGTAAAAGAGGACTTTAAAACATTTCTGATAAAAGACCAGAGTTGAATAGGAAATTTAACTTTCAAATGCAAGATTCATGAGAAACATAAAAGGGTAAACAGGAAAGAGAGATTATAAGGGAATCAATAAGGTTAAACTTTTTACCTTTCTATATGGGAACATGATATGCATATCTTCTAAGAATTTTATCATTATTAGGGTGGTTAGAAGGCTTCTGCATTGAAAGCCGGTATGGGAGTGAGTCAGTTATGTTGGGGTGATGTTAAAAAATGGATAGGTGAGAAAGAGGATTGCTCTAGCAGAACAGGAAGGAACAGAAGAAATGGGGAAAATTATCTCATATTAAAATATGTGAAAGGAAGAGCTTTTGCAATGGTGGGGAAAATTGGGAGAGCAATACTTGAACCTGGTTTAAACAGGTTTAAAAGGGGACATTTTATATATAATATATATATGTACATATACATATATTATATATGTATATGTGTGTATGTAATCCATTGCTAATATAAATTTATTATATTTAATAGGGAAGTAGAAAGGAAAGAGGATAAGAGAAGAGGAGGTGACAAAAGAAAGGGCAGATAAAAGATGGTAGTAGTCAGAAGCAAAACACTTGGGAGGGAGGGGAAGAGAGAGAGAGAGAGAGAGGATAAACAGAGAAAGATATGAAGGAAAGATATGCAGTCAGTTATCATAACTGTAAATGTGTATGTGATACTCATAAAACAGAAGCAGCAGAATGAATTAAAAACTGGAATCCAATAGTATGTTGTTTACAAGAAACATTTGAAACAGAGATACACACAGTTAAAATAAGGGGCTGGAGAAGAATTTGTTATGCTTCAGGTAAGATTTTTAAAAATCAGAGACAGCAATCATAATCTCAGACAAAGCAAAAGCAAATGGTGACCTGATTAAAAGGCACAGGCATAGAAACTACATTTTGCTAAAAGGAACCATAGACAGTGAAGTTATATCAATATTAAACACATATATAACAAATGGCATAGCAAACAAATTCTTAAAGGATGAGGTAAATGAATTACAGGAGGATATAGGCAGTAAAACTATATGAGTGAGGGACCTCAACATTTCCCTCTCAAATCTAGAGAAATCTAACTGTAAAATAAATAAGAAAGAAGCCAAGTAGATGAACAGAATCTTAGAAAAGTTAAATATGATAGACCTCAGGAGAAAATCGAATGGAAATAGAAAGGATTATACATTTTTCTCAGCTATCTAGCCAGTACACTACGCAGCTTTGTGAAGGTGCCTTCACAAAAATTGACATAAAAACCCACAACCACATGCAGAAAAGCAGAAATATTAAATGCACCTTTTTCAGACCATAATGCAATAAAAGCTACATTCAATAAAGGGCTGTAAAAGCATAAATTAAAAGCTAATTGGAAATTAAATAATCTAATCTTAAAAATGAAAGGGTCAAAGAACAAATCATAGAAACAATCAATAATTCCATTAAAGAGAATGAGAACAATGAGATAAACATTCCAAAATTTGTTGAATGCAGCCAAAATTAGTACTTAGTGGCAAATTTAAATATTTAAATGCAAGATCAATAAAAGAGAGAATAAGTAGATCAATGAATTTGGGCACTCAATTTAAAAAAACCTAGAAAAATAACAATTTAAAATTCCTGAATTAAACAAAATGGAAATCCTGAAAAACAAAGGAAAGAAGAATAAAATTGAAAGTAAAAAGCTGTTGAACTAATAAATAAAACTAGGAGCTGGTTTTATTAAAAAAAAAACAATAAAATAGATAAACCATTGTTTAATTTGATTTAAAAAAAAAGAAGAAAACCAAATCACCAGTATCAAAAATGAAAAGTTTGAATGTACCACCAATGGAGATGAAATTAAAACAATTATTAGGAGTTATTTTGCCCAATTATATGCCAGTAAACTGACAACTCAAGTGAAATGAATGAATATTTGAAAAAATATAAACTACCTAGATTAATAGGAGAGAAAACGTGTATGTATGTGTGTATGCATACATATACACACGTGTGCATACATACATTCATATATACATATATGTATACCCATATGTGTATGTATATAGGTATATGCATATACCTATATACATGTATATGCCTGTCTTAGAAAAGGAAATTGAACAAGCTATCAATGTATTCCCTAAGAAAAAAAATCCCCAGGACCAGAGAGATTAACAAATAAATCCTACCAAGCATTTAAGGAACAATTAATCCCAATTCTACATAAGCCATTTGAAAAACTTGGTAAGAAAGAGTCCTACCAAATTCCTTTTGTGCTTTTGATATTTCAACCAGGGAGAGCAAAAACAGAAAAAGAAAACTATAAACCCATCCCCTTAATGAATGCAAAATTTTTAAATAAAATGTTAGCAAGGAGATAGAGATATAAATATATTATACATATATATGTATATATGTATGTATATTGTATATCACAAAGATCATATACTATATCCAGATGGGATTAATACCAGGAATGTAGAGCTATCTACATATTAAGAGAAATGAGTATAACTGATCTTACCAATATATTTTTTAAATCCTATGATTATATCAGTAGTTCCAGAAAAAGTCTTTGACAAAATGCAACTACCAGTCCTATTAACTCTGAGAACTAAAGGCTCTTCAACATTAAACAGGTTACTCTACCTTTCTAATCCTCAGCTTTCTCATCTGTAAAATGGGAACAATAATCCCATCACCTCCCACCTCACAAGGTCATTGGTAAGAACATATTTTATAAATAATAAAGCACTACATAAGTGTAAGTAATTATCCTTATCCTTCTTACCATCAACAGTCATAGCATTGTCTTTTTGGCCTAGGATTGTTATTGCAGTACAGGGTACTCCCAGTGAGGAAATATCTTCTACAAGGCAGATTGTAAAAGTATTCTGCAATTTGCAGTCTTAGATAATTACCTGGGACAATGAGAAGTTTAGAGACTTCCCCAATATGTGTCAGTGGGGCTACTTGAATCCAGATCTTCCTAATTCTAAGGCCAGCTATCTCGCCAGTATACTACACTGCCTCTCATTATTCCTGGAGGGAAAAAATTAGTATATGTATGTATGAGTGTGTATGCATGTGTGTATATGTATATATATATATACATATATATATACATATACACACATATATACATATACGTACATATATACATATATATAATTATTCCAGTGAGAGAGAAATAAGAAATACCATATACTTGGTCAAGCCCTGTTCACTTGTTACTAGTCCCTTTGAAAATCAATTTTCTAGCCTCTCTGGATAGTATTCATATATAATATAAATTAATTAAGGGAAAGAAAATAGGAAAGGGAGAATATCCTCTGGCTGGTAATTTTGGCATAAACAGCAGCTTAAGAAAAAGAAAATTTTACATTGAGACTGCTGAAATCATAAAGTGATAGAACATTAAATTATTTCTATGTGCTGCCATGCTTAGTTCACATGTCCTGGTTTATTTGTTGTCAGGATGTCCACTCCATTTATTTCAGAATTTTCTTTGAGAATTCAGTATTGCTGGAATTTAGGGGAATTTCTAAGAGACCTGATTCCAAATGAAGAATCTTAGAGTAGTTATATATTTTAGAGTCAGTTGTTTATTCCTAATTGTAGAATTGATCAATTTTCCTTTAGATATTTTTTAATATAACATTTAAGAGAGTAGGGGTGAGTTAATATGATCTCAGTTTCAAAATATTCTTAGTTATTTGCCAAAGTCAAATTTTTGCTAAGAAAAATATATTCAGTTCAATTGCAGTCTTGCTTTCACTGACATTGCTCATGCTATCACGTATTTGAATTTTAAACAGCGTGGTTCCTTATGCTTATTAAAAATCTTTGGCATACAAATCCAAGAAGCTGTTGCTAATTTTAAAGCCTTGTTCTCGTTGGTGAGGTGAATCTCTTTGGAATGGGTTCTTTAGCGGTGGTTTTCATTCTTGGTCATGATGTGGCATCGATACCTGCAGTGTAAATTTAGAGTTCCTAGACAAAAATAGAATTAGCCATATTCATTCAAAAACTGTAGTGGGATATTGTGTTTCCATACAGACTTTAGGGAAACACTGCTTCAAATGAAAGTGTAGCTTATATGAAAACTTTTTATAGCCTTTGAGTTTCTGCTATCTCTAATAGAACATTGACTTTCTGCTAATGCAATTAATTAACTGACAGGTCTTACAAATCTGAAAGTGCTACTATATGAATATTATAATTATTAGTTATTTACAATAAGTACATTATTTTCCACACTATGTGTACCATTGTAATTCACTTTACATAGAACACGAATTTCTGAAAAAACAGTACAAACAATCCCTTATGGCCAAGGACTGATTCACTGTTGTATTTCTATCTTCAATTCCTAGCACAGGGCCCATCACATTTTAAATTCTTCTCAGATCTTTGAATTTTTTTAAAGGATCCCTAATCACATTGGGGCACTCTCTTCATCCACTCAGATCAAAATTCCTCTGGCAAATTAGAAGATCATATGATCATAGAATCAGAGTTTGAGAGCTGGAAGGGAATTCAGATGCCATTTAATCCAACTCCCTTATTTTATAGATGTGGGAAATGACACTCACAGAGGTTAAGTGACTATTCTGAGATCACACAACAAGTATCATAGGCAGTATTTAAACTCAGGACCTATAATTCCAGAGCCAATGCTCCTTTTTGAGAGGTTCTAAAGCCAAAACATTGATCATCCCACAGGTAACCTGATAATGAGAATCTCTGAACTTAACTGGGCTGGTCCTCAGGCAACAGAAAAGTACTCCATCACTGGATTTGTTCCTAAAACAATTTTACAGTTGGTTGGAATATGTTAGGATTTATGTTATGCTGGCATAGCCTTTGAGAACCAAGAGTGACCTACTTAACTACCATCGTAATCTGAGTGTGTGTGTGTGTGTGTGTGTGTGTGTGTGTGTGTGTGTGTGTGTGTGTGTGAATATGAGTGGGTAGGTATGTTTATATGAGAATGAGTGGATTCCCATGAAGGGCAAGGATCTTGGTATAAAATTAGTAAACTGTTCCTGGAATAACCTTATAATAAAATGAATTTTGTAGTAACTGAGTGAGGCTACTGATTGATAAAAAATGGGAAACACACATTTGGTGGCTTATAAGTTTCAGTAATAGAAAGCTCACCCTCAGAGTTAGGCCTGAGTGGAAAAATAGTCCGTTGCCTTCTGGACATCTGACCTCTCAGTGAAAAGTTGAGTTGGGGTAAGTCGCTGGAGGAGATACTGCAAAATCGAAAGAAAATTGGATCCATTAACTATTGTTATGTTTTCTAAAATTTTTACATATATTTCTGATTATTTATAAATTTTAGTGGCCCTAATATTTTAACTTCCAGTGATTTTATTCTCTAATCTTCTTGTCAAGTAGATAATGACCTGAAACTGAATACTTAAATGTACTATGAAAGAGAAATATATGGTAAATAAAGGTAAATAAATCATTTTAATCATCCTTATGCATTTTGAATAACTATCCCCCATTTTTTCTCTTTAGTAAATATAAGTTTTGTATAATTCAATGTAATATGCCTATTACTACCAGGGTACATTAGCATTGCTTAAGAAAACTATATATATTGTCTATACATTTTCATAGATTTAAAGTGGGAAAAAATGGCAGTGGCCATTTAGTCTGCCCCTTAATTTTTTAATGTGAGGAAAATAAGGCCCAAGGAAGTTTTATGAAATGCTCAAGAATACACAGATTTCAAAGATGAGTTTTCAACTTAGGTCCTCTGACTCCAGAGTCGTTGTTCATTCTACTGCATCATTCTTCCTTTTGGATCGTTATAAATATATCCTGC
Source organism: Phalanger gymnotis (assembly GCA_028646595.1). Lineage (NCBI taxonomy): Eukaryota > Metazoa > Chordata > Mammalia > Diprotodontia > Phalangeridae > Phalanger > Phalanger gymnotis. The sequence continues at coordinate 176,479,487 of CM053627.1, forward strand.
CCCTTCATTGAATCTCCTCTTCCTCTACGCTCCTATATCTTTTACTTTCTACATACCTTACTTTTCTTTCTGCCCACTTCTTAGTATTCCATCTTAGATTCAATCTTTAATATTTGTTTCAGTTCCGTTGACTTTCTCTGTTGATGATCATCTTCATCAATACAGTATTCACTGGACTGGTGAACTTTTTCTAAATGATGAATACTTTTTTTAGATGTTCTAATAATCATTTAGTCAATGGACGAGTATTTATAAAGTGCTTACCATGTGTCTTTCACAATTCTAGAAACTTGGTATTCAAGAGCCCTTGGCCTCAAAAAGCTTATATTCTACTAGGGGAAAATGACGTGTTCTCGGAAAAGTAAATACACAGTGATGTTTAGGGTGGAGGAAAGTAGTGATAACAACTAGGAAAATCAGGAAAGGTTTCTTGTAGATGAAGGAATTTGAACCAAATCTGGAAGGGAGGTTGGGATGCCATGAGTTACAGCTTTCTAGGCATGGAAGTATATGTGAATATATGAAACAAGTTAACAGAATGTTATATTAGTGCAAAAACAAGTTTGTATCATGGACTCCTTTGGCAGGCTCAAGATTCCAATGGAACTTTTCTCAGAATACTACTTCAAATGCTTAAAATCAAATATATAAGATTACAATAGAAACCGATTTGATATATATATATATATATTTATACATACATATGTATTTGTATACATATATGTGTATGTATGTGTGTATATACACATATATACAGACATGCATACATACATATACACATACATAAGTTTGGGGGGAAGAGGGATAGGTTTGGGTTTTTTTTTTAGCAAATCCATGAACTCTAGGTCAAAACCTAGACCAAAATAAAAAAAAAGATAATAAAATTAATAATCTTGGAAATGTAGATTGGATTCAGATTGTGAAATCCTTTAAAGACCATAAAGATGATGAGCTATGATGAGCCCCTGAAACACCTTAAGCAGGTTTATCTCTGCAGTTTAGCCATATCAAGGATATCATAACTATTTCCCAGCTAAAAGCTGTTTCCATACTGCAGTGACTTTTGCTATTCATCCCTTGCAAACATTTTACTTGTGAATTCTTTCCTATATTTTGCCCTCTAACACTTGCATTGTTGTCTCACTCACTGGCTCAATTCAGCAAAGCTGATTTATCCCAAGCATGACCTCAGTGTCTGAAAACTGGCTGCTTTCTAGGACCTCATTATGGGAAACATAGTCATACCATCTGATATCAAATATAGTTTATAGCATGGCTATTGAGAAACTGGATATGAAATCAATATTAGAGCCAGTCTTACAGCTAAAAGGTTTGTTGCTCATCTTCATGACTTTTTAGATCTCTAGCCTGATTCTTTGGTAATGTCATATTCTCTTTACTCCCTTAAAAACATTATTTTATTTTTAAAATAGTGTTTTCTATCTCCTTGTCTATCATGGAGAAATATGATGGTAAAACAATGCAGCAACATCTTTCAGTTATGTATCACCAATGAAGGGTTTAGGTCAATATGCTTCTTGCCTATTGTTGTCTGAAATGAGATCCTAGATATGTTTAAATTGCTTCTTTCAACCTAGTCTACTCAAGAACTACAAAGTAGTTGATATTTGCATTCGTATTAGAATTAGATATTTTCATCTTTTATTTTTTGGTTATTCTAAAATAGTCACTCCTATTGAGTTTATAGACCACTAAACCCCCAAATTAGTTTTTTGTTTGTTTCTTTGTTTCTTTGGGGGTTTTTTTGATTGTATTTTTAGTTTATTTTGGTTTAGTTTGGTTTTACATTAACAGTCACATAGCTACATTTCTCCTACCCTAGATTTGTTCTGTTTATTTTTTTTGTTCCCTAGTGCCAGACTGTTTGTCCCAATAAAATGTCACCATTAGGCTTAGTATATCATAAAATCCAAGTCTTTTAGGGGAAAGTGAATGAAAACATCAGCTGCTCCATAAATGATAGAAATCCAATAGAGATCTTCAGAGTATATCTTCTTCCGTGTTCCTAAGGAATAAAAAGAGATTCCTAAATGGAGTTTGGTTGAGATAAATCATGCTTTTTCTTCCTGTTTTGTAGCATATTAAGCACTTGGCCTATATGAACATGAGTTAAAGGTGATGTAGGGTTTCAGAAAATACTGCTGTAATAGATTTGCTGTAGAAATGATTATCATTTAGAGGTGAAGTTTTACTGATAAATGAGAAGTGAAGTTTTGAGCCCAAGTACTAAAAGGTAATATTTATTCTTACATTCTTATGCCATATTTTCATGTTACTAAGCCTGGAGAACTGAGGGTTTTCAATTCAAAGTTGAATTCATCACTGACAATTGATGTTCATTTATTTAAAAGGAAGGAAGGAAACATTTATGTAACAGCTCCTAAAGTCTTTTCTCAAATAGTATTTTTTTAAAAAAAGACAAAAGAATTAGTAATATTTTTTAGGTTAGCTCAAAATCTAATCAGTAATTTTTGAAATCAGATTTTATCCCTTTTGTCTGTGTTACATCCTTCAAAAAATCCTTGTAATTATTTTATTTATTTTTAATGAACAGAATGCAACGATGATTCTTCAGACATAAGAATTTAGGATAATTCTGTACCCCCAAAGTCACTAATTAACAGATGGTGGACCTCTAATATAGATGTAGTTCATGACTTGTGCTATTCCCACTTGGTCACTGTTTGTTAATGCAGTCCTTTTTAATTATTCAGACATTGGCACATAATATGTTGCCAGGCCATAAAATTTGACTTGTGAAATGCTACTTATTAATTCAGTAAGAATCCCAGCAATCCACTATATATCACCAACCTGGTCAAAGAAAATATTTGGCTAGAGTTTAAAACTTCATCAATATCATTCAAGAATTCTTAGCAATATACTCTACACAGAACACTATGCTACTGAGCGCTAGAAAAGAGAGCTGAGATAAAATAGTCCATGCCATCAAATCTAGTACAGGGATAAGCCACAAATGAAAATCATTATAATTCACAACGTTATGATAAAATTTAATTTGAAAAGCATAAGACAAAATGCTACCAGAAGTCAAAAGAAAACAAAAGATGCTACCATCCAGCAATAAAAGATTAGAAAAGTAACATTTGAGATGTGTTTCAAAGGGTGAGTAGGAAATCGACAGATAAAGAGGGAGAAGTAGAACATTTTAGGCATTGAGAACATAAGCAACAGCATAGAGTGTGTCTTCAACGCAAAGAGAAACTCACTTTGATTGGAGCAGAGTGTATAGAGAGGAGTAATATGATACAACACTGAAAAAATAAGTTGATACCAGATTGTAAAACAACACAGATTCCAAGGAGTGGAATTGTAGGTTTCACTCGGTAAGCTAGAGAGAAACACTGACGATTTTTGAGCAGAGAACAGACTTTAATGTTGAATTCATTTCAAATTACAAATCTGTGCGTGAGAAAGAATGTTCTGGCAGTAGTAGATTAAATGGGTTGAAGGGAGGAAAAGACAGAGATGGTCAAAACAGTTAGGGAGCTACTGTAAAATTCCAGGTAAGGGGAAAATGGAAGCCTATACTACTACAGTATCCATGGGAACAAAGATGACGAGAAAGACCTATTCAATGTGGAATCCATGAGAATTGACAACTGATTGGTTAAGAGAGATGAGGGAGAGAGAGGAGTCAGTGATAATCCCAAGGATGGTTCCTACATTTTTCTGACTTATCAAACCTATCAAAACTTGACTGATAGACTAATGGACTGTCTTTTGCTTAAGGTATATTTCTGAATCATAGTAATATTCATAAATGTATATTGGTATTTTATATAGATCCCACTCAGGAAGAATATGAAAAAAATGGTTGGGAAGTAAGATTAGAGACTTTAAACTGGGGACAGCCTTATAACTAATCTAGTCCAAACCAGCCCTACATCTTGCTGATTGTGAAATTGAGGCCTAGAGATAGTACATAGCCATAGTGAGGGATTTGAACCCAAATACTATGATTTCAAACCCAATATCCTTTCCATTTCTCCATAATGATAGTTATCCATAATTCCTACACATAATAGCCAATTCTCACAATGATCCTAAGCTAGGTGCTATCATTATCCCCATCTTATATATGGAAATACTGAGGCTAAGAGGTTATTTGTCCAGGGTAACACAACTAGTAAGTGTCTAAGGCAGAATGTAAACACAGGTCTTTCTTGACTACAAGTTCACACTTTATCCACTATATTACCTAGTTACCCAAATGTACACTATCTTCCTTCCATAACCATGTCACCAATTGTCCAAAAGGTGCTTCTTGACTACTTGTCAAGCAATGACAGTAGACAGGAGGCAGACTGGGGCAGTGGGTGCTAGTGTTGAAAATCACATACCAGGTATATAGTTGAATTCCAATAGAGTTGGGCTGAGAAAGATACTTTTCCTGGAATAGTCAATGTTGGGGGAAAAGCACAGATAAAGGTAGTCGGCCTTTGAGGCAAAACAATCCTTGCCATTTAGATGCTTACATTCTAATTTAGGGGAAACCACAAATAAAGGTAGGGGAGGGTACACAGGGGACCTTTGTGAGATCATATGAGAGGAGTTTGGAGGCCTGGATCTCAACAAGATAAGGAGGCTCACCTATCACAGTCTGAGAATTTGAAGATGAGACCCAAGTTTCTTATTCCTTTCTTTTCTAATATATTTTACTTTTCCCCAATTACATGTTAAAACAGTTGTTAACATTTTTTTAAGTTTCGAGTTTTAAATTGTATCTCTCTCTCTCCTCTCTCCCCTTCCTGAGATGGTAGCAATCAGATATAGGTTATACACGTGCAATCATGTAAAACATTTCCGTATTAGTCATTTTGTATAAGAAGACTTGAATAAAAGAGGAAGAAAGTGAAAAATAAATTGCTTCAGTCTGTATTCAAACAATATCAGCTCTTTCTCTGGAGGTGGATGATATGTTTCATCATTAGTCCTTTGGAATTGTCTTAGCTATACAGTTATCTAAGCAATTCACAATTCTTCATCACACAATATTTCTGTTACTCTGTACAACATTCTCCTGGTTCTGTTGACTTCACTTTGCATCAGTTCATGTAAGTCCTTCCAGATATCTGAAATCATCCTGCTTGTCATTTCTTATAGGACAATAATATCTCATCACAATCATGTACCACAGCTTCTTTAGTCATACCCCAATTGATGGGCATACCTTTGATCTCCAGTTCTTAGCCACCATAAAAAAAAAAGCTGCTCTATTTTCGTAGAAATAGGTCCTTTTCCCTTTTTGTATATCTTTGGGATATAGACCTAGCAGCTGGATCAAAGGGAATGCAGTTTTATAGCCTTTTGGACAAAGTTCCAAATCATTCTCTAGAATAGTTGGATCAATTCGCAGCTCCACCAACAATACAACAACAGTTTTCCTCCAACATTGCCTCCAACATCCATCATTTTCCTTTTTTTGTCATATTAGTCAATTTGATATGTGTGAGGTGGCATCTCAGAATTGTTTTAATTTGTATTTCTCTAATAAATAGTGATTTAGACCTTTTTTATATGACAATAGATAGCTTTGATTTCTTTGAAAACTGCCTGTTCTTATCCTTTGACCATTTATCAATTGGGGAATGACTTGTATTCTTATTTATACATTTGACTCAGTTCTCTATATATTTGAGAAATGAGGCCTTTATCAGAAACACTAGCTGTAAAAATTGTTTTCCAGCTTTTGTTTTCCTTTTAATTTTGGTTGCATTGGTTTTGTTTGTGCAAAACCTTTTTAATCTTATATAATCAAAATTATCAATTTAACATTTTGTGACACTCTCTATATTTTCTTTGGTCCTAAATTCTTCCTTTCTCCGTATATCTGAGAGATAAACTATTCCATGCTCTCCTAATCTGCCTATGCTATCACCTTTTATGTATAAATTATGTAGCCATTTTGACCTTATCTTGGTATATAGTGTAAGATGTTAGTCTATAGCTAGTTTCTGCCATACTGTTTTCCAATTTTCCCAGTAGTTTTTGTTAAATAATGAGTTTTTGTTCCAAAAGCTGGGATGTTTGGGTCTATCATATGGTCATTTGCTGTAATGTAATTTATACCTAATCTACTCCACTGATCCCCCAGTCTATTTCTTAGTCAGTTCCAAATTATTTTAGTAATTACTGATTTATAATACAATTTGAGGTCTAGTATCTTTCTTCACATTTTTTTTTCATTAATTCGTTTGATATCCTCCTTGACTTTTTGTTCTTCCAGATGAACTTTGTTATTATTTTCCTAGGTCTATAAAAAAAAATTTGATAGTTTGGTATGGCATTGAATAAGTAAATTAATTTAGATAGAATTGTTATTTTTATTATATTGTCTCAGCCTACTCATGAACAATTAATATTTTTCCAATTCTTTAGATCTGATTTTATCTGTGTGAAAAGTGTTTTGTAGTTGTGCTCATATAGTTCCTGAGTTTGTCTTAGCAGTTAGACTCCCAAGTATTTTTTTATTGTCTACAGTTTTGAAATGGAATTTCTCTATCTCTTGCTGTTGGTCTTTGTAATATATAGAAATGCCTATGATTTATATAAATTTATTTTGTATCCTGCAAATTTGCTAAAGTTGTTAACTATTTCAAGTAGTTTTTAGTTGATTCTCTAGGATTCTCTAATAATAAGATCACATCATCTGCAAGAGTGATAGTTTTGCTTCCCTGTTGCCTACCCTAATTTCTAGTTCTCCTCCTATTGCTATAGCTAACATTTCTAGTACGATATTGAATAATAGAGACGGTAATGGGCATCTTTGCTTCACTCCTGATCTTATTGGGAAGGCCTCTAACTTATCACTGTTACAGATAATGCTTGCTGATGGTTTTAGATAAATATTGCTGATTGTTTTTTAAGGTAAGCTCCACTTATTCCTATGTTCTCTACTCTTTTTGTTTATTTTTTTATTTAATATATTTAGTTTTCAGCATTAATTTTCACAAGAGTTTGAATTACAAATTTTCTCTCCATTTCTACCCTCCCCCCCACTCCAAGATGGCGTATATTCTGGTTGCCCTGTTCCCGGTCAGCCCTCCCTTCTGTCACCTCCCTCCCCTCCCATCCCCTTTACCCTTCCTTTCCTGTAGGGAAAGATAAATTTCTATGCCCCATTGCCTGTGTATCTTATTTTCTAGTTGTATGCAAAAACTTTTTTTTTTTTGTTTTTGAACATCTGTGTTTAAAACTTTGAGTTCCAAATTCTCTCTACCCCTCCCTTCCCA
>CM053627.1:176487263-176510429 GCA_028646595.1 Phalanger gymnotis
TATTCTAAGGAGGGTACCCTCAGTTCTTCCTCCACATGGGTAAAGTAAACTTGTTAGTTACTAAGAGACTTACCTTTTCTTAATATGATACAATGACTTAGGTCAACGATGATGACTCTGAGCCCTCTATAGAAGGTTAAATGGTGTTCAGTATACTCTACTTAAAGTAAAATTTTAAGAAGTGGATCCTTGAAGGTGCATACTTCATATCAACTCTTATCACACCTCTATGGCCAATCCATATCCCAACATACTGCTCCCTATTTCATTTTCTTTTCCTCTCATCATTAGCCATGCCACTAGTGTTGGGTTTGCCAGATACTGTATTTCCCCAGCTCCAAACCCAACCATATTCACCTGTAGTTCTGGAACATGGAATATGAGTATTCCCTGGAAGCAATTTGATTCTGTACATATTTTTCTGAGTGAACTTATAGGTAGAGCATTATGCTAGGCATTGAGTGAAATACAAGCATGGTCCCTGAAATCATGGGACCTAATGGAGAATTAAAACATAAATTTACAGCTAAAATGCACAATTTCATTTAAGCGAATTAGACAATGCCAGAAAAATGCTATTTGAAAAGCAATGTCATTATAAACTGGGACAATTAGAGTAGGTTTCACAAAAAAAGTCATATTTTGAACTGGGCTTTAAGAAATATGTAGATATTCAAAATCAATAACAGAAAAAAAGAACAAAGTAAGAGAAACAACAGTGGTTTTCTGAAGTCATGTACGATCACTGCTTTCATTATAGTTCTTAAAGCTTTCAAAGTTGTTTGTATATTGTCACTGTATGAATTGTTCTCCTGGTTCTGTTCATTTCATCCTTCATCATTTTATACAAGTCTTTAAAACTGTTTTCCTAATATTGATGTTATTGTATCAATTGTTTTTCTGGTCTGTCACTTTACTCTTCATCAATTCACACAAGTCTTTCCATGTTTATTTCAAATCATCTATTTACTCATTTCTCAGAGCATAATCGTATTTCCACTGCATTCATATACCAAAGTTTTTTTAACCACTTTATAATTGATGGGCATCTTCAAACTCTGAAGATGATCTTTGTTGTTCAGTCATGTCTGGCACTTTGTCACCCCATTTGGGGTTTTCTTGACAATGATGCTGGAGTGGTTTGTCACTTCCTCTCCAGGTCATTTTATAGATGAGGAACTGAGGCAAATAGGATTTAGTGACTTGCACAGGGTCACACAGCTAGTCAGTGTCTGAGGCTGCATTTGAACTCTGGTCCTTTTGCGTCCAGGGCTAGCAATCTATCCATTGCACCACCTAACTGCTCCTAGGTGATCTTTACATTGAGTTAAATGAATAAAACTCACTCTAGAAGTGTTTTGCTTGACTATTACTATGCATATTATTTTGCAAAGAATTTGTTAACCTTTTCCAAAGGGGTGAAAAAGTACAGAAGAAAGGAAAACACTAAAAGTATTTTGTTAGTAAAAAGATAAAATGTAATTTAAAAAAAGGTCATAAAAGATGTTTTCTCACCCTATAATTGCACATGGTTGTGGTCAGCTTAATAACTATAAAAAGATAGGTTACCCCTACTTCTGTGATTCTGAGGACTCAGGGATGAATTCTTTATACCTCTCCCTCCCCCCACAAAAAAATCCTTCTCTTTGTGTCTGATGGCTGCTTAAATTACACACAAAAGGAAAAAAAAAAAAGCCTTACAGTGCCCAATTACAGGTAAAATTAAAAACGCAAATATCCATGGGGGAACACAACATATTGCTTTAAATTAACACAACTACTATTAGGTATTACTATAGATAATGATATATAAAAGGACCTGATTTCAGATTTACACTAAACCAACCTGACAAAGAGTGAAGAAAGGCAAAATGGATTTTAAAGGGCAAGAAAACTAAGATGAATAGGGAAATTAAAGGATAAGCAAACAGACAACAAACAAAAACGTGGGTGGAAGATGAGATGTTTACTTTTAAAAAATCACTGGATTAGGGGGTTATATGTTATTATATGTTAATAGAATTGTTCAAATTTATCCAGGGTTCCTTCATTATCTGTCAGAAACGCTAACATAACTTTTTCCCTGAAATCAGCAGTGGGCTATCAGGTGCCACAGAAATTGAAAGGAAGGCCCTGTAGGCTTCTCAAACTCAACCTGACCCAAACAGACATCATCACTTTTATATCCTTCTCCCCTCTTTCTTTTGAATTCACCTACTATTCTCAAAGTTATTACCATCCTCTCAGTCAGACAGGCCTGTGACTTCAGTGTAATTCTCAAGTCTTTATGCTAACTCAACCAACACAACCTTGCTAAATCTTATTGTTTCTAGCTTCACAACATCTATTTGGTATGATATTGTCTCTTCACATACAAAGCCTCCATCTTAGTTCAGTCTCTCATCATGTGTCTCATGGACTATTAAAAAAGTCTTAAAATTGGCCCTGCTGCTTCAACTTTCTCCCCATTCCAATCCGTTCTTCATTCATCAGCCAAAGTGATTTTTTCTAAAGTGCAAGCCTGACCTTCTCACCCCACCGGCTCAATAATTCTAGCAGCTGCCTGATATCTTCAGGGTATGATATAAAGTTCTCCATTTTGAATTTTAAAGTTTTGTAAAATCTGATTCTTTCCTGCCTGTCTAGTCTTCTTACAATTTTACTCTCTTATACTTACCCACAATCCACATATATTGGCTTCTTTGCTATTCTTTCAACAGGACAATCTATCTGCTGCCTCTGTCTTCGCACAGGCTTGCCCCCATTGCTGCAATGTTCTACTGTCTCACTTCCCCCTCTTAGTTCCACTGACTTCCTTCAGCATTGTATTGAAATTTGACCTTCTGCAAGAAGGCTTTCTAGGCCTCCTGGTTTTTAGCAATTGTCACTCTAAGATCACCTTCCCTATATTTCCTTTATGTCCCTAGTCATTTACTTGTTGTTTCATGCATTAGATTGCCAATGCTTATTGACTAACTTCCTCATCCAGTCCTCTGTCTGAAGAGCCCTTGTCATTGCCCTTAATAACAAATACTCCTTAGCATTTATTGCATGTATACACTGGAAAGAGTAAGAAAACTTAGATGTTGTGGTTCCCGCCCTCATGGAGTTTACTGTCTAATAGAAGGACAAGATACCCAAGCTGAAATATATAAAATTACATAATTAAATTAGAAAGTTCCAGAGCAAAGTGTCATAGAGGTCTGTAACTAGCAAGGGACAAACTAGATTAACACTAACTTGAACTAATTGGAGGCACTTCAGCAATTTTATTCTATTCTATTTTATTTTTATTACCTCATGTAACTTGGTTCTCAATTCCCTCTTGTCCCTTTTTGTTCTCTACTTCTCAATCTGTAAACTGTCCTCTTTGGTGGAGGAAATAAAAACAATAGAAGAGTTGAATAAATTCTGCCTTGTCTAAACTATTATCATCCCACAGTCATTCTTTGACCTACTGCCTGAGTATTAAGAAAAGCTTTTTTATTCTCAGTATCTGCCATTAGTCTCAATGACTTCTGATACTTAGTCTTCTAATTCTATTTGTACATGCAGTAAAATTCTTGTTACCTGCTCTTGCTCCTGTCTCTGCACACATCTTTTAAAAATCCAAGTTGGTCAATGAGTTCTCTGTACATCCTCATGGACCACCTTTTGAACCCCCTCATCAGAATCCTTTGTGCTAGTGTTGCCAAAATTCAGTCCTTGAAAATTTTTCATTCCTCTCAGTTCATGCTGCCATAAAGAACTGTAGCTCATTAGCTCTCAGTATATTCTTTCTAGAACTCTTCAAATTATTCTCTGAACACTAAGATGGAATGGTCACTTCTCTTCAAGGTTGAGTCACCTCATTTCCTAGGTGAGGAAACTTAGGCACAGAGACGTTAAATGAATAGTCCAAGGTCATGCAAGTATTAAGTAACAAAACTGGGACTTAAACCAAGGTCTTCTGACTCTTTATTCAACATTTTGAACATAACACCCTAGATAAGGGACTACAAATAGTTATTATCTAAATGAGTGGGTGCGTGGTCATAGTGATGTAGGCTAGGTTAACTAAATGTTATTCTCAGCGATGGAATACTATTGAGTAATCAGGGTTAAGGAAATGGAAGGAGCCAAATTTCGGACTTGAATTTTCAAATAGAAAATTTTTTCCAGATCATTTTTAGGGAAGAGAAATACCCATCCTCATAGAGTGAGTGGTAAGAAGGCCCCAAGGAGAAATATCAAGGGTAGAGAGAACAGGCAGGAAGGAATTACCAAAATCTGAGAACTTCAGTCAAACTTCCTATCATGTCCCAAAATGTCTTCATCTTTCTTCTTTATACCTCTTAGTTTCCACCTAAAGCAATCACAGTTTTGATTTGTTGTGGGAGACAGAATTCAGCCTCTTGTCTACATTTGTTTTGCTAGTGAAAATATCCAGAAGTAATCTCAAATTTATTTTTGTCACTACACCTTTAAAACAGATCATTCCTATAAATGCTTTCCAACTCTCCTGTTATTTTTTAAAAAATAACTAGTTCTACCTTCCTACACTTCTAATCAAATTGCATTTTTGAAATACCATCTGAAACTCTCTGGTTCATGCCTGTGAATTATTTTGGGAAAATAGTTTATTTTTCTTTGTATGTTATTCTGCTTAGTGAGACATTAGTTACAATTTTATGTCTGCATTTTTATGAAGTCCCCTTTAATGTGTTGACATGATGGCCAATAGTTTGATTATTAAGATATTTTGAGTGACAGAGAACTTTATTTCTAAAAACAAACACTCTAGAGTTCAATAAACATTGATACACACTTTTAGAAAAAATACTGAGGCAAGGCCCAGATCACTCATACTCTACATAGAACATTGTTAGTGTAGACAATTTTATTGCCAGTCTTGGCTAATTCCAACATTCCTTATGATTAATAGGGGTTAGATTTCAGTAAAGAAATTCATTTAAGGAGAATAACGTATTTTTCAACTGCGCTACTGAGTTGAGATGTTAAAGTTACTTCTGCATCCAGATCACAGTTCAGACAACACGGTCTATTTTAAAGATCTTTAGTCAAAAGAAGCAGCCTATACTATAAATTGAATTTGAGGTCCTAGAAAAATCTAAATCAGCTGAACTTTCCTAAGCTGTTTACTCTTCAACTGCTTTAATTAAAATTTTATAATGAGTTTTAAATTATAAATATTATATATCATATATTAAATAAGTTATACAAGGGTGAAACTAAGGCAAAAATAAGATTAACAGGGGTAGGGAACCTGAGGCTTTGAGGCCTTATGTGACATTCTAGGTCCTTGGGTATGGCCTTTTGACTGAGTCTAAGTTTTACAGAATGAATGCTTTTATTAAAGGGATTTGTTCTGTGAAGTTTAGATTCAAAGGGCCACACTTATGGATCTAGAGGGCCGCATGTGGTCGTGAGGATGCAGGTTCCCCACCCCTGGTCTGGACTGTTAGTTCTTAAGTTCTAAAACAAGGAAGAATTGATGAGCAAATTAGAGAAAGTAACATTATTGTATCATTCACAATAGCACATGAAAGAAACACTAGGCCTAGTCATGCATATATTCTAGACAACAGGAAAAAAAAATCAAGATTCAGAGGAAAAGAAAGTATGATTCCAATGTTTGAAAATGAGGGCATAGCTTAAGGATAGGAGAGTTTTTAAAAATGAAATTCTTACTATTTAATCTCAAATATCCAAGTGAGATTTAAGGGGAAAAGAATTCTAGAGACAGCAAATATTTGCTGATCAGCTTTTAAGAGCACTGTTTTTAAAGGACATATAAAAAATTGAAAGAAATACACATGATCAAGGGAAACATAAATTTACATGAACCTAAATGAATAGTGTCTGAAAAGCTACATATAAATGAAAAATGTAATTAGAAAAAATATTAAGGACAACAAAGGCTTTTGAAACTATGATCCAAGGATTATGGTGCAGTGGAAAGATTTTTGGACCAGGTCAGAGTAAACAAAATTAGATTCACATCCAGTTCTGCCACAACTTGCTATTTACCTTTGAGCAAGTTACTTAGTCTCTCTAAACCTTGCTCCCCACTCCACATCTGTAAAAGAAGGAGGTGGAGAGAACTGTGGTGCAATATAAAGAATACTGGATTTGGAGTTAGAGAACCTGACTTTGAAGCCCAGATTGGGCAAACCATTTCATTTCTCTAGATCTGCCATTTTTCATCTGTAGAATGAAGAAAGCAAACTTTTCATTCCAAGGTTCCTTCCAGTGGTAAATCTATGGCCTATGACAAAATCATCACTTAAATCTATTCCTTCTCTTCTGATGCTGAGAAGGTTAAGCCCATTGTTTCAAGGGAATATATTTCACAAATAATATGAAGTAGCAGAAATTCAAAATACTTATTTCCTATGTAGTATCCATTTTTTTTAATCAAGAAGATATTCAAATCATAAATTGTGGCAGCAGACATTGTCAACATGAACTCTATTATACAATATTTTTATTATTCCTCTTAATTTTCCACTATTCATCTTAATGGTAATATGTAGATATATGAAGAATTTTTTATTTTGTCAGTCAGGAGAAATGTCTGTAAGGAAACTCCCCACACCAATGAAGATTACTAAACATCAGTAACTTAGAGAAGGACTAGATAGTTGTGTGAAGCACAAAAAAGTTTAAATGATTTGCCCATGATCACATAATGGGTTAGGGCTGATAGAAGGATTTGAAGCCATTTCTTTTAGATTTCAAATCTAGCCCCGGCCTGTCAAGGAAAATAATGTAATCTCATGCCATACGTTGTAGTTTAATGCCTAGATCAAGGAAGGTAGTAGTATCAGAGTGCTCTGGTCAGATCATTGGAATGTGGTTTTTGATCCAGAGTTTTAAACACTGGGAGAGATAGTAGAGAAGAAGTAATTTCAGAGTAGGACCAGAAAAGTAAAGAATATAGATATACTGTCTTTTGATACAAGAAGGAAAAACAAAGGATCTGAAAAAGAGCAGAATTTGGAAGGCTATAGTTTAGGAAAGATATAATGCTATTCACTTATTTGAAGAAACTATTATGTAGCAGAGGAATACAAACACACACACACACACACACACACACACACACACCCTATCAATCTGAGGCAAGTAGGAGGTACAGTGGATAGAGCACCAGGCCTGAAGTCAGGAAGATCTGAGTTCAATTCTGGCCTTAGACACCTATTAGCTCTGTGACCCTAGACAAATCACTTAACCCCTATTTGCTTCTGTGAAATGGGGACACACTGGAGAAGGAAATGGCAAACCACTCCAGTCATCTTTGCCAAGAAAAGCCTATGGACAAAGTCCGTGGGGTTATATAGAGTTGGATGCAGTTGAACAAGTAACTATCAACCTATCTATCTGTGTATCTATATTTTATTTCATTTAGCCTCAGAACCAACAGGCAGGAATTAGAGTAAGATTTTTTTATTCAATATGGGAAAATTTACCAAATATTTTAAATATATTGGACCAACTTGTGAAGTAAATGAGCTCACTAGAAAAATTTAAATAGTAGCTAGTGAACCACTGATTATGCACTTAAAGGAAAGTTGCATTAGATGACTTTTTGGGTACAGCTCTAAGAGTCAACAGAAGCAATGCAACTTTAGTTTTCCAGTGTAATTTGCTGCCAATGTTTATGATACATTGTAGATACAGGTATGTGTATATACACATACCTGCATGTATGTGTGTATATGTATATGTATAAATATATAGCTGTATTTATATACATTATATACATATGTATATATATGAATTTAAACAGTTTACTAGTACTTGTCAAATACTAGTACTTGTCAAACATATGTGAGTGTGTGTGTACATATATATATGTAAACACATATACATATGAATTTTATTACTAGTACTTATAAATTGTCATTTTTTTCCTTTTAAAATTAATTGACCTATGTGGGAGTGTCTATTCTGCAACCCCTAAAATACATAATTGTATATTTCTTTTAGTTTCAGAGAAGAAAATAAAAATAAGTTTTAGACAGGAAATAATTTGTGTGGCCTCATCTATTTTACAGTTTCTTAGTTTTCTCCCTCCCCACTTTTTTAAAAAAGACTGTCCTAAGACCTGCAAGCCCTATCCAAGACAAGAGAAGCAGGCTTCAAATTGTTTGTTTACTGTAATTTATCAACTCAACCTGGTCCACAAATGTGTAAAGTTTTGACAGCTTGGAAGCTGAACTAATTCTTGATTAACCAGGTCACAAAGGCATGTGTCCTGTTTTCAATATTGTTAGAAAATCTAGCAACTTTAGGTAGACTGAATCCTTCTGTAAAGAAGTTTTCTTTTATGCAAAACTTCCCTTTCTCACTGCTTTTCTAGAAACCAACCCCCTTCTTATTGTTTCTTTTGATTTAATTCCCAGGGTTTTAATTTTTAAGAGCAATATGTAAATGTTTATTCTTAACAAAGCTATGCATCTCACAACAGTAGTGATACCTCTGACCTTACCACATTTCCTGCTGGCTGTTGCTCATGACAAGCATGTCAAAAATAAAGAAACCTTAATTACTTACAGTGATCCTATGAGAAATACTCCTGGTTATGCTACTGAAGAGAAATAACTGGAATATATCATCAAGTGCTCTCTGAATGAAAAGACATTTGAGTAAAAATGAGGGGGAAGAAGTGGGAGATGAGGAGAATAGGAGCCCAGTGTTTTGGAAAGAGACATTACTTCAACTACCTGGAAATGGGATAGCTATGGGTAATTTCCTTTAGGAGGGGCACCTGGGAAATTCGTTTCATTCAGATGCAGGGCTTCTGTTGACCAGACAATGTGTTCCCCTCTATTTATGAGGAATCATGGCAAGAACCCAGTAATTTATCCTGATCTATTCTTGGGAAAGGGGAGGACTGCAAAATGTTATTTTTAAGTCTGTTTTGGAATTTTGAATTCCTTTCTCTGCTTCTGAGTAGCTGTGCAAAGACCTAGAGATTCCTTGTCATTCCTTCCAGTCTTATCCCTCTTGTCCCCCTATTTTTCTCCTCTCCCCTTTTCACCTCCTCCTATAGTCAAACACAGAAGGAGGCAGTCTTGTTTCGTTTCTCAGGTTCTAATGGTAATATATCTCTGGTCTCCATCACCAAATGAAAGTAAAGAAATGGAGCTTTTTGGCCTATATTAACTAGACAATTGCTCTGATTATTTGCTTTTCTTTGTGTAAAATAATGTACTGTCCACTGCATATGCAAGTATACTTAGTGATTAGAGGCCATTTCTTTTTTTGTGGTTGAAGTTTTCTTTTCCTAGACAATAAAGTCAACCATTGTGTGTCTTTGTCCCACAATGTATAGGCTGAAGTTAATAAATACCAAATTCTTTAGCCACTTTGTAGAACTCTTCCACTTATACAGTATTCAAGGAAGAAAAGATACTATAAGCTTTTTTATGGCAAATAGAATTAGAGCTGTATAAAATTTTACTTGATAATTTCAAATAGTTTTCAGAAGCAAGCCTGTTAAATCAATATTTTCCTATTCACGTTCTCTTGTGTTGGAGCTTCTGCTAACTAGCACTGAAATGCAGGCAAAACTCCAGATGAGCTCTGACCCTCAGTTTTTTCATCTGAAAAAATAGGGACTTGGATTAGAAGCTAGTTAATCTCTAAAATGGACAGCTATGTGGCACAGTGGCTAGAGTGCTGGGCCTAGGGTCGGGAAGACTCATCTTCCTGAATTCAAATCTGGTCTTAGACACTTACTAGCTGTGTGACCCAGGCAAGACACTTAAGCATGTTTGCCTCAGTTTCCTCATCTGTAAAATGAACTGGAGAAGGACATGGCAAACCACTCCAGTGTCTTTGCCAAGAAAACTCCATATGAGGCTATGGAGAATTGGAGACAACTTGAACAACAACAATCTCTAAGGTATTTTTCTAATCATCTATAGAATTATCTTTTTTTCTTAAATGTTACCACAACTTAACAAAACAGGAAATAAATTTTTATGTATAGAATGGAATTAGAATTATAGAAAACATTATTTGATAATTTCAAATAGTTTGTCAGAAGCAAACCTGTGAAATCGATGTTTCTGCATTCATATTCTCTTGCGTTGAATCTGTCACTAACTAGCATTGAAATATGAGTGAAACTCCATATGGGTTCTTACCTTCAGCTTTCTCATTTGTAAAAATAGAGGACTGGTTTAGAAGATAGCTAATATCTAACGTACTTTTCACTTCTAATTATCTATAGGATTATCTTTTTTTTTTCTTAAATGTTCCCCCAACTTAAAATGCTATTATGTAACCATCTCCATTAATTTAAATTTCTTTCTATCCATATAAGCTAAGCTTGTTTTTTGTTCAAATTCAATGAGCTTACCCAAATCAATTTATTTTTGCTTCAAAACTCAATTTTGAAACATTAACAACCCTTTTCTTACTATATATACCTTTTTATTGGAGAGGTAAGGGGGAGATTCTGAGTATGAAATATAAAACCAAATCCTATTATTGTGATTTTATAAATAGTGATTTATTTCTGTATAAAATGAGGATTTGTTCTTTCAACTTAGCCAGAGTTGCTAGAGAGCTAATCAAATGAACACCAAGAGGCTTAAATTCTAGGCCCACCATTTTGGGCTGCAGGGGGCACTGCTGCATCATGCATCTTATTCAGTGTTTTGAAGAATGCAAGCTGAGACATTATTTGATTAAATAGTTCTGCAGTTTTAAGATACAGAAAAAGCACATAAACTATTTATAATCAATTTAAACTTTGAGAAAATTAGGTAACTGTGTAAAATATTTATATGCAGTTTTTAAAAATGAATGTTTCTTTTGTTGGTAAATCTGTCTTTTTCTAGCAACTGACTATGCTTGTGGCCAAGAAATTTATTTTTTTTATTTTTCTATTTTTTAAAATATTAACTTTTGAAACCAAGGTCTCCTGAAGGACAATGTGTCTTTTTTTTTTAGCATAGCATTGTTTAATGCACTTTGTCTAAAAGAAACAAAATATAAATAGAAAAGAACAAGTTGGTTCTTGATCAATGTAAGCCTTAATTATAACAGTGCAATGAGATGGCTATACACAGTTAATCTTTAATCAACCAGCATCTGTTTCATTACAGAAGGCTGTCATATATAAAACTTGAAGCAAATTTCAATAAAAAAGCTTAAAAAATTAAATGGAATTTCTTTGTAAAAGCCCAGTTTTTGATTGAGTCAAATATATGATCATATTCTATAAGATAGAGTCTTGGAGTAGAGGCAAAAGTATGGTATAGTATAGTGTGTTATGGTATGGTATGATATGATATGATATGATATAATACGGTCTGGTAAGGTATAGTGAAGTATGTTGTAGTATAGTAAATTTATATGAAATTATCATTTGTATATTTAGTTCAAATAAGTGCAGAATTATATAGATTCCATTATGCGTAATTACTATTGACTCACTGACATAACTGGTGTAATTTAAAACTGGTCCCCCTAAAACATAATATCAAAGAAGTTTAAACTAAGCCTAATTAAAATCTGGGTATCAGGTGATATTTGCCCCTCAAATTAAAAATAATAAAGTAAACAAAGGGTTACAAATTTAATTCAACTGATCCTTACTTCTATCATTTGCTGGAGGGATGAAGACATCTACTCTGATCACCGTATTTGTTAGTTTCTCCCCCAAACCTGGGAAATTATCATGTATCTATTTTTAAAATATACTTTCCATATAAATGCTAACCTCTCAAAAAATGTAAATTGCTTAAGTCAGGGTTGCTTTGGATTTCATCCTTTCATTTCTAGTTCATAGCATAATGCCTGGAACGTAGGATTTAATAACTGCTTCCTCAATAAAACTGAATTATTGATGATGGTTTTGGACAGAATTTGGAATGAAAATTAGTATACTGGAGAAATGTTTTGAAGTGATTCTAAGAAAAATCTACAAGACTAGCTTAAGTAATTTATATTTAAAGACCTCTGAGTAGATTAATTCAAATTATCGATACTGAGACTTTCAAATCCTTCAAACGGTGGATTTGGTAGATATAAGTCTTGGTTTTGGGGAATACTGGAGGGTTGACCATGCGGAATATGAAAGGAATCTCTGGATGCTCCATGCTAGAAAGGAATCCTTAAAGGCACTATAGTGTCTGATCTTGGAACCTCTAACTTTAAAGGAAAAAGTACAGGCATAAGGAACGGACAACGTTGAATCACAAAGTCACACATTTTATAATTGATGTACAAGGAAGGCAATATGAGGCAGTAGAAAGAACACTGGCTTTGGAAAAAAAAGAAGATGGGTTCAAACTGTTCACTTGTTACTTGTGTGACCTCAGGTAAGTCACATAACCTCTCTAGGTTTGTCATCTGTGAAATGAATGGTGCTAGACTATAGTTTCTAAAATGTCCTATACTCTAAATCGATTATCCTATGAATCTAAGTGAACCTTGACTTTTGAAAGTACTTTTTCAATTTAAAAATTTGCTTTATATGCTCTAATAGATACGACACTTGTCAGTATCTGTCAGTTGTTCTTCTGGGATTAATGAAGAAGGTGATGTTTTTAGAACATCTGCATAGCAATATACATATATATGCATATATATGTATATATATGCATATATATATACATATACATATGCCATTTTCCTATCACTAAGGACCTGTTCTATAGATGGAGCTCTAAAAAAAAAGAATAAAAATAACCCTTTAAATGTTAGGCTATCTCCATTAAGACAAGGTTGGCTTTAATGAACTCCTTTAAGTTCATCAACCTTCATTGAAGGTGTATATTAATTGACCAGTAATGCATGGTCTGTTGTTTGATTCTTTAATTATATATCTAATTGGAAAAGATGCGCAACATTAATTTGCAGTTAGTCTTAAAAGATAGACTGTCTAAGTGCTGAAATATTCCATTTCTTTCAGTTTGAAATATTTTAAATCAATAAAGGTAAGATTATATATATGCATATATACATTTACCCTTTATTTAACAAAGAGTTATCTGGATATCTATCTACCATAGTATAATTCTGGATTGGCTTCTATGGCAGGCCAAGTAGTTTCTCTATCTTGACACTAATGATGAGTGAACAACCTACAACTCCAATCTAGCTATTTCAAATTAATTTAACAACAAAAAGAGAGATTGGTAGGTATATTTTAGCAGTGTTTACTTTTCTCTTTATTGACATTATGTGTTAATGGTGACAAAGACAGAATGATTATCTGGCACTTATGATAATCATGATTACTGCCCTACTATCTATAAAACCATCCACCATATTCTTTCTGTGCTTATTGAATAAGCTTTGTTGTCTTCTGTGAAGCAAGGACTCTGTGGGATGCTGTATTCATTTTTTTCCCAATCTATTTTTCCTCTTCTTTGATATCCCATGAGATTCTGTGTATTCTGATTCTATAAACAAGGGAGTATTTGGCAATGCTGAATAGCATCCCTAAATTAAAGAGTGAAGATAATAATGCCCCAAAGAGAATCTTATCAAGGATCCCAAGAAAGAATGTACAAATATATACACATAAAAATATACATACGCCATCATCATTAAGCATCCTGTTTTATGTAATTTTTTACTTAAAGGATTTTGGGGTGAGGAAAGTAAAAGATTCATTTTTACCTTTGAAAGAGATTTTTAGTGCCTCTGGAGTAAAAGGGTGTGTGTTCAAATCCTTTTTCTGATGCTCACTACCTATGGAAACCTGTACAAAATCAAAGCTACCTGGGTCTCAGTTACCTCGGGTACAAAAGGGCAGAATTGGAATAGATGGCCTCTGATATTTCCTCCAATTCTATGTGATACTATGAAAATAATAGCTAGCTGCAGTAATATTTGGGCAGCTAGTGGCACAGTGGATAGAATGTCAGGCTGGGTGTGGAGGCTAGAAGACCTGAATTCAAATCTGGTCTCAGACATGCTTTATGACCCTGCAAAAGTGATTTAATCTGTCTGCTTCAGTTTCCTCAACTGAAAAATGAGCTGGAGAAAGAAATGGCCAACTACCGTAATATCTTTGCCAGGAAAATTCCAAATGGGGTCATGAAGAGTTGGCTATGACAGAAAAACAACAAATAATAGCATTTAAAAATACTTTGAATTTTACAAAGCACTTAATAAATGTCATCTCATTTTTATCTTCAGAACAACTCTGAAAGCTAGGTATTATTGTTAATCCCGTTTTATAGATGAGAAAACTGAAGCGTATAGGTTAAGTGACTTGCTCAGTATCCCACAGATAATGAGTGTCTGAGGCCATATTTGAACTCTTAACTCCCACGTATCTATCCTTTTTTGCCACCTTTGCCTCTTGTCTTAGTAGACTGGTAAGTGGTAGAGGAAAAGATGCTGATTATTTTATCCATGCCATTTGTGATTTTGTAGTTTATCATTTTCACTCTCAGCCTTAATCTTTTGGACTGGAAATGCATAATCCATTTAGTTTTTCAACATCCAGCTTAAGGACAACTTCTACGTGAAGTCTTTCCTGGTCTTCTCAGTTACTAGCATTTGTATTTTATATTTATTCTGTATGCATTTATATGTGTATCCATATTGTGTTCCTCAATGGACCAAAAGCTCCCTGACAGCAGGCATAATTTTATTTTTGTTCAGTTTTTTTTCAACCCTAGTGCCCAAAACAGTGCCTAGCACACAGTGTAGTAGGTATTTACTAAATGCTTATTGATTGATGGTTTCCGAGTAGTAGTAATAGTTGTGCTCATTTCAACTCCACTGATAGTTTTAGTTGCTATTTTGATGTGTGTATATGTACATATGTGTTCATATACATATATATTCACATATATATTACATACCTATATGAACATATTTTCAACAGAATGTTTATTTTAAATGTGTTAGTGCCTAGTGGGTAAATAATGATTGTCAATTATCTCTGCTTTTGTAAGATGTACTAGAATTATCTTTCAATTACTCTGAATAATCAAGATCTGACCTGTTTTTATATGACATCTTGGGTACATGAAAGGTATCATTTACAGTTGTAGTGAACATGTTATTTGAGCTCTACAGCCAAACATGGGTGTTTAGATACATCTAGTTAAAAACCACAGAAGCAATAATGGTAATTATCATTAACACTGGAAGTCTGTGTTTTTACTGTCTTTGGCATGGATGATTACAATATGTGAAATAGGTATTCAAATCATTTTGTCTATTAAAGAACCTCAATATATCAATTTAATGATGATATTTGAATCATTTTAATGCTATCATTGATTGTTTGCTCAATTAAAAATTAATGAGTATTATTGTGGGCTGCTGAAAAAAGTTAAAAATCTGAGAATCCTCTGAAGATGTTAATATTTTATATATAATGTTTAAAAAAGTATTCCTTTAATCAGTCTTGAAAATAATCGGAATGCAATTAAAAATCAGCATCAATTCCCGCAGATGTATTGTAAGTCCAACATCTGAAGTAAAGTCAACTATTTGAAACCATGATTCTTTGCTATCCATGCTACTGGTATTTTGTTGAATTTAATCACTGTCCTCAGCTGATAGTATGAAAATTGACCAATTAAATTGTTCTTTAAGATTCTGTGGGTCACTCATGAAATTACAAATCCATCCTACAGAAAGGACCAATCAATCAACAAGAATTTAATAAACACCTACTGTTCCAGCTGAAGAATCAGACAACTGAAAACAACTAAACAACAGCAACAACAAAGCATACTTTTTTTTAAGGGGCAGCTAGGTGGCCTCAGACCCTTACTAGCCATGTGACTCTAGGCAAGTTACGCAGCCCTGTTTGCCTCAGTTTCCTCATCTGTTTAATAAGCTGGAAAAGGAAATGCCAAACCACTCTAGTATCCTTGCCAAGAAAACTTCAAATAGGATCAGAAAGAGTCAGACATGACTAAAAACAATTAAGCAACACTATGCCAGCACTCTGTGCTTGGTGCCAGACATATAGAGATAAAAATGAACATGGTTCTTGCCCTCATAGAACCTATGTTTTAATGGTAACACTGGTATTTTTTCTACTGACTTTCCCAGTATTCATTTTCATTCTTTTACCTCACTGCCCCAAACAAACCAATAAACCACCACGAATTAAATACTTGGCACTTCATTATCTAAAACATTCAGACAAATGGGTGAGCCTGGGGAAATGTAATGAAGCTAATTAAAAGGTAAAAGTGACAGGTGCAGGAAGTAAAATTAAAAAGGCTAATGCAGAGCCAGTGTGCTGCCTGACACAAAGGAGAGAAGGGATATGGCTCTACTATCAGTCACCCAGAAAGAACAATTGTTCTTTTATGGGAGTAGCAGGATTTGGCCTGCATATCACTGCATGGAATGAAACAAGTCCTCCTAATGAAGGCCACTTCACAGGTACTAGCTGGTTTTTATATCTATTGAGTACTTCCCTTTTTCAGATTGAACAGTGACAAATGCTAGCTTTGTAATCAGATGGTTATTTTACTGAAAAGCTTTCAAATATTTAACATTAGTTGCATGGCTACCCCTAAAGAGAAATGCCACTCTAGTATGATTGCTATCATCCCTTTTCCCCCATTCTCTGTGTTGAAAGATATTGGGAGAAAACAAAGGAATAGTTTATAGTTTCTGACTGAAAAGAGGGGGAGCAAGCATCAGTTAATCACCTAATCATTCAACAAGTATTTATGGTAAGTGATTTAAAGACAAAAGATAATAATAAATTATTTTAAAGTGTTTATTAAGCTTTTTACCACTATGTGCCAGGCATCATGCTATGAGAGGGGGATACAAAGACAAAATGGAAGATGGCCCCTGCTCCTGAAGATCTTACATTCTATATGCGCAGGCATGTGAGTAAAAACACACAATACACATATGTTGCTGTAAGATGTATATGCATATACACATATGTGTATAGTCCCATGATATATGTATAAACACACATATGTTGATGTAAGATGGATTACAAATAGATACAAGGTAATGTCAGAAGGGAAGGAGATAGAAGCTAGGTGAGCAGAAAAGCCCCCGTTGAAGAGTTTCACTTGAACTGATTCTTAAAAAAAGCCATGTATACTAATGAAAAGAAATGTGGAGGGAGAGTATTCCAGACATTGGAGAAAGCCAGTTCAAAGGCACAGAGATGGTAGATAAAGCATCATGTGTGAAGCATATCACGTATGGCCAGTACAAAAGTATCATAAATTACATAAGATACAATAATGTATAGGAAGACGACAAAGACAGAGGAGCCAGTTTGTAAAAGAATTTTAAATGTCAAAGGAAGGAGTTTATTTTAAGTCCTACAGGTAATAAGAAGCAATTGAAATTTGAGAAAAAAGAGGTGATCAGACCTGTACTTTATGAAAATCACTTTGACAGCTATGTAGAAGATATATTTGAGGGAAGAGGTCTGAGACAAAAAGAGCCATTAGAAGCATATTGCAATAGTCCAGGAAAGAAATGGTAAAGACCTTAGCTTACATTGACCATTTGAATGGAAAGAATGGGACATGTATAAAAAATGCTGTGGAAACAGAAATTATATGTGGCAATTGAATGGATACATGGAGTGAAACCATCTTTGACGAACATCATGTTATAGCATCCTCTTGAAAAAATGAGAGTGAATGCCTGAACTTATATGGATAGGGGAGTTAGGGACTTTCCAAATGGTCTGAGTAGCTGAGAAAACTAAAGTAACTCCATTTTGTCTGCCGTTCCTCTGTCTTGCCCATGACCTTGTTTGTATTGTGGTTCCAACCCTGTTTTCAACTTTCCTTACTGCAGAAACAGCAAGGGCAGTCCTATCCTGAAAGGGTTATAAGAGATGGCTAACCTGAAGAAAAGTCTTTCTTGTTTCTAGCCCCCAGAAATAATTTCTGTCCACTCCTGGGGTGCCCAAAAACCAATTCACCTGCTGCCTAAATTGAAATCTATATAAGCTTTGCCCTTTGTTCCTTCTGGGAGTTTCTGCTGCTGTGGGTGGGGCTTCCTCACTGGTGAATGTGAACACCTTGCTGGTGCCTACATTTCCACTTTGGGTTTGGTTTTGGTTCTGGTTCTACTTCCTGCACTGACAGTTTTACCCACAATGGTCACTGACCTTATGGGTTCAACAAACTGATAAGAGAAAGACTTGTACATGAATGGAGCAATTAATGAACTGAACTGAACCCTAGTTAAAGTAAATGAAAATATGCCCAATCAAACATTCTCACTGTTTGGCTTACTAAGTGTTGAAAAGTCCTACAAAGCATGGCAAGATTATATAAAAGTCATGTTTGGAAAGGCTGAGGAAATTTGGTCATTGGCCAGGAGTTATCTGTAAATTATTAAAGTTGTTAGAACCATATTTATTTGAGAGGTTGGAGGAAGTGTGGCATTAAAGCTCACTCCTGATGAGCCATGGTTGGCCTGAGGTGTGGGAGATAAGGGGTATATTAAAGAGCATAAATGGTTTTACAAAGCACCCTGGGGCAGAAAAAAAAAAGGATTGAGGGAATTGTCAAGAAAAAGTCAGTGTTTTGCTCAACTTCCCTTCCTGGTGCTTGTCCATCCACAGATATTATAATCTTCTTTTTTTACCCACCTATTTCCAGGAACCTGAATTTAGTATCAAATACAGAGGTCAGGAGTTAATTAGAGAGATATAAATATAAAATTTGGCAGAGAACCCAACCTCTACCTACATGTTGGTAATTTTTCTAACTGGAGGCTCAGAGTAATTGTGTTTGAATTCATAACTTTTCATCAAAAATAAATCCCTGAAAGCTAAAAAAAAGATGGAACTGCATCAACCTAAAAGTCCATCATATTGCCCTCTAGGCTTAACATGAGCTAATTATTATTAAAAGGCATTATACTTAAATGATAAGAAGTTGGAAGTCAAGGCCCACACCAATTAATTTGTGTATTCATTTATTAATTTTATGCAAATCAAAATAATTTTGCAGAGAAGAAAGAGTACTAGATTTGTATTTAGAGTACCTAGTTTCAAATTTTTGCTTTACTATGTACTATCTGTGTTATTTTGATCAAATAATTAAAACTCTATGAGGTTCCAGTTCCTTATTTGTTAAAGGAAAGGGATGAGCAAAGTAATCTCCAAAGCCCATTCCAACTCTAAATCTAAAACACTGCTATAAAATCTAAACCTAAACTTAAATTCCAGTAAAATTAACATAAATATTTTCTAAAGTTATCCCCCCTTTTAAAAATCATGTATTTTCTAAACTAGATTGGTTATCATGGCTTAGAAATATCTGAACTGAATTGCAAATAACACAGAATCAAATTTACATATTTTTTACCCTGAAGTTGAAGACCAGATGAATCTGTAAAATATGAGACATAGCTTAGCAGCCTCCCAGGGAAAAAAAAAATGTGTGTGTTGTAAACATGAAATTTATCATCTCTCTATTTTTCTGTTTTCCAAGATTCAAGGATTTGATTAAGATGTACCAGAAAATATTTTCTACAGCACAGCTCCATAATACAAAGGTTCCACTCTGGCCTTAACCTCATATTGTCAATGGTTAGAGTACTTGATAAGGTTGACTTTGCCATTTTATTGAAAATTAAATCCCCTTCAATGTATATCTATAAATCACAAAGTGGCAAAGGGATAAAATGGACAATAACTGAAAGAGAAAACATTTTAAAGGTAGATAGAAATTTATACACCGTAGCCCTGAAATATATAAAATATTTTTCTAATGAAAGATAAGAGAAATAAAAACATAGAGTGAAAGGGAAAAGAAATAGAACGAGGAACAAAAACCTCCAAGCATAAAAGGGATATGGGAGTCTTAGTCATGGGAGGAAAACAGAAGGAAGAGCAATGAAGTATGCAAAAAAAGGTAAAGTTATCAAGACAGCAACATTAGGAAGCAAAGGATGAAAGAATTAAGATTGCTAAGAAAATACATGGAAAAGAACAGAAACCAACAATTATTCAAAGAGGTCATTGGAATGAGCTTTTGTTTAACTTTATGTGACTCTTCTATTCTTAGACTTTGCTATACAATTTTCATTGGTAGACTTGTGATGTCAAAAGAAAATGAAAAAGGAACCACCCAGTATATTTAGTAAACCCCCAATGGAACAATTTATAGAAGATATCGCGAATTATCACAGGATGTCCAAGAATGGTTGACCTGTAAATTGTCTCCAACAGGATACCCAAAGCAGTGAGATCACATATTCACAGGAGTATTTGGGATATTCAATTTATAGTTTGTTTAATGTATTATATAAACCTGTATTTAATAAGTAAGAACAAACAAAAATATGTCCATTTCTGTTAATCCCAATACTAATTAGGTTCTACTGACACTAATAATGAAAAGTGGGATAGAAATTATGGCCAATATAGCTTTAACTTATAGGAATAACTTCACGAAAGGAGTATCTATTGATGAGTCGACAGATTAATCAAATTATCGACCATTAATGTCAAAATCATCTAGTTAACAAATACCATTTAAAGGTCATAAAAAGAACAAGGAATAAAGGAAAGAATAAGGGTGCATATCTCAGTATATAACATTCAAAAAGTTCAATTACCATTTCTATGGATAATATTTCATGTGAACTTTAGAAAGGAACCATTTATGTTTGTTACATATTACATGTTATATGTTTGTTACATGTTACATTTTTAAAGCAAAGAGAGCCCTATTTACTCTTGTGAGACCCAGAGGGAGAGGATGTCTCATAATGAATATACTTACTATGAATATAACCTTTATCTTGTCTTAGGGATTTTGACAGATGAAGTGGAATATATTTGTGTATGTATATATATATATGTATGTGTATCATGCATTCAAGTATAGTATATATTTATATTATGCTTTTATGAAGACAGCTTATATATTATATATATCCACATGTAACATGCACATATGTGCATATATGTATATTGTGCATATATGCACACACATATAAACATATATGCTTGTATACACATATAGTCTAGATTTATTCTTTCTTCTTTGCTGGGGAAATCCTAATGTGGAAACTCTTTCCATTAATTAGATTGGCAAGTCATCTCTAATTTATATTATTAGAATGTTGTCTAGGGTACTGAGAAGTTAAATGAGTTCAGAGCAGCATTTAAAACTGGGTATTCCTGATTCTAAGATTGACCTTCTAGCCTATATCCTGAACTACGAGTCACAATATAATATATGTTGTGATAAATGAGTGGTAAGGACAATAAGAACAGACAACAGATCATAGAAAGCAGAGATTGCTATAGCTTAGGAAAGCTTCACATAACCAGTAGCACTTTAGATGAGCCTTGCAATATGGGTATGATTTAACCATGTAAAAATAAAGGGAGAAGTATTCATCATCATGAGAATGACTCAAGTAAAGTTACAGTTTTGAATGCAAAAGTCTGAGAGGATAGTGAATATTTTAGCTGAAACAGAGTAAAATATTTTTAAGTCAGAATAGTGGAAGCATGTTGGGTTCAGGTTATTTTTTATTTTATTTTTTAGGCAAAGGAGGGCTACTTAAGAAAATGACAAGAAAAAGAAGAGAACCAAATTACTAGTATCAAAAAAGAAAGGGATGAATTCACCACGAATGAAGAGGAAATAAAAACAATATAAAATAGTAACTATTTTGCCCAAATATAGGTCAATAAATCTGACAAGCTAAGTGAAATGGATGATACGAATATTATTGCTCAATATTAGAAAAAGATATTGAGTTTCTTAATGAAATGAATTTCTTAATAAAATATCTCCAGGGTCAGGTGGATTTAAAAGAGAATTCTAGCAAACATTTAAAGAACAACTAATCCTAATACTATATAAACTATTTGGGAACATAGATGAAGAAAGAGTCCTACAAAATCATTTTATGACATAAATATGGTGCTGATACCTAACCTAGAAAAAGCCAAAACAGAGAAAAAAATTATAGACCAATTTCCCCAAAGAATATTGAGGCAAACAATGTTAAATAAAATACTAGAAAAGATATTACAACAATATATCACAAGGATAATACAAAATGACTAGGTGGGATTTATACAAGGAATGCAGAGCTGGTTCGATATTGGGAAAACTATCAGCATAATTGACCATATTAATAACAAACTGAACAGAAATCATATGATTATCTCAATAGATGCAGAAAAAGCCTTTGAAAAAATACAATACCTATTTTCTATTAAAAAGAGTAGAGAACAGGGGGGTGGAGCCAAGATGGTAGCTAGAAAGCAGGGACTGGCGTGAGCTCCCTGCCAAGTCCCTCCAAAAACCTATAAAAAATGGCTCTGAACCAATTCTAGAGCTGCAGGACACACAAAATAGCAAAGGGACCAGGTCTCCAGTCCAGGACGGCCTGGATGGTCTCTGGGTAAGGTCTTTTGCGCACGGAGCTGGGAGCGGAGCAGAGCAGAGCCCAGCACGGGCAGCGTGGACCAGGCAGACGAGGAGCTGGGCAGAGCGTGCCCTAGTGCCCTGAATCAGTGAACTGTGGCAGTTACCAGACTTCCCAACCCACAGACACCAAAGACAACAGAGAAGAACTGTAGAGCCCACAAAGTGGCAGAGGAAAGCAAGGCTCTAGCCCAGGACAGCCTGTATGGTCTCTGGGTAAGGTCTATCCCACACAGAGCTGGGAGCGGAGCAGAGCCCAGTGTGGGCGGCACAGACCAGGCAGACCAGGAGCTGCATGGAGCGTGCCCTAGCACCCTGAATCAGTGAGATGTGGCAGTTACCAGACTTCTCAACCCACAAACACCAAAGACAACAGAGAAGGTTAGTGGGAAACGCTGCTGGGGACAGAGTGTAAAAGGGAGTTTGTGGCCACCCGCCAGAGGCAGTGGAGGTGGGGCAGCTACAGAGCTACAGCTGCAGTTGCTTTGGGCCCCAGGCCCACCTGGTGGGAGGAATTAAGTGGCAGATCAGAGCAGGAGTGCAGAGCCTGCTGAAGATCTAAGTCCAGTCCAGGTTGGGGGTTCTTGGGCAAGGAGGAGTGCTGCTGTGGCAGCGCATCTGCCCAAGCTTGGAACATAGAACTGTTTACTCTACAAGCAGGCATATCCTGCTGAAAAACTCAAATATCAAGTAGGTTGCCTGGGAACATGGCCAGGCAGCAAAAATACACCCAGATTCAGTCTCAGACTTTGGAATCTTTCTTTGGTGA
>CM053627.1:176510929-176536651 GCA_028646595.1 Phalanger gymnotis
TTGCGCTTTCGAAACATTCAAACATATACATGATTATATTTGAGATTATAAATTTGGCCTTCCTACTACACCTGGATGTATTTTCCAGGTCAGTGCTTTTTCCAATGAGATATTTCACATTGTCTTCCATTTTTTCATTCCTTTGTTTCTGTTTTATAATGTCTTTTTGGAGCTCTTGCCATTTGAGCTAGTCTATCTTTTAAGGTATTATTTTCTTCAGTATTTCTTGGGTCTCCTTTAGCAAGTCATTGACTTGTTTTCCATGCTTTTCTCATATTATTCTCATTTCTCTTCCCAATTTTTCCTCTATTTCTCTTACTTGCTTTTCCAAATCCTTTTGGAACCCTCCCATGGCCTGAGACCAACTCATATTTTTCTTGGAGGCTTTTGATGTAGGCTCATTGACTTTGTTGAATTCTTCTGGCTGTATGTTTTGGTTTTCTTTATCACCAAAGAAAGATTCCAAAGTCAGAGTATAAATCTGAGACTGTTTTTGCTGCCTGTTCATGTTCCCAGCCAACTACTTGACCCTTGATTTTTTTTTTCAGGGTGTGACTGCTCGTAGAGTAGAGAATACTTTGTCCCAAGCTTGAGGGGCTGTGCTGCTATTTTCAGAGCTACTTCTACACAGCAAGCTCTGCCACACCAGCGCTCCTTCTCCCCTAAGAACCACCAAACAGGATTGCAGCCCAGATCTAGGCAGGACAAAATAGGCTTCGCACTCCCACTCTAATCCGCTGCTTAATTCCTCCCACCAGGTGGGCCTAGGAACAGAGGCCACTGCAGCTGTAGCTCTGGAAGCAGCCTCAGAGTTGCACCAACTCCACTGCCTCCTGGGGTGGTGGCCGACTGTGAACTCCTTTCACTCTGTCCCAGCAGTTTTCCCACTAACCTTTTTTGTTGTCTTTGGTGTTTTGTGCATTGAGGAGTCTGGTAACTGCCACAGCTCACTGATTCAGGGCACTACACCTGTTCTGCCCTGCTCCTGGTCTGGTTGGTCCTGGCACTGCCCATACTGGGCTCTGCTCTGCTCCACTCCCAGCTCTGTGCGATAGACCCTTCCCAGAGACCATCCAGGCTTTCCTGGCCTGGAGTCCTGCTTCCCTCTGTTATTTCATGGGTTCTGCAGCTCTAGAATTTGTTCAGAGCCATTTTTATAGGTGTTTGAAGGGACCTGGGGGAGAGCTCATGCAAGTCCCTGCTTTCCAGTGGCCATCTTGGCTCCGCCGCCCATATAATTTTCAAAAGAAAATCTCATGTGCACTATAGATTTTCATTTATTTCACTACCAAATATTTTGCTGCCAAAAGGTAGCAACACAATTGACAATGAGTTTCATTTAACTTTTTGTTATTAGTGCTGCCAGGAAGTGAAACTACAAGCAACAGGAGAGACACTAAAACTCCAAATGCTTAATAATTGACTGCAAATAAAGGCTTGACTTTGTGCAGCAATTGCTTTAGAAAACAATAGACTTTTTTGAGAACTATGGAATGAAAAATCAATTTTGGCAAAATAGATATTCTGTCAAATATCAGAACCACAACTGTAGTTTTACAGGAAAACACATGGAAGAAATAAGTACCAATCCTGCTCACTCTTGGGAAAGTTGTATTACCACTGGTTTCTAATTTAGTGCTCAGAACACTCAGAAATGAAAGAACATAAGCTATATAGATACAGAGTAACACACTATAATCCATGTGCCTTTAAAAAAAGAAGAAAAAACACAAATGCCCCTTTTGAATGCACAAACAATGCACTGATACCAATAGCAGCAAAAAAAGGTTACCTCTACATAAGTCTTATGTTCTTTCTGTTGAGTAAGACAATTATTCTTGAGAGCTGTATAAGAATTTAATTTAGTTCCCATTTTTCATACTTGGCATTTCTCTGAAATATTATATTAATAAGTTTAAAAATCATGATGAAGTTTTAGGCTATTGGCAGCTATATTAAACAAATCTTTCTCTAAAGTCATAAACTGAATCATTACAAAGGCTGTTTTATGGGTTCATCTTTTATGCATATGTGATCATGGTATATAAAATATATCTTACTACCCTGAGGACACTGCAGGTAAATATAATTCTTCTGTTTTTTTGTGGAGATTTTAAAATATATACTTGTATTAGATAAAGCAAAATCAACTAGTTTTTAATGCTGTGATGTCAAGAATTTAAGTGAAAACTAAGGGAGGCAGAGATGACATTAACATGTCTTTTCCTATATCCTATTATAACATGCTTTGATCATCCTGGCTACTAGAAAAAGAATATCAGCATAGCTGTGTAAGGTATAACTTCCAACTGTAAATGTAAAGGCAAATTTGAAAGATTACCAAGTTTGTTTTATAAAATCCAATTTTACAAAAAGAATTTAAGTTACTTCTCCAAACTAAGCTTTTCACACAGGACAAAGTTAATACAATGCCAAGCATTTTATTCCAATTACCAAAACATACAGCAGTGTCAAAATGTTTCTAGGAAAGAAAAAGAAATTGTGTCAGGACTTTCAATGTATAACCTTGTATCTGAAGTTTATAATAAATTACCATTTTAAGTAGTGAGTTATAGCACTTTTGTTTCTGGTTTAATTTTCTATGTGCATATATTTCCAAAATGCTAAAACAAATCTAATCAAGTTCCTTACAGTAGACAGAAAGCATTGAGTGTACTTTGCGATAGGCTGTTGAATTTTTAAAACTAAGCTGTTCCCCGACCTACTCTTTGAAAGAGTGTTAACATTTTTAAGGGAATATTTACCTTCTTCCCCTTTACTGAGATGGAACTTACCAACTTTCTTCTATGATTTTATAGATACAAGGGATACAAGGGCTTTCCTGTAATGACAGGAGTGTTAATAGAGCACTCACTATTCCCCCTGCCTTCTTCTCTTTGTTTTGATGCCTTCTTAAACCTTTTCAAAGCTATAAGACATTTTTCATGGCAGTTCATGTTGGAGTTAAAAGGACTAATGAATAAAGGTACCTAGAGGCATTTAATAAATGTTTATTGATAGATCAGACATGTTTATCCCTGACCTCAGAACTATATCATGAGATGTGGACAGTGGGGGAAGTCTAGAAAGAGGTTAAAATAAGTTACCCTACTAACTCTGCTCAGATTCAGGCTTGCAGACCCACTATAAAGAGGAGTGATAAAGTGTGTGCTAAGTGTCCCTTTTGCTCAGTAAAACTTTGAGGCAGCTGGAAACAAAATGGGTGGCCATCAATTGGAGATAACTGAACAAATTGTGCTGTATCAATGTAATTGGGAAGTTATTGTGCCAGAAGAAATGATGAAAGAAACAGATTCAGAGAAACATGGGAAGACTTATATCAGTTGATGCAGAGCAAAGTGACCAGAACCAGGAGATCAGTTTATACAATAATCATAGTAATATAAAAGAAAATTGCTTTCAAAGACAAAACTATGAGAACTGCAATCACCAATGATGACTCTAAATGATTGATAGTGAAGTGTCCTTCCTACCTCTTGACACAGAGAAGATAGACTTGAAGTATAGAATGAAACATCTATTTTCAGAAGTGAACATCATATGCACTCATTTTGCTTGTTGTACATATATGATACGAGGGAAGGCTTTATGGTGGGGGAGGTAGAGAATTGTAGAGAGGACTGAGAGGGTAATAATTACAATGGAAAAAAAGAAAAACTTGTCCTTGAAACATTTAAAATGCACACAACAGAGTAGAAGTGAATTTAGGAGGTGGAACAATAAAGGAGAACAGTGTTGGTGCTATAATTTTAAACTGCACTATATATTGTATATTACATGTGTAATATACAATACATATGTATATATAAAATAAGCTGAGCATGAGATGTATGGTTTCATATGTAATCATGTTTCTGTTCTACTTTCCATATTAAAATATTCATATTTGTTGATATTTAAGTTCCTTATAAAAAGAAAATAAAAAATAGTAAATAGAAAACAATTCTTTTTTCTATACAAAGTATAATGAACTCTTTATCACTTCAGGTCTTAAAATTGAGGCTGGGTTATCATTTACTAAGGATATTGTAGAAGAAATTCCTGTTTAGGTATGAATTAGACTAGATTGTCACTGGAGTTTCTTCCAATGGAAGTATTCTGTAATTCTTTGAGTTAAAACAAGTTAAAATTAACATGAGGTCTAGTCACCTTGTCCTGAAAGTAAATCTGGTTTAATCCTTTTATTAATGGGAATAAAAGAAAGGATCAGAAAGGATGTACTATGGTCTCTGCAGACTTTTGCCTTATATTGCCTTTGGGGGTTCCCTATACTCCTGTGAGAGAAATGGATGTGTGTTAAGCTGCTAGGATAATAATCTTATTAATATGGGGAAAGAAAAGGAAGAGTAGATAGACACTTGTGTCACATTAAGACCTCGTAGTCTACCTTACTCAGAAGGTTCTTTTCCTTCACATTTCTCCTACTCGATTTCATTTCTCCTCAGTTTAACCTACTTTGATCTACTTGTCATAAAGCTCAGAGAGATATGTATATAGATAAATATATGTAATTACCCACATATATTTATGCAGTAGGTTGTTGGAAGAGACCTTAGGTGTGATCCATTATCCCACACTTCTTATTCTGGGGACTAGGGGCCTGGTTACTGGTTTTGTGTGCTAGGGTCTCAGGTTCTGGCAGTTGGAGGCTGTATAAGCTGTAGCTTACCTGGTGCTGAATTGGAGCTGGTGGTGGTGGCTGGTGTATGCAGATGCCACATAGGGTTTTACTGCTTTTCCCCCCAGTTACACTGAAGTTCACGTGGTGAGGTGTGCAGGTGGGGGTTGTCTGACCACTGGAGATTGCCTGCTCTCTGGGGACTGTGTTAAAGCATGCATAGGCTTAGCTGCTGGTGGACACTGGTCAGCTGTGCAAGTGGTAGTTCTCTGTGCTGGTGTCTGCCATTTCCTGTCTGAGGCATGCAGGGGGGTCCTGGTATTGCCACTAGCCTGCTCTACCACCCTTGGGGCTCAGGATCTCTCACTGGCTTGCTGAGGTGCAGTTTGCTGCTGCCTTGCTAGGGCATCTCCTATCCTGTACTGATCTCCTTCATCGACCACAAGAGGGACCTTTCCTCTTAATTCCCCTAGCCTCACAAGCTAAAAAACTACTGCACTCTGTCTTTCTGCTGGCTCCATTGTCTCAAAATTTTTCCTGGAGTGGTATTTTCTGCACTTTCCAAGGTCAGTAAGGGAGACTGAGAGCAACTTATTGCTTATTCTGCCATCTTGGCTCCTGGAAGTCAACTCTCAATTTATAAATGAGAAAAATTTTTCCCAGAGAAATCAAGTGGTTTCTCAAAGTCATGAAGGTAACAAGGGTCAGTGTTGAAATTCAAGCACAGATCCTCAGACTTGAAATGAATTTCACTTTTCACTAAATACCCACACATAAACATTTCACATTTGCATATGCTTTTTGAAATTTTTGTTCATGTTCTTTTACTGTAGATATATTTTTTTTAAATTCCATAATCCCCCCTTCATGCCATATCCTAAATGCTTATGGGAATACTCTCATGATTAAACTTTTTAAAAAAAGCTAGTATTTGTGGCAGCACATGTTTACACTTATACAAGAATTGTTGTGTAAAAATTATCATTTCATCACCTAATAAGAAAATAATCTAGAAATATAGAAAGGTGCAATAGGAATCAATGGACAGAAAGTACCTTATGTTTTCTTAATTTATAATCAATGTATGTTTCCTGCTACTTAACAGTAACATTTAAAAACTGGTTTTTGTAGGGGTTATTCTCAAGGACCATATTAAGAATGTTGCTCATTTACTTCTTTGGGTTTCATTGTTGTCTCTATTATTGTTTATATATAGTAGAACATAAAAATGGAATTTACATGAAATTCTGAATCTCCATTTTGTACTGTTTTATTTTTTTATATATAATAAATTATATATGTTATTTTCAAAAGTCTTTCACTCTGTTCTTCCTTCTGAACTTCCTTCTATTTTCTCCTGTGAATTTTAAAACTGTAACAATAATTCTTTTTCTGGCATCAACATTTCTTATCTTCTATGTAACAATCCACCAAGAGAGGGGGAAAATCTTGTAATAGATAGAGTCAAGCAAAATGAATCCACAATGACAATTTCCAAAACTAAATGTTATTGTACTTTAACGTCGATCACCTCTCTCAGGAGATGGGCAACATGTTCCATCATAGGTACATAGGTGTTTGGGATGCATGATGGTCATTGCATTGATCAGTGTTATTAAATCTTTCAAGACTGGTTTTTTTTCTTCACAGTATTGCTATACAAGTTGTTTTACTGATTCTACTCTCTTCCCTGTATCAGTTCCTGCTACCCAGGATTCTCTGAAATAATTTATTTTATTTCTTATGGCATAACATTCTTTTAAAGTCAGATGCCACAAATTGTTCAGCCATTCCCCAATTGTCTAAGAGGGAATCTAAAGCAACCCCTTAGGTTTTAGATTTTTTTCTTGTCTTTTTTTAAATCCCCATCCCTTCCTTGCTTTATGATAAGTAAATTTGTTTTGCTTATGATTATTCCCTTTGCAGTTCTATCCTCCCTCTTAATTTGTGCTCCCATCCTTCCTGTTTCTCTTTTAACATCAATGTATTTCTATACCAGAGTCTGTGTGTGTCTGTGCGTTTTCAGGCCTCCTTTGGTCACTTTCATTAGGAGTGAGGTTCATTTGATGCCCATTCCCTGATCCCTTCTTCCTTGTTCTAACTATTCTTCTCACTCCAATTCTGAGAATAGAAAATTCTACAGCCTTGTTCCTCAGTCCTACACTATTGTATTCTTTTTATATTCTCTTCTCTGTCCCCTCTTAAGACAGTGAGAACAAACCTAATCCTCCCCAGCACTGCAATTTTTGTTATTTTATTTAATCAATATGCTTTGAAGACATTAAGTTGCTGAAGGGACATTTGTTTCTTCTACTACTATTAGATTGTTATCACTGAGTCACCATACAGTCCCTTCCAATTGCTCAAATAAATTTAAATCTCTAGGTTTTTCTATAGGGCTATATTTGTATTTCAAAGGTCTTGATTAGCTCTGATCTTTCATTTTTTTTGAGGGCAGTTGGGGTTAAGTGACTTGCCCAAGGTCACACAGCCAGTAAACGTGCCAAGTGTCTGAGGCCAGATTTGAACTCAGGTCCTCCTGACTCCAGGGCCAGTGCTCTACTCACTTCACCACCTAGCTGCCCCTAATGATCTTTCATTTAAAAATGCTTAAAATATATCTTTTCCATAAAAAAAAATCTGCTTTTTTCTTTGTAAAATGATATTTAACTTTATATGATAAAATATTGTTGCTTGTGTATGTTTATATATATTCATATATTTGCATATATGAATATATATACAATTTGCCTTTTGAAATAATATTCCAAGATCTCTTAGTTATGGCAGATGCTGCCAGAGGTATGTGATAATGATGTTAGTTCCTTTGTTCTTATACTCCTTCTTTCTGGATGGTTGTAGCATTTTTTTTACTTCCTTTGACATGGGAGTTCTGGATTTTTTTTCTATGACATTACTGCCACTTTGCTCTTTGAGAATCCTTTAGTGAGATAAAGGAGGGGTATTTTTTCTGTCTTTCCTTTGCCCTCTGATTCTAATAGATCTGGGCAGTTTTTATTTAGATTTCTTAAAATATAATGTCTAGGTTCGATTTTTTATTGCAGTGTTTATAGTGTCTACTGATTCTTAAGTTATGTCTCCTTGACCATTGTTTTAGATGGACTGTTTTTTTACATCAGATAGCTTGCATTTTCCCCATCATTTTGATTTTGTTCTATCTTTTTATCACAATTTGCTTTAGAAAGCAATGATTATAATTTTTTTCAAAATTTTTATAGTTTTCAGGGAGTCCATTTTTGGAGATAAAGTTGACCGCTTTCTCTTCTAGGCTACTTATTCCCTTTCCTCTAGAACTTCTATTAAACTTTTTATTTCTTGCTTCATTTTTTCTAGGTATTCATGCACTCCTA
This sequence comes from Phalanger gymnotis, assembly GCA_028646595.1. NCBI lineage: Eukaryota > Metazoa > Chordata > Mammalia > Diprotodontia > Phalangeridae > Phalanger > Phalanger gymnotis. Next base: position 176,518,940 of record CM053627.1, read on the forward strand.
ATGTAATTTTTTTTTTCCTTTGAGACTCTGAAGTTGTCATTCAGTTATTTCCTGCTTTCTTTTTCAATATCTCTACCAGTGCAACATTTTTTTTAAAATAGTGTCAGCATTTGTTTTTATTTGCTCACCACTTCAGTTTTAGGTCCTAAATTGGGGCCTTGTTCAAGAACCAAGCTCAGTTCCCTAATATTTTGGTACATTAGTTGGCTCTGCTTGGTCTTACCTGGACTTGGAGGATTGCCCCCACTCTGGATTTTTGAGGTTTGGAGTGTTGGATCCACAAGACCATCTTTCCCATAGGAAGACAAAGTGTTAGAGATCTAGGCTTAGGATATCCTGGTGGGAGCTGTGTCTCAGTGTATTAGTAGTTCCTCATTGCCCATTGAACTGAATTCCCTAAGTCTTCAAAGATCACACATTTTGGACTTTCTAACCACTCTGGGACTATTTTAGGGAATCTCTCTGATCTTGCTGCCTTTGAACATATAGCCCTGAAGTCGACATGAGTCCTATATCTGGTCAAGTTAACCTTGGCTATGCTGTGGATCCCCCCTTTCTTATTTTATATTTACTTCTGGCTGATTTTTTTTCAGTTTCTGGGGTGGAAGAGCTGCCTTACTGTATTTACTTTGGGGATGTCTTAATCATTAGTCTGATATGAAATTCAATATTTTGTTGAAGTAGATATGTGAAAGCATTTGACCTGCCTCTTATTCAGTCAGCCATCTTGGCAGTTTCTTCAGGTTTCTAATATCCTTCCTCCTCTTTTGAATGTTCTAAAAGCAACTTCCATATTTCTTGAAGTAAATTTCCCTATGGAATATATTCCTTTTGAAAACAAGAGCTCTTTTGTTTTTGTATTCCCTGGGACTTAACACAATATCTTGCCTTGATGAAAAGCAAATACCCCCATGACCTGCTGTCTTGGCATATGAGATCTGTAGTGCTAACACTGCCTTAATCATTTCTAATTAAACCCTTCCAATAAGATGGAAAATTTAGTAATTTTGTGTTTAAAGGACCAGACTTATTTTGACCTATAACATGTACATTATGTCCTCCTTTTGATGTAAAACTGAACACTTGATTATTATAAGCAGATTTCTTCATAGCCACATCTAAATAACCATTTTCTTCCTTAGGAGTTGTTAGATAGGATGAATTGAATCAATCTTCACTGACTGACATTTCGCATGTTGTAGAATCAATCTGTCTCTAGTGACTTTATTCTTCCAAAGTGCCCCTTTGAAAATCCATGAGCACTCACAAGGCTTTATTATTAAAAGGATGATTAATTAGAATGTTCTTTTTGTTGTGGCCAGTTATATTTAAATTGCTTCTATTAAGTGTCTACATTCATTTGGTCTGTCTTTTATGTTAAGTATTTTTGGTGAAAGTGAAGTTTAATGCTAGCAGTATTTGAGTTAATTTTCATTTCTGTCTTTCTAGCTGTGTAATAGAGTAATTTAATGTTGTTTACATGAAATCCTCAGAAGATGAACTAACAGTTTCAGGGACAGCCTATGGCAAACCATTTATGGCTTATGGAAATTAAGGAAAAAAGCATGCAAAACACCATTACTAGTCATTAAGTGATATGCAAATAAAATTTCATCTTTATTAATTTTGAATTGATATTGCTAGTGCTGGTTTGGTCCTAATGGCTTAACATAATACTGATGTTTTAATATCTGCTGCCATTAAATACATTGTATAATGGGCTGCATGTTGAAATTCCACATTGCCCTTCTAACTAGAACATCAGGCATTTAATTTTCCTAGCTCAGACACAGGTTCCCAAACCAGTAAAGAGTTGCTAAGTCTCTCTTAAAGCATGTAGCACCTGAGATGAGGAGGGGATTTCTTCTAGATGGGCAAAATTAGAAAGGCTTCTGAGAATCACAGTATCAGTGACCTATAGATGGAAAGGAAGTAGAGTTTGAGATAGATGAGCATTTCCTGGGCAGAGATGGGGTGAGGGTGAGGAATGTGTTCATTCAATGTAGAGGAAATAGTATGATCCAAGGCCCAAAGGCAAGAAAATGAAGTTTACTTGAGGAGAACAGCAGTTTAGTTTATATAGAACACAGAGAAATATCAGGAAATAAGGCTAAGAAAGTAGAGTATGAGATGTGGAGGACCCTAAATGCAAAACTGAAGAGTATGAAATTTATTTCTAGCACACAGCCTTGTACCAGGATTGTTTTTTTTTAATCGAATCAAGTTTTTATGTATAAACACTGTAGCACCATTAAATCATTTTAAATAGGGAAAGAATAGCTTAGACACACTGTAGAATCGTGTCTCTTCATGTTTTGTTTTTGTATTAACCTTTTCATCTGTATAGGGAAGAGACCCAGTAAGGCAACTCCCCCTATTAATGCAAATAGAAAATTATTATTCAAGGTTTACAGATGTCTTATCTCAGAGTTGTCCAGGACTCTGAGGGATTAAACTATTTGCCCAAGGTCACATAGGCAAAGTACATGTCCAAGATGGAAGGTGAAGACATATCGTCCTATTAGGAAGACCAGTTCTCTAGGGACAATGCTACACCAATATTATATAATGGAAATGTCTTCTCTTCTCTTTCTATCCATTCTATTCTTTCCCTCCTCCTTTCCTCCTTCACAAGCAGAATCCAATTTACAAATTGTGTAACTTTCCCTCTCCTCTCTCCTTTAAGTATTTATGTTTATACATACATATGTGTGTATGTATGTGTGTGTATATATATAACATTATTTGAATATAATATACATGTGCATATATTTATAGAGTGAGGGAAGCAGGAGAGAAGGACAAAGAGTAAGAGCAAAACAGTTAGGTGGGGCAATGCACAATGATGCCTTGGACTTGGAGTCAAGAAAGCTTAAGTTCAAAATCTGCCCCAGACACTAGTTCTATCACCCTGGAGAAGTTACATTACTTCTCTCAGATTCAATTTTCTCTCTATAAAACAGACATAATAATAGCACCTACCTCCCTGGGTTGTTGTGAGAATCAAATAAGTTAACACATAAAAATCATTGCAAATCTTAAGGTTTTATATGGGTGTATGTATATATGTATTGTGTTTTGTTTTGTAAATGTGCACATAGAACATATTCATGTAGACTATAAAATATAATGTGTATATGCATATACACACAAACTGGCATAGTAGGTAGAAATCCCATCTGGAAGTCAGAAAGACCTGATTTCAAGGCCTGTTTCTAACACCTAATGACTGTGTGATATCAGCCAGATCATTTAACCACTTAGTGTCCTAGTAAACTTTCTAAGACTGTAAGTTTCAAAACAATTGCCTACTTGCATTGGTAGAAGAATTTCCCTCAGTGGGTATCCTCTACACTGATGAAGTCATAAATCTAAACAATAAATGTAATAATTTATCATTGTTTTTGTTCTTCTGGTAGACATTGTATTAAAAAATGTGATCAAAATATTTGGTAGATTTAGCTCATAAAGATTTCCCCTGAAAATTACTTTCAGGCTCCTTGACACTTACAGAGCCATGTTGACTGACTACAAATAAAATGAATAATAACTTTCAGTCACTTTTGATTTTGCCACATAGTGTAGACTGTGTTACAGAGTAACATCCAATTCATTGATTCTGGCATTTTAAGAACTTCTGATTTTATTGTTTTGGGTATTCCCTCTACTGATCATAGCATCCTACAGATTAATAAACACTTACAAAAGTTACTGAGGCCACAAATGTCATCCCTCCCTAGCCAACTTGGTGATGACACTCTTCAAATTTACATAAATCCATTGTTCCTCTAAAAATCAACATCACTGGTTCCTTATGCAAATCCTTTACATCTTGAGAGGAACTGCCAGATCTTATATTTTATTTTCCTTGTCTCCAAGGATCCAAGATACCTCCACAATAGCCATATTAAGATATGAGTTCTTGAAGAATTTGGATTGTCTTGCTTTCTTATTTGTACCTCCAGCACTTGGCATAGTACTTTATACATCATGAGCATTAATAAATGTTTTGTTTTGTTTTTAATTTATGGGATAACATCATGGTGATTCATTCAAGGAGAATTTGGGGGAATATTATATAACCTCAACATTACAAAGACTTAACTATTCCACAGGTTACAAAATACATGTGACAACCCCTTCTACTCTGAATTGATCCATTGAGGCTTGGTATCCAATATATATAAACAATTAATATATTTAAATATGTACATGTATGTATATATGTATATATTGTGTGTATGTATGTGTGTATGCAACAAAAGTCATTCTTTAATAAATGAGTAATCGTTTACCAAGTGACCAAAAACGGTTCTCAAGAGAAGAATGTCGGTCTATTTCCAAACACATAAAACTGCCCGAGTCACTAATAATAAGAGAAAGGTAAATCAAAATAAACTGTAGATTTCACTTTATACTATGCAGATTGGTAGAAATGACAAAAGATGTGAATAGTCCATGTCAGTGTAGTTCTGGGGAGATGAAAACACTGGCATATTGTTGGTGGAGTTGTGAATCAATATATTCAACTTGGAAAGTAATTATGCAAATAAAGTTACTAAAATGTCCATACCCTTTAATCCAGAAATTCTACCCACTAGACAGAGATCCCCTATACATAACTGACAAAAAAGTTTGCATATGCTCCAAAATATTTCAAACAGTACTCTTTTTGTAGTTGCAAAGACTTGAAAATAAAGTAGATGCCTATTGATTGGGGAATGGTTCAAAAAATTGTGGTACATTAATATAACAAAATATAACTTCTGTAAGAAACAAGGAATATGATGAGTACAATGAAGCGTGGAAAGACTTATGTGAATTGATGCAGAATAAAGTAAGCAAAAACAAGAAAGCAATAAGCACAATGACTACAACAATGTAAACAGGACCACTGCACACAAACAATGAAAATAAAAAGAGTAGATTGCAAAATTAAAAAGAATATGAATGGCTCAAAAGAAGAGATATAGAAGATACTCCTACCCTATCCCTTTGCAGAAGTGGGAAGTCTACTACTGTTATAAATTGCACCTATTTTTCATATTAATTGTGCTAATTTCCCCTCTTTTGTCATTGAAAATATCATTTGCTTTATGGGGTGACTCTTCCAGAGGTGATGAAGGGATATTAGGGAAATTGTGTCAATGTGAAAAAGACATCAATAAAATCAATAAAAACTTATCAAAAGTTAAAATAAATTTTAAAACAGATCATTTGGGTTGGTATTCTCCCCTTTTGCATGCATACATTTTGATTGCTCATAATTAGATTTCTCACCTGAAACTTCACATTGATTTTCATTTCAACAGATCTCCAGTCTATAAAGAGCTACCAACAGCCTCCTCTGCAGCACCTTCTGTTTTTCCTGAAGGACTGGACTCTCTTGGGCCTTCTCAGGATCTTCATGTGATGTCATCAGTATGCCAAGATAGTTTATGCCATAATGGAGGGACTTGCCATCCTATATTTCCATCTAATGGTGTGGCATCATTTCAGTGTGACTGTCCTTTATATTTTACTGGCCGCTTCTGCGAAAAGGGTAAGTGTTCTTCATTATCAACCCTACTTCCTTTTCAAATAAAAGGTTTTTTTCTTCAGTAAAGAAGGTGAAGGAGAATTAGAGATATGTTTTCCACATATTATTAACCATTACCCAAAGTGAGAAGCATTTATAATCTCTTAAATACTAAACATTATGACAGGGCACTTTGTCCTTTAGTCATTGCCAACACATTGTGCTTTGGAGTCTTTTTTGGTATGTGATTCTCTTTGGTATTCAATTCATTGTACTTCTAAAAGAATTCTGAATTACTACACTGAAGAAAAGCTAAAGTTTTAAGTACACTGTTATTTTCTTAATTACTTCTGTAAGCATGGAAAACAATCCTTAGTTGTTATGAGTTACTGTCTAACAACATAGTGAAGAATTTTGGACATCATGAATGGCATTCCTTAAGATTCCATCTTTTACCACATTTATGTGCTCTTATTTATACCTAGGACTTTTACATATCACAAACTTTGCACCATGTTTAAATTTTCTTACTCTTTGTATAAAGCATTATATTCTCTCCTTGATGCCTCTGGGGTGATGCTTTTAGCATTATTGGAAGAGGGAAGTATTTGTGCATTAAAAGGAGAGCTTTCCCCTATTATAAATCTCTAATGGTTTCCTAATAGGATTTCCATTATTTGAAGCAGTATTGGGCAACCAGAGCCAAAACTGTGCTTGCCAGACTGCCAGTATATGAGAACATAATGTAACTAGCATACAACTCCCTGCATTGCCAACTGAAAGAGGTCATTATATTCTATGTGAAACCAATCAATGGTACTAAATTAGGGGGGAAATGACTCTATTGTGTGATGCTTCAGATTTCAGGGAACATTTCTTTTTTTTCATCTCTTACCCAAGATTGAGGTAAATTAAATCCTACACATGTTTTTCTCCTTTTTGTTTTTCCAAAATGCCTCTGTGAAAGCCAGGCAGAGAGAATATGTGTTCCTCTCTGATCAACGTGGAATTACCTTATGGAACTATTTTGCATGCCTGACAGTTAGCTGAGTTAATGAAATAAGGAGATTAGGATGCATCAAAGCTTTTGGGAATGTTTTCCTCCTTTAACAGAGAGGGAGGAGTTCTTGTAGTCTTCATTTGAAGTCTAATTTTTGTATGAAGATTTCATGCATCTAAACAAGTATCATTGGACGTGGTTTCTCCTTTTTGAAAATGAAGCAATTGATATTATGGTTGCTATGGACATTTGAATCTAGGAAGATAATTGATTTTAAAACCCTCCCAGCTTTCTGCTTAATCATTTGAAAGACTGCAGTGCATAGAAAGTTTGTGGGGGGAGTAATATACTTTCCTTCCTCTAATCGTGGGATAATAAAGTATTTAAAGAACATCACAAAATAACCTTTGGCTCTTGTAACAATGTTGAGGGTAAAGCATCCTCACTTAAAGATTGTAATAGAAGAAAATAAAAGAATAAAAGGCATCTCCTATGCCATTTTGAGATGTCTAACCTTTTAGAGTATGTATGCTGTTCCAGACACAGGGCAACATTACTTTTCTCTTTCCTTTGCATTTCCTTAATTTCCTTTTTTGCTACATCATTATATGCACTAACAGTTTCTAGATGCAACCTATCCTGCTCAGACCCTTTTGCTGAAGCTTCACCCATTTCCCTTCTTTTTTCATTAAGTCAGCTTCTCTATGATTTTATTTTCATCTTTTCTTTTTCTTTCATTTTCGAAGGGCAAGTAATATTTTGCCTTTTATATAGGTGAATCACAGAAAGTTTTAAGGTTTGACTGAAAACAACTTGTCTCAAGGTGAACTGAAGTTAATAATTTATATTTGTCTGAAAAACTTTTTTGTGCATAGTTTTATTAAATCACTTTATAATCTATGATGTTCATTTTTCTTCAAAGTTTTGTTTCATATAAACAGGTTAGAGGCTGCATCTGTGCTTTTGTTGCTAAGGGGAGATGCAAGTGATAAAACACTCCTCTACTAATTCAGATTGATGCCTTTTCTGCAACTTAAAGTCTTAGAGGTCTTCTAGGACCCCAGGAAGCTATATGACCTACCCATTGTCACTCAGCCTCAGAAGTAAGACTTGAGCTTAGCTCTTCTGGACATCGAGGTCAATTCTCTAGCTATCAGGCTACGCTACCCTTTATTGTAAAAAATGCTGATAAATTTAGATATATTAGTAATCTAGAAAATGCTAAATAATCCTCTGGACAATTATTTCTCATAGCATAGAGGATAGAGCCTTGGTCTTGGATTTAGAAAGACCTGAGTTTGAATCCTACCTTGATACTTACTAGCTGTATGACCCTGAGCAAGTTACATATACTTATAACTAATTCTTATCATCTGTAAATGAGGATAATAAAACCTATCTCACATGGTTGTCATGAGGATCAAATAATATAATAAAAGTAAAGTGCTTTTGAAGTATGGAAATATTATCTATTACCACCATCATTATTAAATGTTTAGAAACCAGAAATAAAAAGGCAAGCATATTGGCAACAAAAAAGATATCCTCCTTTTGCTCAGGCATTTGTTTGACTTGGTAAATACTGTAAACTAAGTAGATAAGTCCTTTTATTTATTAAATAGTAAATATTTTGTGATGACAAGGATTCATTCTGTGTCATCAAGGCATATCTTGATCATCATTTCATCAATCTTTTTTTAAATCAAGTAATTTGTTATTACTACTTTAGTAGTATGACTTACAATGTCAAAATTTGGAAGCAGACTCAAATTTTAAAGAATTTTTGAAAAACTGAACCTTTTATCCCCAGGTTAAAATAAGATCATCAACTTATAGATAGAGGGAAAGAGTAGGGGGGCCAAGGGTCATCTACACCAAGCTTCTCATTTTCAAAATGAGAAAAATGGAGCAGAGAAGAGATTAAGTAAGAATTCCACATTCACACAAACATCAGAGTCAGGATTCAAACTCATGTCTCCTTACCAAATCTAGCACAATACCCATTCAATCTCCTGCCCTACAAACTTTTTTTTCTTTTTTTTGCAGAGCACGTTGTTAGGTTACAAGAGAGATGCTAGTTAACAAAGTTTAGCTTCTGAATGTAAATTACCAATGTGGTTTGATAACTGTTCCAGGTAGGATATTTGGTTCAGGTATTGTAATTGTTACTGTATTGGGATAAAAAACCATTGAACCTTAATGTTCAGAATGATTTAATTTGGTTATAAGTTGTGAAAAAACTGGTCTCATTATTTTGTTGGTTTTGAGATTATTACATAAATTAGTCATGGAAAATGTCTTATGGGGTCTACTAGACATAGAATATAGCAACCCTAAAAGTTGGGGTATCTATTATTCCCTAGTTTTTCCCTCCAGTTCTAAGATATTACCTCAGTTATCAAGTAGCATAATTTTGATTAAAAGATAAAACCTTTAATAGGACCTCTTAGGACTGTTGAATGTCATAGCTCAAGGGAAAAAAAACACTTTGGTTGTCAAGTTATAGATATGTCTCTAACAGTGTAGAATAGCATGATGTCAGAATAAAGCTTTTTTATTTCATCTCTGTATGTTGAATTTCCTCTGAGGTAACATGATCTGGAATATCTTCCTCATTCCATTCTTATTTTTGGACATTTAAGTTTATTTACCTTATTGCGATCATGTTATCCAAATTGTTTCTCAAGAAGTTAAGCTAAGTCAAGAAGGATACAACAGGGCCTTACCCTGAGCCAGGAATTATGATAAATGCTGAGAATACAAGTGCTATATCTGGAGTATGGAAGACCTGAGTTAAAATCTCGCCTTGGATAGTAACTAACTGTGTGACCCTGGGTAAGTCACTTAACTTCTCTCAGACTCAGCTTCCTCATCTGGAAAGTGGAAATAATGATGTCACCTACTTCCCAGATTTTGATGAGGATAAAATATTTGTAAGCACTTTGCAAACCTGAAAGAGCTATATAAATGCTGCTATAATTGTTATTAATACATGCAAGCAAAAATATAGTCCTGCCCTCAAGGAGTTTACATTCTAATTAAAGAGAGCTGAAAAGTGAAGGGAAAGGAGAAGATAATCACAGGAAGTCACAGTGGAGAAAGTCTACAGAATCAGGAATGAAGCTAGAAGAGGAATGAAGACATGGCTGGACTAATCAGAGGAAGGAGTACTGGGTATTTGTGGGAGACTTCCAGGGTGAGATGTCTAGGAACAGAATAAACTTCTAGAGTGAGAAGGAGGAGAAAATCCAGTGTCAAGAGTGGAAACCAGAGAAGAATGAAGATCATTAAAAAAATACCTAGCCCAAAGGACAATCAAACTGTGCATAATTTTGACCCAGCAATACCCAAAGAGATCATAAAAAGGGGAAAGGACTACATGTACAAAAATATTTACAGCAGCTCTTTTGTGGTAGCAAGGAATTGGAAATTGAAGGAATGCCCATCAACTGGGGAATGGTTGAATAAGCTGTAGTATATAAATATAATGGAATACTATTGTGCTATAGGAAATGATGAGCAGGCAGATTTCAGAAAAACCTGGAAAGATTTACATGAATTAATGAGTGAAGTGAGCAGAACCAGGAGAACATTGTACACAGTAACAGCAACACTGTGAGATGACCAGGTTTGATATATTTAGCTATTTTCAGCAATACAATTATCCAAAATAATTCCAAAAGACTCATGATAGAAAATGCTATCCACAGCCAGAGAAAGAACTAATGGAGTCTGAATGTAGATCGAAGCATACTATTTGTACTTTCTTGGGGTTTTTTTCATATTTTTTTTCCTTTTTTTCTGTTTCTCCTGTCACAACATGTCTAATGTGGAAATATGTTTTACATGATTGCATATGTATAACCTATATCAGATTGCTTGCCATGGCAGGGAGGAGGGAAAAAATTTGGAATTCAAAATCTTATAAAAATGAATGTTGAAAATTTTCTTTACATGTATTGGAAAAAATAAAATACTATTTACATTTTTAAAAAAGATTCCTAAAACAAATACTAAAATCAAACCTAAAAAGAATTGTTCTCCAGCAACAGTGTTAGTAGTCAATCCAGTCAACTAACAATATATGAATAAGACTTAGATGTTTTGATTATAACTGAAACAATCTGAACCCAGTTGATGAAAGAGCATATGGTACTTGACTGCTAAGGGGGAAAAAAAAAGGCAAGTGTGTTGAGGTCATGTAGAAAATTAGCTCTCCTTCATGAGACTTCTAATGTTTCAGTTGCTTTTAATAATACCCGTGAGTGAATGCTAGAGAGTAGCATTTTAGCAGCTTTGCCTTGAAGTACAGTGTGAATTTCACACAATGCTTCTGGCATCAATTAAGTTAGGAGAAATGAATAAACTAGCAGTAGGTCAAAATATGCAAAAAAAAAAGATGGTTTAGAGCTGTAGAAAAGAGTGAGGTATAATCCATTAAGAATGGAACCACACCCAACCCCCTGCTCTGCACTGCTATATGCTTTCAAATCCTTGTTGGATCTCATAATATCAGTGATTTACAGAATCAGCTTCAATTTATTATGTAACTCATTCCTATTTTTCTTAAGACATCCTATCTTAATTCATATTAGCTAAACCCTGTTTTATCACAACAGCCCCACATTTCATGGAAGAAAACGTAAGGGTACCTATTTTTGCTTTGCTTTAGATGACTGCGTGTAGGCAGATGGCTGTCTCTTCCTATAAAGTTCATGGTAACAGATTTAGAATATCACTGCCTCGTGCTAGGGAAAAGCGTATGTCTCTGACTATTAATTATAGGATTAACATTTTTAAACAGTCCCTTACTTTTTAGTGTTCTATGAAACAGTTTTATAAATAGTGCAATAAAAGACTATTTAAATGCCATACATTAAAATCTTTCGTTTAATTTGATATCTTGATATCCTGTTATGTGTATATTCTGTGCATACTTAAAGGTCAATCCCACTAAGTGAATTACAAACCTAGATATAAAAGTGAGGGCTTTTACCAGATGTTTTGTCATATAAAAGAGACTCCTCTTGATGTGTGACTATGTTTTCACAATAATTGGTATGTATTTTAAGGAGAAATGGTTGCAACTGGAACTGATTAATACAATGTAGAAAGAACACTCATTCTGAATTATAGGACTGAGACACAAATCATGCTTTTCTTTAAAAGCTTACTTGCCTGTATGACCTTGGGCAAATCGTTTAGACTCCCCGAGCCTCAGTTTCCTCATCGGTAAAATTAGGGATTGGACTGGATAACATGTAAAGTACTTGGTAAATCTTAAAGCATATGTGATAGTTATTATTATCATCGTTAGGATTATTGTTGTCATGGTTATTCTTATTACTAGAGGCCTCTGAGGTCTCTTCCACTTCTGGGTATATGATCTTATGAATATTAGTTAATATTTCACGGAGGATCTGAATGACAGGCATTACACAGTCTAAAAGGGAAAGAAACAGAGCCTCCCTCAGTCAGGTTCCTCAAAGAATCGCAATCAGCTACTCACCAGGTATCTGGTGACATAGATTATCAGAGAATGTCCGAGGCATTTCCCTCAGTTTTTGCACATATATCACCTGTAGGAATGCTATCTCTCAGAAGTGCTATCTTTCAAGGCACAGAATAGCACTGCATTGTTACTTCAAAAACAGAAACTCTTAAAATATTAACATTATGAGCATGTGAGTTGATGGTGGAGACAAAAGGGTTCTTTAGGTGGTAGGAAAGTGTCTACAATATCCTAGTCCTTTGTTCCTCTTTACTGAGAAATCCAGCAAGAAAGAGGTGATACTTAAAGGGGAAAGTCAGTACCCTCAGAAGCCTACCATTTGTAACTTCCTGAAACAGCAGGTGGCCATATTTTGCCTCTTCCTTCTCGATTTTCAATCTGCCACATGAATTCTGGGAATTCCCCTCTGTGTAAATCACTGTCACTAGTGCTTTGTGGATGTTTTACATGAAAGGGAAGACATAAAACACATATAAAATTTAAAGGAGCAGTTTTCTATTCTCTCTTTTTTTTTTTTGCTCCATTCACCTCTTAGGTATATTCATAAACCTAATAGTTCTCAGAGAATTTTAAAGAAGAGAAGCAATATTTTTATCTGATTGTCTTTCTGCCTACAAGAATTTTGTCCTCAAAATTAAGGGACATAATTGAGGTACAAATGAATGCTGAATTGTAGAGGCAGTGTGCCAAGATGAAGAGAAAGCCAGCCTCTTGATCTTGCTACATCTTGTTTAATTTTAATGAGATAACACGTGAGAGTCAGTGTGTTATAAAATTACACTGCTGGCCTTCAAGCCAGGAAGACCCTGGGCAGTCATTTAACCCCCTTCCCCCCCACCCCCACCAGCTCTAGGCAGCCCTCTAAAACTATAAATTGCTGAGCAGGTGGCACCCAGAATTCATAGAAATTTCCTCCCCTCCAGGGTCCTTATACCTATTAAATAAAAATGAAAATGTCCAGTGTCAATATCTATCCTCATGGATTCTTTTTTCCTCTTATTGCTTTGCTTCCTGCTCCCACAAAAAAGACAGTGGAGAAGTATCATTCACAACAAAAATATTTATTAAGGTCCTACAAAAATATGAATTAGGATCCTGTTTGTAGTTTGAGGACAGTTAGAATGGCCCAACACATCGAGCCAGTGCTAAGATTTATTTTCCTGAATTCAAATCTGGCCTCAAATACTTACTAGCTGTGTGACCATGGTCAAGTCACTTAATCCTGTTTGCCTCAGTTCTTTATCTGTAAAATGAGCTGGAAAAAGAAGTGGAAAACCACTTCAGTGTCTTTGCTAAGAAAACACCAAATGAGGTAACAAAGAGCCAGACACAACTGAAAAATGACTGAACAGCAGCAAATTCATAGTTTGATGATGAGGAAGAATCCTTTATTAGCTTATATATTTTATCCATAGGCAGCATAGCACAATGAAAATAGCACTAGATTTGAGGGCAGAGGACCTGAGTTCAGATCCCCCCTCTTTTGCTTTGGACAAATCACTTAATCCTTAATAACTTTAGTTTCTCAACTGTAAAATGAAGGGATTAATCTCCCCTGTGATATAACAGTTTCTTCCTAGTTATTTACCTCGTCATGTTTCTTTCCTCATATCTCTTCTCTCTTTATAGTTCCTCTCTCAGTAATCTTTTACTCCCAAGCTTCACTTCTATTCAAATAACTCTGAAATCATATCTTTTATTTTATCCTCATTCCTGGAATCTACATACACGCTCATACACCCCTGTCTCCAGGCTCTATGTCTTTTAATCACACTTAGAACTCATCATGCTAAAAGAAAAAAAAAAGCTTATCACCTTTTTCCAGAAAGTTACTTCTCCTTTTCCCCTTCCAAACTAATTTGTATTTAAGTACTTTGTATAAATTTATGCAATATTGTATTTTGTATACATTAGATAGTATTATTATGTATACAGTACTACTGTCTCCTCCACTAGAATATAAGCTCATTGTAATTAAAGCTGGTTTAGTTTTTTTGTGTTTAAATCCCCAACATCTAGCATAGGGCCTGGAACACACTAAATGTTTAATGTTGATTGAAGCATGAATATGTGTATGTGTATATGTGTGTATCTTCTGATATAGAGGGCCATCTTATTATATAGTAGATGTAATAGGTCTGTCTTCTTAAATTGCTCTGGATGAAGAGAAAAATTCTAAGCTTGAAGCTTAACTCTGTTGTTGAATCTCTAAACTTAGGTATTCAAATGGGAATCATATGGTCTTTCACTGTGCCTATAACCAAAGCCTTTCCAACCTACTAGCTTGGTAGGTGTTATAAGAGCTTACTTTTTATTATTATAGCCTTGCATAAGCTAGGACAACCATAATAAAGCATGAGTGCAAGACTTTAGGAATAGAAACACATCCACAGAAAAAGTTAAAGGAAATTATTACTATAAAGTACCAAATGGAACATGGTTGTAATGGGTAGTCATAAAGGTAGTTAATGGGAAGTTGGTTCATCCATCATGTCAAATTCTGTTGAATTCTAAGAGGAATTCAGCAGGTTATATAGTGAAATGATAAGCCAAAAGACAATGGATAAAGTTTCATTTATTGGGTACCTTGTGCAAGAACATGGAAGTAGGAAAAGGTCACCCAGAAATGAGGGATCGTTAAGTGTGATTACTTGTGAAACAAGGGAGCATCAATCTTGTGAGAAAAAAACTTGATGTCAAAGCCATTACCAAACTAGGGCTTTTGGAAAACCTCAGGCCCAAGACAGATATGCCCCACCCCAAGTTACTTTTTTTACCTGTAACTATATCTGATTCCTTTTTTATTCATCAATCTCTGAATAAACTCATGATTTCACATATGCATGTCCTCTCTACAGTAATGTAAATCATTTCCCATCCAGACTTTTTGCCTTGTGTAACTCTTGTCCATTTCCTCTAATAAATTCCCTAGGGAAGACCTACCCAAAAGTTATTTTTTAATCTCCCTTGAATATCAATGTGACACTTGGCCTGACCATCTGTTCTTACTAAATGATTATGGCTAGGTCATATAAAGATATATATAAAGCCATATATAAAGCCATACCACATCTTGCCCATATCATCATTGGTAAAATACTTCAGGTTATATATGCTCACTATGGATCTCTCCGCTGCAACTAGGGTGTACCACAACTTTGGTTCTTCAGAAAAGGTCATGTTACAAAATGATGCTCAGCAGGAAAAAAATTCTTATGTATCATTATGCTTGCTATTAAAAGCATTGGAAACCATGATCTGCAGTCTAAAGAAAACTGAAAAACATAGATTATCAAAAGTAGAGTAACTTAAGGATGACTTAAACTGGCCTCTATCGTAGCAATTAAAATGCATTATCATTAGAATCCTGAAACTTAACGCTGACTGGAAAAAGTCAAGGTCTAGAAAAGAGAGATTTGGTGAATCATGGCATTGGAAACTTAATTGAAACAGGTTGTTGTTAAGCCTGAAATAGACTGAGTAATTAGTTAAGTTGGCTGGAGCACGGTGCTAACGAAGTAAAGCTTACAAGTTTAGTAACTGTACAGAATTTGGACAAAACACAAACTGTGCAGAGCTACAAACCATACAATTAACTCATAAATGACATTTATTTACTGAAAGGAATTGCCCTGGCCTAAGCCCAGAATATGTGTTCATAAATTTGTATAAATTTTTCTACACTTTAATCTTCCTTCAGACATTGACTAAAATATGCAAGTAGTATATCAAAGTAGAAAGATAACTGTCTCTGTAATCAGAGAAACTGGGTTCCAATTCAGTCTCTGATAAATACTACCTATATAAACTTGAATAACTCACTTAGCCTTTCCGGATCTAAGTTCCCCTTATCTGTAAAATGAAGGGCTTTATCAAGAATGTCCCAAAGGTTCCTTCCAGTTCTACATCAATGATCCTAAGAAAATCACACATGCATCAATTACTTTAATACTCATTGAGTATTTCTTATGTGCATAGCATAAATCTCATCTTGATAAATGACTATCTCAGACCTCCAGGAACTCTTTCCCATCTATATTTCAGTTAGACTCATTATCAAGCTCTTCTTTTGTTTTTTATCCTCGTATGTCAATACATTACCTAAATGGGTTGCATGTCATTTTACAGCAGTCCCTTTGTTTTACGCTCCTACTGCTTAGTTAGTATAGTATCTTGGCAAAAGCAGATGCACAAAAAATGCATTTTGTCAATAATCATCTTGAAGGAGAACATGGATGAACCAAATAACTGGGGGGGGGAGGGGATGCTCAAAGTACATTTCCTACAGTGAGATGGAATTAGGATCACCATTTTCACTAAAAAGATTAGATTAGAAAGATTCATTAGATGAAAGCAAAGTACAGCATAGGGCAGCTAGGTGGAGCAGTGGAGAGAGCACCAGGCCTGGAATCATGAAGATTCATCTTCCTGAGTTCAAATTCGGCCTCAGACATTACAAGCTGTGTGACCCTGGGCAAGTCACTTAACCCTGTTTGCCTCAATTCCTCATCTAGAAAATGAGATGGAAAAGGAAATAGCAAGCCACTCCAGTATTTTTGCCAAGAAAATGCCAAATGGGGTCAAGAAGAGTCAGATACAAGAAGTGAATGAACAACAAAACATAGCATTGTTACATATACAGTTACATATGTATGTATATATATGCATATATATATGATTTCTGTATGTCATTTTTTACAGTTTATTCTTTTTATAATTATAGTTACAAATATTTATCTTAGACCTGGGATCCCATTGAGATAAATCAAGCAACAGAAAAATATAATTCACCTATCTAGACTTATTCATTTACTAATTCATATAAGGCTTAAAATGAAGTTCCTCCCTAGTGGTCAAGACTTTAAAAAAGGAATAAGATCATATGATATAAAGACATCCTCCCTTTACCCCCATCCCTATTGACCCATTATCTACCCTGTGAAAGATAGCTTTAAGGCAAAGTTATGTAAGGAAACATTAGGAGATAACTATAAAGTATATGTGTGGGTTGTTTGTATCCCAGCTATTTTTATAACCATTACTGTCTTGGCAGTTTTAATAATGCCTGAGAGGAAACACTCACACAACTTTGAGAATCTTCAAAGTAATAATAGCAAAAATAAATCTGTGTGTGTTTATACATATGAAGTAAACATTGTTTCATAAGTTGTAAGAAGCTGCTATCTTCAAGGCACTGTTATGTGCTACCATATTTTCCTTCATCAGTACAATATAAGGTGATGTGGGACCATGCTGGCAACAAAAAGCCTAATGTCACACTAGAATCACAAGAGAATTTTTTCCTCCAAGACTCACCACAAAGTAACACAAATAAATTACATGACAGTAAAACTATAATTTAATAATAATTTAAAAAATATTATTTGCATCACCTTTTGGATATGACCTGGGATTTGTGTATGAGTTCCTTTTTTTTTTCTTTGTTGATTTATTTAATTTATTTAATATTTTTAGTTTTCAGCATTGATTTTCACAAGAGTTTGAATTACAAATTTTCTCCCCATTTCTACCCTCCCCCCAACTCCAAGATGACATATATTCTGGTTGCCCTGTTCCCCAGTCAGTCCTTCCTTCTGTCACCCCACTCCCCTCCCATCCCCTTTTCCCTTACTTTCTTGTAGGGCAAGATAAATTTCTATGCCCCATTGCCTGTATATCTTA
>CM053627.1:176537151-176608625 GCA_028646595.1 Phalanger gymnotis
TTTTTAAGGTGTTGTTTTCTTCAGTATTTTTTTCAGTCTCCTTTAGCCAGTCATTGACTTGTTTTTTCATGGTTTTCTCTCATCATTCTCATTTCTCTTCCCAATTTTAACTCTGCTTCTCTAACTTGGAGGATTTTCCAAATCCTTTTTGAGCTCTTCCATGGCCTGAGACCAGTTCATGTTTTTCTTGGAGGGTTTTGATGTAGGCTCTTTGACTTTGTTGACTTCTTCTGGTTGTATGTTTTGGTCTTCTTTGTCACCAAAGAAAGATTCCAAAGTCTGAGACTGAATCTAAATGTGTTGTCACTGCCTGGCCATGTTCCCAGCCAACTTACTTAACCCTTGAGTTTTTCAGCAGAGTATGACTGCTTGTAGAATATAGAGTACTTTGTCCCAAGATTGAGGTGCTGCACTGTTGTTTTCAGAGTTATTTCTATACAGCAAGCTCTGCTCCAGCAGTGCTACTCCTCCCCCAAGAACTGCCAACCTATACTGGGACTCAGATCTAAGCTGGCTCTGCACTCCTGCTCAGATCCCACTTAATTCCTTCCACTAAGTGAGCCTGGGGCTGGAAGCAAGTGCAGCTGTAGCTCTGTGAGCAGCCTCAGAGCTGCATCCCCTCTGCTGCCCCTGGGGTGGTTGCCAAAGCGCAAACTCCTTTCACTCTGTCCCAGCAGCTTTTCCCACTAACCTTCTCTGTTGTCTTTGGTCTTTGTGGGTTGAGAAGTCTGATAACTGCCACAGCACACTGATTCAGGGTGCTAGGGCCTGTTCTGCTAGGCTCCTAGTCTGGTTGGTCAAGCTGGAGTCTGCTCTGCTCCACTCCCAGTTCCATGCGATAGACCTCACCCAGCAACCATACAGGCTGTCCTGGGCTGGAGCCCTGCTTTCCTCTGCTATTTCATGGGTTCTGCAGTTCTAGAATTTGTTCAGAGCCATTTTTATAGGTGTTTGGAGGGACCTGGGGGAGAGCTCATGCAAGTCTCTGCTTTCCAGCCACCATCTTGGCTCTGCCTCATCTGTATATGAGTTTCTAACATCTGAAAGTGTTATAGACATTAAAAATTATGACACTTTGGATGTGCTGCTCCTAAGCATAAAGTTGGCTTCGTTCTTTTTTTTCAGCACCATTTGCTTAATCAAGGGAGAAATTATCTTTTATCCTCTTGCTTTTTGCTTTTGGCATGAGAAAACATTGGACATATTAGTTAAATCTATTGATTTGTGCTAAGTATTCCATTCCTTCTTCCAAGAGAGGGAGGGGGAAAAGACATTCTTTTTCTTAATCTCTTTTGAAAGAATTGCTATGTAACTTTGAGTGCCTAGGGTCTAGGTTGCATGACATTTTCGTTACCAAATAGGTTTGGAAATGCAAGATAATCCCAATTGAGGATTTTTACCTTCTCCTACAATGGAAGTTCCCACTAATGCCCCAGGTAAAGTGTGGTATCTTTGGTTTCAGAGTGTAATTTCAGTAATCAGGTTTGTTAGTATATCCTCAGAAGTCAATATTAAAGGTGCCCATTATCCTGCCTTTTTGAAATTTAGAATCCATATGAATGCATATGTATACATAGAGAGAGTTATATACACATATATGTATATATGTATATACATATATATGGTATATTATATGTTTGTATCCAAAGACATGCTTTAAAGAAATTTAAACAGTGCTTAAGTGTAAGTCATAACTTTATGTCACTGTCCTAAAGCCTTTTGGACTATATTGCTTTGTTTTGTGAACTTAAACTGCTACAGCAATTGGAGGCATTCATTAAGAAGTCATGGCATGAAATTTTACATTCCCAGACTTTTATACTTATCCTGGATAGAACTCGTCTTACCCACCATTATGTCTCACTAGTCCCAGAAACTTGATGTTCTTGTCTCTTCAAAACTGGACAAGAAAAAAAAAAGCAATCTAGTTAATGATAGTTTCTTCACAAGTGATTTAAAGAGAAAGAAAAAATTAGACTGGATAAGCTCCGTCTCTTGTCCATCAAGAACATATTTCCTAACCTGACTCCCTATTTTCAAACTCTATTTCTAAATATGAACTTTGAAGTCTCATGTGTTAAGTTTTTCACATTGAAGCGCCATGAAATAACACAAAGAGCCCTGGATGTAGACTCAGAGCACCTGGGTTTAAATCTTGGTTCTGCTCTTTATATCTGTGTGATTTAACCTTTCTTGGCCTCAGTTTACTCATTTGTAAAATGAGGGGGATTGACTCTGCTGTCCCTTGTAGCATTGCATCTCACGGTCTATAACCATAGAACCCTTACCAATTTTAAGCCATGGAATAACACTTTTATTTCTATAATTATGCTTTAAAGTTTTATTTTCTTGCTTTTGAAAATCTAATATATTTAGTCTCTCTTATTCAGAGAGGCACTAGTAAAAGATCAAAAATTATGTAGTGTCCTCCCTAGCATACCAATTGAAAGATAATACCAGAAGAGTTGAAAGATAAAATTTCTCACCTCTATCACTATCTGCTTCCTTGTCTAAATGGAAACACAAACCTTAATTTTATCAGAGATATTCATCATAATGTACCTGTCAAAGTTTAACAAAATATCAGGCACAACTATATGATTGGATTTGAAATGAGGGTAGCATAAGCCTTTGGAGATTTTTCTCCAAGGGTTTACACTGTATAGAATACAGCATAAAGCAAAGAACATAAAGTACTATGTTCTGAAGATCTGAAAGGAGAAAATTGAGCATCTCATAAGCTTCTAATTTTGAGGGGAAGGTAAAAAAGGTATAATTTAAATGTTTTATATTTACCTTTGGTTTTTCTGTGACTATGCATTTACAATACATATATGCACACTCATTAATACATATACATATGTGTTTGTGTGCACACCATAGCAGAAGACAACAATCTATTGATTAAATTGCTAATACCCCCTTCATCAGTCTAAACTCTTAGCTTCCTCTACTCTCTGAATAAACTAGAACAGCAACACAAGCTCTACCAACTTTCTTTGCATTCCTCAACACTAAATAGTGACTAGGACTTCTAAATTTCTGGAAAAATTCCAGATTCAATGATTAAAGAGGTGGTTTGTAAGCATTTAGAGAATGATATAGTGATCATTATGAGCCAGCAGGAGTGCATTAAGAAGACATCCCAGACTGTTTGTGTAGACAAACTTCTGACAGAGTTATTAAACTGGTAGTGGGGTGGGAATGTGGGAAGGGGTTGCCATTGACAGAACAAAGCAGAATTTCAGAAAGGCATTTATAAAAGCCTAGATATCATGTTACTAACATGGAAAGAAGTGGATGGGATGATAATACTGTAGAGTAGATTCAGAAATTGTTGAATAACTAACCAGAGTGTTGAATAATAGATCTGTGTAAACATGGAAGAAAGTCTTTGGTAAAACATTAAGTCCCAGGTCCTGTTCTGTTCTACACTTTTATCAATGACTTAAAAGATAGTGTAGTTGACATATTCATAAATTATATCTGGACTTGACATTGGATTATGAAATCAGCATCCAAAAAGATTTCACTTTACTAGAAAAATGGGTTCAAGATAAAATTATAAAATGTAATAGGAATAAAATAAAATCCTTTATTTGAGTAATTTAAAAAAACATAACTGCATAAATACAGGATTAATTAGACATGACTACATAGCCCATGAGGAGATTTTAAAGATTTCATGGCCTACATGTTTATTGTGAGGCAATAGTATAATGTGGCAGCTAACAAAACTATGGGAATCTTAGGCTGTATTCCTAGAAGTACAACATTCAGAACATAGTGATTCCACTAAAATCTACCTTGAATAATCACATCAGGAGTGATGTCTCCAGTACTCGACTACACATTTTAGACAGGACTAAACAGCTGATGAGATACAGATAAATCAGGGTAATAAATGCACTCAGAATTGTCCTTTAGAAGAACTAAGGACTGAGGGGGATTTAGCCTATAGAAGAAATTTATAAGACATGATTTCTCTCTGAAAATATCTAAAGGATTATTTTAGGGATTCTGACTCTGCTCCAGCTGTATCTCAACCTGCTGCCTCTGCTCATCCTCCTCTTTTTGCTCCTCCTTCTCCTCTAGCAGGACAGCTGGTCTTTGCCCACCTTTGAGTCCACAGCACCTCATGTGAGACTTTAAAAGGCTGCAGAAGGACCCCTGGAGGGGTCAGTGGAGCCCCATGAGAGAATATCATTATGGGATGGAATATGATCATTTTCAGACACATTTAAACTTACAATAGAATTCACAAAAGAATATCCAAACAAGCCATCTACATTAAGATTTGTCTCTAAAATGTTTCATCCAAATGTCTATGCAGATAGTAGCACGTGCCTGGATGTACTTCAAAATCATTGGAGTCTAACCTATGAGCTACATACCAGTAGAAGGCATGCTTTAGTCCCCTAAATTCTACAAGAGCCTCCCTCTTTTTGGTTCAAAGTACAGACACTCTTCAGGCTACAGTTGTTTGGACTTTTTGATAAATGATACTTTTATTATGACAGTGTGGGACACAGCTTATAAATGTTCTGTTTATATCCATTGTCATCTTTTTCGAAGCTCAATCTGTTCAAGTAATTTTGCCCAAGTAGCCCATGTAAAAAGTATACATTTTTCTCAGAAATTATAAATTAAAAGTAATGTTAATTAAAATATGTTTGTATCTGTGTATGTGTATACACACACACACATATGTACATAAAGGGAAAATTTTGTTTTTTCTAGAGATCAGAACTAGGACAAATGGACAGAGCTCTGACCTTTGACCTCATTTTTCCTGAGGGAGACAGGCTACATTTTCCTGTCTGGGTTCTGTGGGTACCCCTTAGGGATTGAGGTATTTCCCTTCTTTGTTAGCCACCAGTGGCTAGTTCCCCAGTTCCATTTAAATAACTAACATTAATTCAATTTTACAAATGGATAGATTTACTTCAAAGATATAGTAACAGTAGAGGAACAAACATTTGCTCCTAATATCTAGGGAGCACACTCTTCCCCAATACAACCTCAATTTCTGGAAAGAGAGGCCTTGGACTTAACACAATTTTTACCAATTTCGAATCCCAATGTGACATTACTGCCCCATGATTCCCTAAGTCATCTACTTATGTTCTTGGGTCCAAAGGCCATTCCGTTCTCCTTAGGATATTGATGTTAGGCTGGCCACAGAACCTGACTTATCCTCTATTCCTTGATATTCTTGGGGCTCATTCTTCTGAACTTTCAGAACTTGCTAGTTTACTTCCCTTAAAATGAAACAATAAAAAGTAGGGCACAGAACTTAGACCTATTTTCAGAGGCCATATATCAGCCTTGGAAAAGGAGGGCCCATGGCCTCTCTCCTTATATCACTGTCTCTTTTCTAATTCCAAAATGCTATCAGGCAGGTGTTTCCACAATCTGGCTAGCAGCTTCTGTGGGGGTGAAAGATCCACCCACAGCCAGTACCCAGAAAGCTGCCGGACAGCACAGGTTCTTTTGATCTGCTTTAATAAGGAAAGCAAGGTTAAAGGGGTTGACAAGCTTACTTTAATTCAGCATACAAATACCATACACTTAGTTCAGGGGAAGAGACCAGCACACTGAACTTCAGAACAAAATACAAACGAATTACGAACATCAACACACCGACCTTGTCTGATTCAAATCCCAATGCATAGTTACCAGAGTTCAACAAAGTCTCAGCATCCCGGTTGACAAGCTGGAGAGCTCCTTAGCTACAGCTGCCTATAGACTCCTCATCAACGCCATCTCGAGAGCCCTGCACGAATGGCTCTGTCCTCCCTTCTTATAGGGCTTCAGACAGCACCAAACGTCATCTGAATGATCAGAATTTAGGCTGCTATAATTGGTTATTGAGTTAGCCCCTCCCCTTAGGACCCTGGGAAGTTCACATCCACATAGGTTAGGTTAACACCTAATAGGTCATGGCTCTGGAGTTAGCACCTCCCCTTAGCCAGCCCCACCTTGGGTCCCACCCCAGTCACCAATCCACACTTACATAGGTTCCACACCTAATAGGGGTTTGGCCCTGGGGCTTAGCACCTAGTAAGACTCAATGAAATACACTCAAAGCAATCAAAAGCCAAACTCTTCAAGGGTCCTGAGTGCTAAGGAGCCCATTTTGCTTACCAACATAGCAGGAAAGAGTGAGACAGTAAGAAGGAAGAGGCTCTCATTAACTAATGTGTTTTGAATGAACCTTCACTTCCAACTAGGCAACCAAACAAGGTTTTTGCTCATCATGTGGTTGGCAGGACAGTCCCAATTACAGGATATCTATGCATGGTCCGAAGATCAGTTAAGCATTCTCTGTATGCTCACAAGGACTGGACTCTTAGCCAATGTCCAACTAAAGAAGGAAAAAAAAATACCTAAAAATTAGACCTGTCAAAAAAAAAAAAGCACAAATGGAGTCCTTCAGGAGGTAGTGAAAACATTGCACCACATTATTGATAAATAAACCGGATCACCTCCAGAAGCAGGCAACCAGAATTGAGGAAAAGTCTTGATTCTATTTCAAGTAAGGGATGATTGAATAAAATGGTATGGTTAGGTTGGGTGGAGGAGAGGAAAAGAGAGAGGGGTCACATTTATTAAGTGATACATAGATAGTTGCATAGGTGTGTGTGTGTGTGTGTGTGTGTGTGTGTGTGTTCCAGTCACTCTGCTAATCACTGGGAAAACTAATAAGAGCAAACAAGACAGTTTCTACCCTCAAGAAGCATACATTCTAATTGCAATAGCAACACATAAAAAGAAGCTAGAAAGTAGGAAGTTACTCTTGAGGAGATGGAAAGGAAATCTGGAGAGGAGAAGAACTTGAGTGGCGAGTAAAGCAAACACTGTGAAATGGTGGGACTAGTGATTTAAAAGTCTGGAGAGCAGACCTCAGAAAAGAAGCATCTCTAAGGAAGGCAGGCTACTACTGTTCAGTAGATGTGGAATAAATCCAAAGAGTTAGTCAAGAGAAAAAAAGAGAAGAATCAAGGGGACGGGAGAACTCTCTTCAAGTAATTGTAAGGGTGTTTAGCTTGACCTCAAAGATAGAACTAGAAGTAAGGTATTAGGGGGTTTGTACAGGGTGTCCTTAAAGTCTGGACACATAGACAAAAAATGCATATTTTGAAATATTTGGAAAACATACCTTAGCCCCCTTGACTTCTTTTTCTGGGATATGCTAAAGGAGAAGGTGTACTCAATGAATATCACAGATGCAACACACTTGATTAAATGCATAAAGAGTGAATGTGTGAGTTATCGCATCGAATTCATGTGTATCTTGCAAAGCGCATCAACCTTTGCATAACAAATGATGGAAATCATATTGAAGATGTCATTTGTTAATATTCCAATTAAATAAAATGTTGTTAAAATTTCATTCATTTCAGTTCTTGAAAATATACATTTTTGCCTATGTGTCCAGACTTTAGGAACAAACACCCTGCAGAGACAAAATCCTACTTGATGCTATGAACAACTTCCTCAGAAACAAACTGTCAGAAAGTGAAATGGGCTGCCCCCAAAAGTGTTTGTTTCCTTTTCATTGAAGGTCTCCAAATAGAAAATGGATAACAACTTGTTAAGTATTTTTAGTAAGAATTCTTTTCAGTTATGGGCTTGTACTAGATGGCTGCTGAGGTATAGCTTAGGCATTTAATAGGTGTTTGTTCTGTGCCAGGCACAGAACTAAGCCCTGGAAATACACATTCAAGCAAACAAGATAACCCTCACCCTCTAGGAGCTAACATCTAATGGGTATAGTTTACAAATAAAGGGGATCTTGTAAGGAGCTGGGAGTGAACACAAAAGGGAAGACTGCTGATGAACACAGAAAAGAAGTCAGGGGAGGGATCTGAGTTTGGCCAGGGCCCTTTGTGAAATGGTGGTCTGTACTACAGACCCACAAATTACAAGAGTAGGCCTCAGGGTACAGACATTTCCAGGGTGGGAAGATTGATGACCATGAAGTTGGGAGGTCCCCATCAGTGGAAGTCTTCAAGTTGAATCGGGATGGTAACTTTTCAGGGATTATGTAGGCAAGATTCTCATTTAGGTACAGTTTCTTCTAGGTGTTCTCAAAGGTCCCTTCCAGATCTGAGACTCTAAAGGTCTAGAACTAAATCTGCCTTATTAATGAGATGCCACTACTCTTTGTAATGATTTTTTAAGCCATAGTATTCAATGTGGCTATGTTTGTGCATATATAAATGAAAACGTATTTTGTAAAGCATTATATATTAATGATTGATTTCTGATGACAGTTTCTTCCCTCTTCTGCTGATGAAAGAATTGGGAAAAATGCTTTCTCATGACTCCAATCATCAAGCACTGAGCTGTTTTAGACAGGGCAAGTTTTCTGTTATAAGTCTGACATGCTTCCTCATGGGTATCTAACACCTGGTTTAAGATGTAATCCAAAAGCTCTATCTTCTATGGGTTCAGGTGTGCAGTGTGTCTGACATTTTCTTGGCATATTATGCAAAGGAGTCAATTAAATTAGCTCTAATATCAGTCAGCATACAGAGTGCCAGGGATTGGCTTTGGGGAAAACTGTACCTCATCAGAACCTAGAGACATGCAGGAAATTAAACAGCAAGTAGAACAATATTTAAGAAACTAAGACTAAAATAAGGTTTCCTTATTTATTGATTTTTTTTGTTTTTATTCTCATGATAGGAAGACACTCAAGAACTGCATATGTTTCTTGATTTACAATTCACATTTTGTACAGGTGGGTCAAAAGAAGTGGGGTGGGAAAGATTAACTATAGATACCCCAAAATATTTCTGTACAATTACTTGCAAATGCCACTATTGAAAATTAGTAGGAGATGATGAATGCATGGTCCTGGACACAATTAAAGTTTGTGAAATCAACCATACTATTGTTCAAATGTTTCAACATATGTTTGAAAGCCCAAAGCATGCTTCTATAAAATTGTACCCTATTGCATAACAATGTTGCCTTTATTTTAGAATCATTTATATTATGAAGATAAAATTCACGTGTATTTAATTTACATTAGATAATTTGATATGTGGCCTTTTGAAATGCTTTCTAATGTTGTGTTAGATGGGTGTTTAAATTGTTAACAACCCAATTTTATTTTTTTAATATTTCACAATTCTGAGAATTAGAATGTTAAACATCTGCCCTTCAACACAGAACTAGAAGGCAGGCGGCCATTGTGCCCTTTGTATGTGTTTTCTAAATATACCCATTAAAATTCACTTTTCATTTTAACATATATAAAACATGTTAATATTAATAGCTACCTATTTGATGATTCCATGTTGTATACATGCCCCTCCTTTTATATATACATATATGTTTGTATATGTGTGTAATGCACATTTTAAATAATATGATATAAGAAACCTAGAAACTCTATCTATCCAAAAACATTTGAAGCAGTCTAGCAAAGTACAAATACTTGCAACAACAATTTTTCCATCTAAATTCTGACATAGGAAAAGTATGTTACATGAAAAAGAAATCTCGACTCAATCCCTTCAAAATATAATACAGTGCAAAAATGATGAATTTACTATATACATATATTATTATTATTACATGCGCTTCTCTGTGCAAAATTTTTTCATCATTTTCATTTAATATTCCCTCAAGACAACCAGTAGACAAAATAAGCTAACAATCAAACCATAAGCCTGTAATGAATTTCTTGAGCCTGTCTAATTCACATACCTGAACAGAACAGTATTGCCTAATTCTGTTCTTCAAAGTCTGTTTAAAATTAATCCCAAGGAGGCATTCAGAATTGTTTTGTTCTGTCAGATTTTTAGCGCAAGATCTTCCCTGAAATCCAAAGAAACATGGGAAGACTTATGTGAACTGATATAAAGTAAAATAAATGGAAGAAAATAATTTCTGTGACCACAATGATGTTAATGGAAGGAATAACAAAAAGCAAATATTGCATAATTAGAATGACTAAGTTTGTCCCCTACATCCTTGGCTTCTCTCGTTCCTCAGTCTTGAACCAACTTTCCCACTGTATTCTTTACTGTCTTCATCTATTTCCATCTTTGCTTTGACATCACTGAAAATCAAACGGTATGCTGATTTGATTTAATTTGGAGAATTATTATCAAGTTTTTGTAAACTCCTGCTTTTCATCCTCTAAAACAGATGTTTTCACAGGAGCTGCAATAATTTTCATGGTGGTATTTTTGCAAATACTCACCATTATCATTTTAATACCAAATTAAACATGGCATTTTCCATGAGATAATGTTTCTTGTTGCTTTTGGATACTTGATAAGGCTGACATTGCTAAATACATTATTTGTCTGTCAAAGGTGACCTGATGAGCCATTCTACTGTTTAGGCACAAATTTCTTGTCTTCTGGTTTCCTTTACAGTAAAATTGCCAAGATTTAAACCATTGATTTCATCTAGTATTGTGTTAATTTTCCATCATTTAACAGGGATGTGATATTTAGAATAAATACTTATAAACAATTTAAAACCATATGATTCACAGCACCTTCTCATAATACCCTCAAAATGTAACTAGAGTATCCTCAGCAAAATTTTAAATATGCAAAAAGTAGATATATGAATTGGTAGCTACTTATGTCATCTCAGCCTTCCTCTTGTTAAGATTCTTTGGGAATTGTGAGTTAGTAATTACTGATATTCTCTCAGTAAATACTTTTAAATACTTTGAGAATTAATCCCACAATGACCTAAAAACTGTCACCTTTGGCATAGATTTTGTCTGTATGTATACGATCTAGTCAAGCTTTTTCCACTGTTTTTTATTTTCTTCAGTGCCATTTCTACTGCTACTATAAACATATCTGCAACTGTGATGTTGGAATCAAAATGTCATAACTGCATTGTCCTTGGTGATGAAAAGAGTTTGATATAACAACATTTCAGATTTTTTCTATCCTTGTGTTTTGTCATTCTCCCATTTTCATCTTCAAATGCTTCTGGGATAATGGCTTAGTTGAGTCTCTTGAAAGGCTTTCTTTCAACTTGTTTCTCTCTCCATTGTTTAACATTTTTGTGATATGATATTGCCAATCATCCCCCATCAACATTCTCTGAAAGATTTTAAAAGTAAATTTACATTTTAAAAAGAGAAGCAGGGGAATGTCATCATAAGGACAAAGGTATTTCATGAAGATTAATCTAGTCTAGCATTTATTGGAGGGAAGAAAGACTGGGTACAGAGAGTACCGTTAGTGGCTATTGGAGTAGTCCATATATGAGAAGATGGTCATTGAATGACTGAATCCAGATGGTAATTGATAGATTGATGTCAACTTGGAAAAAGTTTCTATTTTAATACTCTGTCATTGGATCAATTTCAACTGAAATATTACCATTGCTTCAAATGAATTCAGTTTTTATTTTGTGGGCCAGACATATCAAACACACAACCCACAGATCACATGGCAGCCCACACACTCCCCAATGCAACACAAAAAAGATTAAAAATATAATTGGGAAATATTTAACAAACTAAAAATATAATAAAATATTGATAGTGTTGATGTGTGGTTTTCTAAGACAATATGCAACCCTCAGTGATCTTTATGAATAGTTTACCAGCTACTCTTTCCATTTGACTTTGACACCATACTTTAGATTTTCCATGATATGTGGACATGCAGTATCACTAGAAGCAATGTGGTACAGAGGTATGAGCCCTGGATTTGCAGGAAGAGATGTTGGATTCAATTCCTCTTATACAATTTATGACTTTTGTGAACTTTTGACAAGTAATTTAACTTCCCCAGGCCTCAGTTGCCCCATTTGAGAAATGAGGGGTTTGGATTAAGTGGCCTTTAAGGTCTCTTCTGGCTCTATGTCTATCTTTCCAGGACCTGAAAAAGAGCTGTCATTGTGGGAAGGGAAAAGAATGAAGAGACATATATAGTATGGATGGACTAGATTTGGTGTCTTAACTAGATATTAACTTGAAGTGAACACAAAGCTATTCTGAGTTTTCACATAGGCTTGGCTGGAAGAATAGTGATAATATAAAAAGAAATAGGAAAGTCAAGAAGGAAGAGCCAGTGTTAGGAAGAAGGTAAAGAAGTCAATTCTAGACATGTTGAATTAGAAAGTGAATTCTATGAAGGTAGAAATTTTGTGTTATCCAAATGTGTTATACATTCCACAACCCTCCATATCAGCTTTTTGTTCTGTATATGTAAGATATTTAATATTGTTACATGTTAGATTGTATAATTACAATTATCACATAGTTAATATTGTATATTTAACAGTTTTTTGATCTGAGCTGATGAGACGTTCAAGTGATGACCACACAATCTCCCTTTGAAATCTAAATATTTCAACTTGAATGTCCCATCAGCTCAATTAGATTGAAAACAATTTATTACATAGTATTTATTAACCATTAAGTATATCAAGTATAATAATATATTAAGTATCTATATATTTATAGATATGTGATATCTATAAGTAATAATATATAAGCATATATACACATGCTTTTTTTTTTACATGAACTCTGTGGTCCTCAGCTTTTTCAGGTGTGAAATGAATGAGCTGAGTTAGATGACCTCTAAAGTCACATCCAGATCTATATCTTGCCAGGCAAAGAGAAATTTGGCACTTTTCTAGTTCTGTGCATTATCAAAGAGAAAATGTGATGAACATCACAGAACTTTATTACCTTTCCCTCTTTGTGGAAAGCTGCTGCAGAAAGAAAGAAATACCCAGGACTCACCAACAGGTGGCAAAAGAGAGCAGTAGATAACATCTGGAGCTACCTCCTTAGGAGCAACTGGGAAATCATCCTGTGAGGCCATAGTTGGAAATAAGGAGAAATAGAAGAAGATGGGAAGGCAAGGCTAACAGCAGGAAAAGAAGCCTTATGGAGGGCCACAGTCAGATGAATGCTCATATTGAGAGTTGTTAATGAGTCTGAAGACTTACATTAGGAATTTCCAAGACTATTGGCATGAATTTCTAGGTTCTTTTCCTCCTTTCCACAGCTAGAGAACACAGCGAGCCTGCAATCAGGAGGACCTGAGTTCAAATTTCACCTCAGATTTTTATTGTTTGTCCTTTGTTTCCTGGAAGAGGACATCAGGGAGGTGATAGATACTATGATATGCAAGTGAATTAGATTTAAGGGAGGACTATGCAGAGTCACCAGCCTTACTTTCTCTTTAAGAGGCATCTGAGTCCAATGGCCAGATATAGATCAGGAGAGCTGGAAATGGTCCAGGATGAGCGAGGGTCCTTGGCTTTTCCAAACCAAGGTCTTTAACAGGTCTCAGGTTGATTAAGGCAACACCCATTGAGTGATTAAGGCTTAATAAGAAAAGAGGCAGAGAATGGCCTCCTTACTAGTTAAAGGAGGGGAAGACTTTCAGGGTCTCTAGCCAAAACAGAAACACTTGCTATTGACATTCTTTCAGAGCCAATGAGGGCCCAAACAATGACCAAGTAGGGATTGGCTTGGAATCTATTGTTGGCCAGTCAATGAGAGCCAGAGTGATTTGGGGTTAAGGCTGGTCTTTAAGAAAAAAAAAGTTTCAGAGATTAAAATTTATATTCCCTTTGGGCAGAGTACCCACAGGGTGTGATACCCTATGTGGATAGAGGGAAGAGAAAGAGGAGAGAAAGAAAGAAAGAAGGAAGGAAGGAAGGAAGGAAGGAAGGAAGGAAGGAAGGAAGGAAGGAAGGAAGGGAGGGAGGGAGCAAAGGAGGGAGGAAGGAAGGAAGGCTACATGACTTTGGACAAGTCCCTTAACCACTGTCTGACTCAGTTTTCTCATTTGTGAAATGGGAATAATAATCACACCCACCTCCTAGGATTGTTGTGAGAACCAAATGAGATATCTGCAAAATGCTGAGCAGAGTGCCAAGGCACTATATAAATGTATTCCCTTCCTTTCACTTATTTCTTCTCCTTTAGTAAAACTCTCTTTTCTTGAAATCAATCAATTAGCAAGCATTACTTTATGCTTGATGCTATTCCAAGTTGTGTTTGTCCTTTGTTTTCAAAGAGGACCATGACGTCAGGGAAATGATGTCATGACTTGCAGTTGACTTTGATTTGAGAGAGAGAGGGCTGTGCAAGGTCACCAGCCTCACTTTCTCCTCTAGAGCCATCTGGATCCAGTGACCTGATATTAAGCAGGATGACTGGAGATGACCCAGGCTATTCCAAGTACTAAAGAGACAAAGACAAAGAAAAATAGCCCTGTGCCCTCAAGAAGATTACATTCTACTGTGGGAGACAATATGCACATAAATATAAGGGAGAAGATTTCCCTCATTTGCAAAATGAAGGAGTTTAACTCAGTTTCTTCTTAGATCCTTTCTGGCTCTGATACTATGACTCTATGATTATACATATACATATGTATATGCATATATATACATATACATATACATATGTATATTCATGAAAACGACAGACAGGTAAGTCTATGGAAGATAAGAGTTCTCCTGATACGTAATTCTAGGCATCAGGCCATGTAGTGATAAGTATTCTATAGCTGCTAAATTTTTGCAGCCTGTGATAATATTACATATTTCGTACCATCTCTTTACATAATTTTTGTTGGTACTTAAGTCACTTGGTGCCTGAGTCTCCGAGTCAGGATTTGAATCAATGTCTTCCTGATTCTAAGACCAGGATATACTCTACTATACTGCATACCCCTCATTTTATTAATATTATTGTTACTCCTATTTATTAGCCCATATCTTCATTCTAAATCTAAAATTAATTTAATATTAGTTCCTAGTTAGACATAAGAGGTCAGTGACCTCAGTGCTGTAAATTTGTAAAATTATCACATTAACATCTGACTTCTAGATCAAATATTTGTAGCAAGAAATTATTGGTGCAAAAGAATAATTGGCATAATGTAAATCATGAGCCCTGTAGTGTAGCAGTTGGAGAGTTGGCCTCATTGTCAAGAAGACTGGAGTTTAACTTCAACCTCTGACTCAATACAACTGTGTGACCTTGGGCAAGTCATTTACCCTTTCAGTGTTCCAAGCAACTTTCTGAGAAGAGAAGGTAGAGATTTACATTGGTCCATGGATTTCTTCACAAGGAATTCTCTATACTGATGAAATCAAAAGTCCAGTCAAAATAAATAAATTATAACCAAAATTTTCCATAAGGATAAAAAAAATTATTTCCCCAATATATTTAAAACTTGGGTAATGAAGTACCTATCAGAAATATGAGCAAATAAACTAAGTGAATTGAAACATTTATAATGAGAGAAAATTATAGCAATTTATTTTATTTCTATGGAAACATTATGTCTTAAAGACTAATTTAGAAATCACCAGCAGCGAATGATAATTGGAAAATGGAAATATTAGAAATGAAAGGTGCCTTTATTTTTAATGGCATATTCTAAAAAATTAGCTTTAAGCAGTACCATCTTTCAAAATCAAAACCACACATCTCAGAAGCATATCTCTCTGAGTAATATTTATCTTCCTTCAAAGAGACACAAACAAATAACTCTATCCAAGT
The DNA here is from genome assembly GCA_028646595.1 of Phalanger gymnotis. Taxonomy (NCBI): domain Eukaryota; kingdom Metazoa; phylum Chordata; class Mammalia; order Diprotodontia; family Phalangeridae; genus Phalanger; species Phalanger gymnotis. The sequence goes on from CM053627.1 coordinate 176,552,684, forward strand.
TCCCTTTGATCACATCTAGTACATGGTTTAAATTTAGTTAATTCAAATGATGAGCAATGGCTAAAATTTATATTCCCAATATTTTCTCACTCAAGAGATCCATTTTCAATTCCCATCAAATAAATGTGATGCAAAAAAATACACAGATAACACTTTTAAGACTTCATCTAGCTTGTTTTGTCTTCTGACTATATTTTAAGCAAATCAATAATCATCATTAAATCTTGCATCATAATTTTATTTTGGAATTATTGTAAGTAAAGATTATAATTTAGTTTTTTTCCAATATTCTCCTATAGCACTTTCCTTTGTTTATATGGGTTATTTTATACGCAATCTGTTTCCAGATTGTTTCAAAGCCTTCTTATTTAAAAACATATTTTTAAAGGAAACTTTGTAGAAGGATTCTGGTTTTCTTTAGTATCATGTTATGACATTGCTTTTAGTATCTTCTATCAGATTTTGCAGTTCTATATGGCAATTAAGTAAAAGAAAATGTATAATTGATGTTGTTTTTAAACATAGATCTGCAGATTTACCATTTGCTGATTTCATAACAGATATGTCTGATGTATTCTATTTCTAACTATCAGTGCTAATTAGACTAAACTAAGGTGAGATATCTACCACATTGACTTCACATGTGAACCAGTTCAGAATCTCTCCATCTGGTATCTTCAGTCCATATCAATATTCTGTGATTTGACCCCAGAGTTAAGATAATGAGAGCATCTCTAATTTGAAAGGTTCAGTACATCTCTGAAAAGGAATCCTTCTATCATGTTTTGACAAATGAGTTCTATATATTGTTTGATAAGGACTTCCTAATAGAGTCCATTCCCATTTTCAGGCAGAGCAACTATTGAGGATTTTTGTTTTTTATCTAGAACTTAAATCTGCCTTTTTCGTAACTTTTATTCATGGATCCTAATTTTGTCCTCTAGAGACTATCAGAAAATGTTTAGTCCTTCTTCCAAATGACATCCCCACAAATACATATTTCAAGATAGCTATTGTTGAACCCCAATTTTGAAGCAGAGTATGTCCTAAGAGAGGCCAACAAAATTAATGGGGTGTGTCCATGTTTTAATTTCTCTCAAGCTGGCTTAACATGCATTGGATGGAAATCTAGGCCAAAACTGAGGCCCCCTAAAGGGGCAGGTTCAGAACTGGATTGATTTGGGATTTGGGAGTACAGGGTTATATACCCTTCAAAAAGTAGGTGTTTCCAAGGGGTGCCAATCAGTTCTGATTGGTCAACCCACTGGGAGGTGGGCTATATTAAAATGAGGTCTTAAGTACACGACTTAGGTCACTTAATCTTGGTATAATACCTTTTCAACAGGGACTGATTTTACCCACTATCTATTCTATCTTCAGAGGAAGTACTTGTTCTGTCAGACCACCCCCAGTCTCGTGCTATCTAGGCAGAAGAATCTAACTCCACCCAAGCCTGAGTAGGATAAAATCAAGTTGGGCTTGGTTCAGATTTGACCAAGGCAAGAAGATTCAATACAATGTCATCATCAGTAATGTCCTTCTAAAGGAAAGACTGAATTTGTAAGGGGGAGGAGCCTGGGGAGGAAACTCTGAATCTCTAAGAAACTGATTACTAAGATTTAAAATCATTTTTCACACTATTGAGCTACTGTCACCTCGAGTCTTCAGGAGACTAAATGTCCTCAGTTCTTTTAATTGGTTCTTATTTGGAATATTTCTCAAAACCCTTCACCAGCCTTCCTACCCTCCATTTGACACATTCAAAGTTTTCAAGCTCAGAGTTTCCCAAAATGTGATGCCCCAAACTGAAAACACTGCTCCAGATGTCAATTGACTTAGTTCAATGTATATCGAGGTTATTAGCTCTCGTATTCTGGGCACTTTATGTCTATCTATGTAAATGAAGATTATGTTAGTGGTTATTTAAAGACAGTGATTAATATTGATCTTGGCAGTATACTAACTTAAAAAATTAAATTATTTTTTACTTAGAATATTTTGTAACCAAGCCATCCACCATGACCTCACCCTACTTGTGTGGTTGATTAGTTTTTAATCCACATGTAGGATATTATGTTTATTATTGTTAAATTTGTTATTATTAGATTCATTTCGTTATTCAAGCTTACCAGTGTCTTTTGGACCCAGATGGTATTTTCCAGAATGTTAATCGTTTTTCAAGCTTCATGTCATCTAGCAATTTGATAGGTATACTACCTATTCTATTATCTCCAAATATTGATAAAACTCCAGAGCCAAGCACTGAAAACAACCTTGAGGGTTTATTGTTGGATTAATTTGGCTCCTTTTCCAATGAACTTTCAGATAGCTAGAAGGATTCTATCATCTATATATAGTTCTAACCCATATATTCACAAATACAATTCAACAGACAATGACTAAATGTGCAAAGAGGAATATTCTGAATATCCTTTGACTTTTTTACTTCTTCCATCCAGTGGTACTCTGAAACTGAAGCATCTGTTCAAGAATCCTCCTGACTTTCAGTGCCTCCTCAGGCCTATAACAAACCTCCTGAGGTTCATTAGAACCTCACCAGCACTCTCAAGCATTGACCAGTCATGTCTCCACAGTTAGGATCAAAGAACTTTAAAGATGGAAGGAATTTTAGAATCATATTAGAAATCTGTCATCAATGAAGAAATTGGGGCCTATAGAGTTAAATGATTCATATCTTAGATCCTATAGATAGTGAATAGTAGAGCTATGAGTCGAATGCAGGTTCTCTGACTCCAGGGTCCTTTTCAATAATTCATGATGCCTTCCCTTCAAATAGTAACTGAAATACAACTCTTAGACAATGGATTGTCTTCATAACTTTCTCAGAAGCATTATTTATACACACACACATATTGTATATATATATGTATATAATATGCATACACACATACATATATATATACATATGCATAAACCCTATGATAGTGTCTAATGAGTTGCTATCTGAATTTCTTTGTCTTGGAGATTTAAATGGAGATTTACGCACACACACACACATATATACACACATATATGTATACATACATATATATGTGTGTGCATATACACACATACATATATACATATATACACACACACACACATGCATAAACCCTTGGATAGTTTCTAATGACTTGCTCTCTGAATTTCTTTGTATTAGAGATTTAAAAGATGAGTGTCATACATAGGCCAAGTTCCCAACTAAATCATTTCAGTACCTCCTAGAAATGAATTTTTCTAGTTGTAGAATTAAGCTGGGTTAAGAGATTTTTAGAGTCTAGATTAAGTCTTATATAAGATTTGGAGCACAATGTACCATTCATATTTTAGGGATGCTATTGACAAGCCAGAGAGCATGTAGAGATCAGGATTTTGAAGGAGCTCTTTTGGTAAGCTCTGCATATATGAGGATCAGCAGAAGGAACTGGGGATGTTTGTTCTGGAGAAGATTTAGGGAAAACATAATAAAGGTTTTTGTGTATTTGAAAGGCAGCCATGTAGAAGAAAGGCTAGATTTATGCTGCTTGTCTGTAGAGGACAATAGGTAGAAGTCTCTTAGAAGCAGATTTAATCTTCATTTAAGGAAAAAAAAACTCCCTGACAATTGGAGCTAACCCAGAGGATAAAGTGAGTTTGTGAGAACTCTCTAAGCAGAGTCTATATGACCCCTTGGGCATGTTGTAGAGAAGCAGTGTCAAACTCGAATAAAAACTGGAGGCCACTAAATCATACAAAAAGATCCCTGTCAGCTGCACATTGACTTAGAAAACCAAACATTAACATTATCTAAGTTCTATTATATTTTTACTTATTTAAAAAATATTTCTCAGTTGCTCATTCAGATTTTTGTAGGTGAACAACAAACCCGATACCTCTGTTCTAGAAAGCATTCTTTGTCAGATGTTAGTAAAACTTAATGACTTCAAGGTCCATTTCTCTCAATGATTTTGTAACTGAAAGAACTGTCTAAATTTGAAATGGTAATCAAGATGGGCCTTTTAAGAGTTCTCCTCTTAAGCACCTTTAATGATTCAGGCCTTTGTTTCAATGGGGCTGATAAAGTGGGATCTCATCTTGGACTGTTTCTCAGCCCTAAGGCAATTCATTGAGGACTTATGTGATACTGGAGATGGGGAACTTTCAGTAACCCAGGCTGGGTGCAGTCAGAGCCCTCAGGGCTCCCAACACACATATTTGAAGAGAGCTTGGTGTTTGACTTATGGGGCTCACTCATGGAAGAAGTGTTGAGACTCTGGGCAAGCCGTTGTGACTGCCTCCTGGCTTTGCTAACCCAGACTCATTGGTTCTTTGGTAACTATGAACTGTGATTTGAATCAGACAAAGGCTGTCTGTTGATATTTGTAATTTCTGTTTTGTATTTGCCCTGAAGTTCAGGGGGCTGATCTTTTCTCTCTAAACTAAGTGAATGATATACATATGTTTGATTAAACTGAGATTGTTAACATCTTAAATGTGCTTTCCTTAGAAAAGCAGATCAAAGAACCTGTTTTAGTAGCCTTCTGTGTGCTGGTTGTTGTTGGTTTTACACAGCCACGGTAGCTGCTAGCAGAGTGTTGTTACAAAAGTCTATGAATAAAGTCCATTATTATCCAGATAATATGAACATCCACTTACAAAACTCTGTCATTCAAATTTTATATGTTTACTTAAAACTTATTGTGAAAATCATCTCTCAAGATATAGACAATGATGAAAGAGAAATAATTTAAGATATTTTTTACTCTGTGGTTTGGCTGTTTAGTGTCACATTAAGTGTATCTTTTAGATAAGTGCTACATCTATTTTTTTTTTTTTGAGAACTGATAGAATTTTTTTTCAACTTAATAGGGCTATTTAAGCCTCTTACATTCCAGGTCATTAATTTTAATGGTTTAGGCATTGTTATATGGCACTCTCAGGAGGGAAAGGTACACACTAATAATTCCACTCCTATGCAGGAAATGTCATCATCAAAGTCACAACATTTCTTTCGTTTTAGAAACATTTAGTTTCTAAGTCTCTGTTACAATTTTATTTAAAGCCCCATTAGCCTTAACACATTGAATGTTAACTCACCATTTTGCCCTATATATGATCCATTTAGAAAAGTAGAAAAGCTCATAAAAATACCTTACTTGTATTTATGTGTCTTCTGTCACTGTGTAAAACCATAGAAAATGTGTCTAATTACTCTATAACGGAATGAAAGAGAAATAAAAAAAGGTAAAATAAGAAGCGACTGACTAGTTTTTATTTCACAACCTAAGTCAATTGAAACCTTGGCAATAGTTTCTGTGAATAAAAATGTCATCTTTACTTTATCAAAAGTGAGACAAATATAACTAACAAAAGAAAATATTGAAAGCGGAGGGGGGGTGGGCGGTGAGGTGGGGGGAACCTGTGGCCTTCTAGGGCCTTGGATGCAGCCTTTTGACTAAGTCCAAGTTTTACAGAACAAGTCCTTTTATTAAGGGGATTTGTTCTATGAAATTTGGATTCAGTCAAAGGACCACACTGGAAGACCGAGAAGGCCAAATGTGGCCTCAAGGCCCCAGGTTCCCCACCCTTGGTCTAAACCAATGTTCTCACCTCTAACATTCAATGTCACTACCCTCTGAACCTCTATCAGCTTGGTGTGTGGTAGGTAATTAACAAATTCTTGTTGAATTCACTGCTGTTCCTTAAATTTAGCAGATGTCTTATTCTTCTTGCCACCTTCCAGCAACCCCTCCCCCCCAAAAAAGAAAAAAACCTTTGCCTTTCAATTTCTATGTCTAAGTCGGCTCCAATTTTTCCAGCATCCTTGAATAGTAGGTAAGTTCTTTGGCCCTCCACAGTTCCAGTTAGGACTGAAGTCTCCTAAATTTTGGCTTTACACCTACAGTGAGATGTGGAATATTTATTAAAGGTTCATAGGAATACTACAAAGATGATCAAAGGAGGGAAAATAATGCCCATCTGGGGGGGGGGGGGAGGAAAAAAAAAGATAAAAAGAATTAGAATTGTTCAGTAAGGAGAAAGGAGGAGAAGCTGCCATTGAAGAGATAATACTAACAGAAACCTTCAGTTTTATACATGAAAGATGTTGGCACCATGCTAACTGAGGATGTATGAAAGTATGAAAGCACTCATAGTTACCAACAGGTCTTCTAAGGGGGATGATCACTGTAGCAGGGCCAGATCTAAGAAAAAATGTGAATAGGCTACACCTACTTTTATCCCTGGAAACCACATTATAAGATAGATTTTTATAAGGCTGATGGTGTTTTCCCATAGGCTCAAAAATCGAATTGACAGTTCTATTCCTCATCATAGAGTCAAAGAAACCACAATTATTACCAGCAATATGCCATGCCATTAAAGCAGAAATACAATGCCTAGAAATGTCTATATTTAAAACAGTAAAATCATAATCCAAGCTGAATTAATGGCCTAAATGCATAATGCACTTTGATTATTTAGTGGTCCTAAATGTATATATTATATATAAAAAAACCAATGTAAGTTTATAATAAATATAAGCAAAATGAATATGCTAGCTATAGTAAACCTTAATTGAAAGTTGATTGTCTATATGGAGGGGGGTGAGTTCAAGGGAGGGTGTTTTGGTTTGCTTCTTAAGACTATAGAAGGACTTTCAGGGGTGATTTTCAAAAATCAGTTGTTTCAAAACATATATGTACATACACACACACACACACACACACACACACACACACACACAAACACAAATGTGCATGTCCACAGCCATCCAAGAACATTTAAAATGGTGTTCCCTTGTTTTCATGAAACCGTTTCTGTAGCAGTCATTTAAAAATATCCACTTGCTCTTAGTGTCATGAATTCAAAGTATTACCTAAGTGCTCAATTAATATCTCTTGCTGCTGGTGATAAGAAGGCTATTTTTCCTGACAAAATATTTTTAAAACTACAGTTGGCCCATCATTTCTTCCCATCATCCTTTCCTACCTTCTCAAAATACTATAGAGAACAATTATTTAATATCAGGCAAAATGAAGACCATTAGGAAACAAATATTGAAATTTACTCCTCATCCTTCATTGCCACAGGACCTATTTGGAACTTTGCTGACAACTATCTAAGGATTTCATTTCAGTGGAAAGATCAAAACAAAACAATACAAAGAAACCCACTTTTCAAGTCGTTAGCATTAGACCTTTAAAAGGGCATCCCTTAGCATCTCTTCCAGAATTGCTGAGGCAGGTGTAAAACAAGAGTCTTCCTGCAAATGTGCTATTATCTTGATCTTTTCAGGGTTTAAATACTGAATGGGCATGGATTTGGTTATGGGTGTTAATTCATGACCTCTCAGGAGCAGAAAGGAATAAATAGGAAAAGTTGTTAGCCCCCTTTGATTGTTTGTGTTTTATCTCTCCAATCCGCATATTTTCCCACCTTTTATCCAGTAGCATTTCCATCTCAACTTGCCCAGCAAGGTCATACATTTTTAGGTGCAAGGGATTTAAGAGGTCATCTAGCCCATAAAACTCATTTTACAAATTAGCAAATAAAAGCCTAAAGAAAGCAATACATATATACCCCATTCCCAGGCAAGCGACAGGAGGGAGAAGGAAGAAACAAGATATTTATTAAGTCCCTACTATATATTAGGTTCTGGATTGGGTGCTTTACAAATATTATCTCATTTGTAGTAGAAACATAATAATATATACCGAGTAATACTTTGATAAATTTGAAGTATCACGAGTACATCCTCTTTTTTAGGAATATTTTCTTCTTCCTGTCATACCTATCCATCCTCCCACAATCCTATCCTTAAAGATTTATCCCATAAAGATAAGCAAAAACACTCAATTCTACTGCAAGACAAAACCTTTCCAGGCCCGACTCTCCCATAGAAAAGTTTCATACCTGCTTTAACTTCTCTCAGCCTCATTTTCCTCATCTGTCAAATTAGTTTTGAAATAGATCAGAGGTTTTTAACCTGGAGTCTGTGATTTTTTTTTCAACCGATAATCATATTTCCATATAATTGGTGAACTTTTATTATATATTTTACATCATCCATTTAAAAAAAATTCTGAAGTATAGAACATAGGCTTTGCTAGACCACCATAGAGGTCTCTGATACAACAAGGTCAAGAACCCCTAGACTCAATAGTCTCTAAGTTAGTTCCCTTTCAGACCGAAAAAAGCACAATATAGCAAAACTAAAATGTTAAAATAGAGTAATGCATGTAAAATAAAAGTACATCACTTTCCTTCTCCTGTATTGTCTATAATTTTAGACAATTTTAACAGACAGGTACTATATTGTCATTCTAGTTTACATTTTGAAAGGTGCCTAGAGTAGCTGTGCATGCATTAGACATGGCTGACTGAACAAGGTAAGGTGGAGGCAAAATTTAATCGTGGGCTTCCAGTATATTAAAGACTCCTGTGAAGAGTATGGTGACAGTTTATCTCAATCTCCAATGGGAAAAGAAAACAGGCACCTGGTTTATATTGCAAAATGAGGTGCTTAGGTTTGAAAATTTTCCTGAAGGTGAGTTGGTAAGAATTGGAATGAGTTATCAAGGGAAATTACAAAATCCCATTATTTCAAGGGCTCTACAAGGTAGAGTTTCTCCTTGACTTAGAATAGGGTAAGAGTGGTCCTGTCAAAAAGCAGGGACTACAGGATCTCTTAAAATCCTTTCACCTATATAATTTTGTATGTTGATGACCTGAAAGAGAGCAAATATGTACTGATTCCCAATGGAAATGAAAAAAGAAAAAAGAAAAAGAAAAGAAATCTGGTCCCAACATCTGACTCTGACAAGGCTACCCAGCTTTATTTCAGGAATATGGTTTAGGAAAAAAAAGGGATGACTAAAAACATAGACAAGGCAGAGACAAGTATATGTCATGGATGTATGACTTTATAGTTTTCCAAAGCATTTTCTTCACTTCTAAAGTAGATGGTACAAGTGTTATCACTACTTTGCAGAAGGGGAAACTGAGGCTCAGACAAAGATTGAACTCCCCATGGTAAAACAGCTAGTAATTGAAAAATCTGGACTCAAAGCCAAGTATTCTGATTTTAAGTCTGGGATTCTTTACCACTGTGCCATTTTTTTTAGTATAACCTTCAATTAAATATTTGACATCTCTAATTTGAAAAGATCCAGGTTAGTCTCTGATTTTCATCGAAGCTAAGATTCCTTTCTTAAAAGACTTCTCAGAGTTTTTACCTACTCCCTTTCTTATTTCAAATCCCCATACATCATCTTTTTAGAGGCAGCTGGCCAAGTACATAGAGATTACTCTATGGCCTGATGTTAGAAAGACCTGGGTTCAAGGCTTTGTTCTGACACATTGACTTTTTAAAACTGGGCAAATCATTTAGCTTCTCAAGCCTCCAAACTACTCTCTAGGCCTATAAATTGCAAAGCAGACAATAATATGAATTGATAGAGGAAGTTTCTTAAACCACTGAAATCAGAGTTCCGGTTTTATATGTATATATCATATTTATAAAGAAAGTAAGGACACAGGGACACAGTCTTGAGGGCTGTAGTATAACTTGGTCAACTTTAGTTTATGCAGTGGTCATAAAAAGTAGTCATGGGAATGCTTATTTTCATAATTATGCTATGACATTTTAATTTCTAATGTGGTAATATCAATAGATATAATCCATGTAAACAAAAGCTCTTGGGGGCAAGGGTGACCTCAATTTTTAAGAGTGTAAAGACCTCCTGAGACCAAAATGTCCAAGAACTGATTCATAGGCTCTATCTTTTTAGCAGTATAGAAGTATATAGAAACATGAATTGTCAAACAGAAACATGGACCTTTTAAAAATATACAGTCTTTATGCCTTGCCAAATGATGCATTTAGTTTTCCCAGGTTCCCTCTACTTTTCTTGATACTGCTCCCCAGCCTCCATGCTGTGTATGTTGCAGAATATTTCCAATAAGAATCACATTTCCTGGCTCTTTTCAGAGCTGTCAAACATTTTTTATGACCCCAATTCCAGTCATCACCACCATAAGGAAGTTATATCATTCAAAGCTGGCCATGTCATTTTGTAAAGAAGCATTTTATTAGTCTCAAAGATCAAATGAAATTGAAGAAAAAAAGTCTATTCAGTCACCTTGGATATGTAAGTAGTTCATCGAAGATCTAAAACAAAAAGGACAAATGTCAAGCTTTAAATCTAAAGAAGTCACTGAGGCAAACTGCAGTGAAATAAGGATGTATGCTGTTCCTGTCTACCTCTTCTATGTTAAAAAAAAAAACAGTTCTTGGAATTCCAATTACATAGCACTATTTCTTACCCTATTCCCCATCTCACTTGCCCTGTAGTTATTAAAGACAGTCTTCATTGCTCCCCAAACTATATAGCTGGACATCAATGTGAACCTTAACCATTGTTGCTATTGCTATAAAATGTTTGACACTTAAGCTTTGAGCCATTTCCTCGGGTATTTTAAATTTTGAATGTGATGTTATATCTTCTTTTCTACATTGGAAATTGCTGAAGAAAAAACTCAGTTTCTACTGGGGTTCCATTCAGGTCAAGTCAATAAGCATTTATTAGGCTCCTATAATGTATGAGTCACTTTAATGGCTTTGGGGATAGATGGGGGGAAAAAAGAGAAGAAGAAAAAAAAATTTCCTATCCTTAGTGAGCTTACATTGTAGTGGAGCTCATTAATTCAAGATGTGATGAAAGAAAATGTTATTTTTATCATTGTTAATAAAGATTTGTCTTTATACTACCTGGATTTGAAACAGAAGGAGCCAACTTCAGTGCAAGGAAACTAAGAACTTATTAAACCCTACTGGTGGGGAAATTGGGGCTTTTTTGTTATATTTCTTATCTTTTCCTGCTTATGGAAATATATAGTGTGTTTTTCATTTGTGTAAGTCTAATATGATGTCAGAGAATGTCCGCTAAGATGGTATACTTAATAGTGCCCTAAAGTCTGTCTAATTCACTTTGTTTTTCTTAAACTCCTCAAAGTAGAATTGATATTTTGTCCCAGCTCTAAAGAAGCTTCAAGAGGTTAATTAACTAGTATATCTTCCTGCCAATTCTTTTAAAATTTCCAGGGAGCAATATGCAATGATTTTTACCCTTTTACTCCAGAAAGAAACTAGTGAGATTCAGAATTTGTACATATGAATTAAGTTTATATGTTATCTTTCTCCCAAAACTTAACCCTCTTTCAAACTTCTCCATCTCTGTAGAGGGCACTACTGTTTTCTGACTTATCCTGGCCTGCTCACTCTCCCTCGCATCATCTATCCAAACAGTTACCTTATATACACATGTATATAATATATATATGTGTGTGTATATATATATACATATATATGAATATATATATACACACACCATATACTCTATGGTATATTAGTATATACTATATATCTATATCTATATCTATATCTATATCTATATCTATATATATATGTATATGTATATGCATATATATCATCATTTCTGCCCCACAACCTTTGCCAATATCCTCTTCTCTCTATTCATTGAGGTACCACAATAGATCAGGCCTTCCTCACAGTCTCACCTAGATTACCATAATAGCCTCCCAATTGTTCTCCCTGCCTTGGGTTTCTTCCCACTCCAATCCATCTTCCATGCAAAGTGATTTCCTAAAACTTAGGTCTGACCATGACACTACTCAAAAACTTAAATGGCTCTGTTAATGATTAAATATAATCTCTTCTGTTAAGCTTTGAAATACCTTCCAAATCTAACCTACTTTTCCTACCATATTATACATTACTGTGCTTCCTGTATTTTGTAGTCCAGCCAGCCTGGCCTTCTTGCTAATCATCACGCACAGCATTTATATTACCCATCTTTGCACATTTTTACTAACTACCTCCACCCATGACAGAATTGTACTCCTTCATTTTCAACCCTTGCAATCTCTTGTTTTCTTCAAAATTCAGCTCAAGAACTACCCTTTCCAGGAAGTCTTCTTGATTTCTTCCTCTTCCCCAATCAGTCCTAGATCCCTTCTAGTTCTAAAGTTCTGTAATCTAAAATTCTATTTGCCACATTTTCCTGTTTTAATTAAATCAACATCCAAACCACCTTGGAATACATTTTTAATTCTTAGAAGGAATATATAGTTTTCCATTGCCTTTGACAAAACTTCGCTCTAGCCAACTAACTATCTTTATCATTGACTTGACACGAGGAAGTGCTAATATAGGCTAAGAATCTGTTATAAAACTTGGAGTTTGCCACAAGTGTAAATCGTGACTTAAAGAGGAATTTTGCCTTTTTTTCAAAAACAGGATGGGGAAATGATCCTATTAAGTAGACAAGATATTATCTCTCAGTGCTTTTCACTGAATGAGTAATAACCATATTCAGCATGTGGCTGGCTTTCTGGGTTAGAAGTTAAAAGATGTTCGGTAAATTAAGCATTCTCGTAATGTGGTGGTGAACAATGATTTCAAAATAAATGTTAGTTACAGACTTTTTGAAATGGACTTGAATATCAATGAAGGGAACTGGGGCATTATTTTTAAAACCAAATTCTATAGAAAAGAAAGTCTCTAAATCCAAATGACCACAAGCAGATAAAGATTCAGTCCTGCAGTGAATGAATGCTAGACCAGGAGCAAAGGCAAATTCTATTTCTTTGTTAGTTCTTTAGTGTCACTCTTTAAGGCTTTGCTACCCATCCTTCAAGTGATTTCAAGGCCCAGTCTCCCAGAAGAAAAAAAAACAATGCAAAGTTCATGGAATCAGATGCTTCCTTATGTAATGGAGCTTTTGTATAGAAATTTAAGTTTTAAAAGACCCAGAGTTCTAAGTGGGATTCTGGAGGAGTGAAGATTTTTACCTACTTATACCTGAGTGGTATCCTGAAGTGCTGGCTTTCGAAAAAGAAGAAAAAAAACAGTAAGAGATAAAGATTTCCTTTGTTTTTTTATATATATAATATATATATTTCTCTAGCCTCCTTGAAAGACTTTGTTTTTGTTAGGGAATAAAAGCAACTAATTTCTTAAAATTAATGTTTTGATTTTAAAAATCATATAATCCAGGAAAACGGTGAAAATATATTTTGAGAAATAAGTGATGTGCTATCTCTTGAAAAGCCATAGTATATTTGTTGAAGAATATTTCTGTACCACTGCCATTTGAATAAACCCATATGAAATCATTTTTTTGTGAAATTACCTGGTAAGAAAATACTTCATTTCATTCTGGTCAAGAATTTTACAGGTCAGTACCATATAGAAGTTTGATGAGGCATTGCTCCACATTCACACTACAGTGCTTTCCATTTCAAGGATGGTTTCTTGCAGATGTACATGGTCAGCCCTCAATTAACCATATGAATAGGTGGAAGCCATGATGTAAATAACCCACATGTTCATATTGCACAGAATCCTGTTCCCATGCCTTATCATGGTATGATGGTGACCTTGGGTTTTCATAGATAATACCAATGGAATGCAAGCTTCTCCCATGCTGAAAAAGCTTCCTGGCAAGAGGACTGTGTCTTCTTTCTGAAGACCAGATTTGATAAGTTCATAGGAGCTCCTCACTGGCACAGTGTCTATGTAGTGCTCTGTCATATATAATCTCATTCCACTTCAGAAGGAATGATGACAAAGTGGCAGAGGGTACCCAGAATTGTCCAATTTTATATAGAAACATTGACTTCATTGTTGGTACTCTAAATTTGAGATACTGCCCAATAACTAATGAATGAACTGATCATCAGAGGAACCTATTTATATTCATCTCCACATTCTCTCGATAAATGGGTCCAGAAGACAAAAAGAAGCTTCAGCTAAATGGAAAAATAGCTTGCAGTTCTGTTTTGGGGAAATGAAAATAGATTTGGAAAGAGAGGCAAAGGCAAAACAAAAAAAGTCATTTCATGGAATATTTTCAGTGCTCACAATAAATATTTTTAAAGGTCAACATGGACATAATTGTAGTTTGTGTGCCAATATCTGTTATAGATCATGAAGTAGAGAAGACCCTCTAAGTTAAATCAACATCTACCTTGATACTTGGTTACTTCGATGAAAAGATAGTGATTGGCTAGGGCAGTGACAGGTTAGAAAATTATGGATAAAGAATAAGGAGTGAGAGAAGCTAAAGACATGTAAACTACTAAGAAGCCTCATGCCTTGCATCACTGTTGTTCAGACCTGCCCTAGGCTAATTTGAAAGTTTAGGCTCATAATTGGAAGGAAATTATACACACAAATCAAAGAAAATTACTTAATAGCATTGAGAAGATACTCAGCTAGGATGTAGCACTGTGTGAGGTAGACACAAACCTTCTTATTTCTGTGTGAAAATGAGTCTGGTGAGATGGAACTAAGATGGGAAAGTAAAGGCAGGGACTCTCCTGAGCTCTCCCCCAACTCCCTCCAAATACTTTTAAATAATGATTCTAAACAAATTCCAGAGCAATAGAATCCAGAAAAAAAAATGGGGTGAAAGAATTTGCCAGACCAAGACAACTTAGAAGGTCAGCAGGAAAGGTCTGTTGCATTGGGGTGAAAGAGGAGTGTAGTTTAGAGCAGGCTGCACCAGCATAGACCTGCCCCAGCAAACCTAGAGCAAGCCTTGGGGCAACTGAAGCAGTGGCAGCAGTGGCAATTTCCAAACCTCTCAGCCCATGGACACCAAAGACAACTTAGAAGGTCAGCAGGAAAGGTCTGTTGCACCTGGGTGAGAGTGGAGCACAATCCAGCTCAGGAACTCTAGCACAACTATGGCTCCACCAAACCAGGTGCAAGCCTTGAGAGCCACTGAATCAGCATCAGCAGCTGCTTTTGGAGCTCTCATAAGGGGGCTGAACAACTAGTCAGAAGATTATATGCATCTCTTTGCTAGCCTTGAGGCAAGACTCTGTTGCTTTGTCCATGCTTGGATCTGGTTCATAGTCCTGAGGTACAGTCACAAAGTAAGGAAGAGCACTAGTACCCCACAGTGGAGCAGGGAACTTCCTCACAGTTCCAGGAAAGAAAAAAAGTGCTTGTGGTCACTCACAGACTAGAGCATATGGCAGGAAAGTAGTAAACACATATCTCCTTAGATCATACCAGCTTGGAAGAACTGAAAACTTACTGGGCCCCAAAATATCTATGAAAACAGCTACACAAAGCCCCTGAAGCTTGGGACAGTACACCCTTTGCCCTGGAAGCAAAGCTCTCCCTTAACAAAGAGTTAAAAGTCAAGTAATGGGGCTGGGAAAATGAGCAAACAACAGAAAAAATTCTGACCATAGAACATTACTATGGTGACCAGGAAGATCAAAGCATACACTAAGAATAAGATAACAAAGTCAAAGCTCCTACATCCAAAGCCTCCAAGAAAAATATGAATAGGTCTTACAAAGGACTTTGAAAATCAAGTAAGATAGGTAGAGGAAAAATTGAGAAGAGAAATGAGAGTGATACAAGAAAATCATGAAAAAATTAGTTAACAGCTTGATAAAAGGGACACAAAAATACTGATGAAAATAACATCTTAAAAAACAGACTAGGCCAAATGGTAAAAGAGGTACAAAAAGCCAATGAGGAGAAGAACGCCTTAAAAAACAGAATTGGCCAAATGGAAAAAGAGTCACAAAAATTCACTGAAGAAAATAATTCCTTAAAAATTGAAATTGAGCAAATGGAAGCTGATGACTTTGTGAGAAGTGAAGAACAATAAAACAAAACCAAAAGAATGATAAAATAGGAGACAATGTGAAATTTTAAAAATTATTGGACTACCTGAAGGCCATAACCAAAAAAAAGAGCCCAGACATCATCTTTCAAGAAATTGTCAAGGAAAACTGTCTTGATCTTCTAGAATCAGAGGATAAAACAGAAATTAAAAGAATCTATCAACCACTTTTTGAAAAAAATCCCAAAATGAAAACTCCTATGAATATTATAGCCAAATTCCAGAGCTCCCAGGTCAAAGAGAAAATCTTGCAAGCCAAGAGAAAGGAACAATTTAAGTATGGTAGACCACAGTTGAAATAACACAAGATTTAGCAGCTTCTACATTTAAGGCTTAGAATATGATATTTTGGAGGGCAAATGAACTAGGATTACAATTAAGAGTAACCTACCCAGAAAAACTGAGCATACTCCTTCGGGGGGAAGGGGGAATGGACATTCAATGAAATAGAGGACTTTCAAGTGTTCTTTATGAAAAGACCAGAGCTGAATAGAAAATCTGACTCTTAAATACAAGACTCAAAAGAAGCATAAAAATGTAAACAAGAAAGGGAAATCATAAGGAACTTAATAAGTTTAACTGTTTACATTACTACATGGGAATGTGATACTTGTAACTCATAAAATCTTTCTCACTATTAGGGTATTTAGAAGGAGTATATATAGACAGAGGGGGCAGGTGTGAGTTGAATATGAAGGGATGACATGTAAAGAAAAAATTAAAGAGTGAAAAAGGAATGTACTGGGAGAAAGAAAAAGGGAGAGTAAAAAGGGGTAAATTATCTCACATAAAAAAGTCCAAAAAAGCTTTTACATTGGAAGAGGGGGGAGGTGAGGGTGAGTGAATGCATTCTTATCAGAATTGGCTCAAAGAGAGAATAACATGCACACTCAATTGGGCACAGAAATCTATCTTACCCTACAGGAAAGTAGGAGGGGAAGGGAATGGGGGGGGTGATAAAAGGGAGGGCAGATGGGGTGGGTAGTCAGAAGCAAAACAGTTTTGAAGAGGGACAGGATGAAAGGAGAGAGAAAATAAACAATAAATGGGGGGATAGGATGGAGTTAGCAATAGTAAATGTGAAAAAAAAATTTGGAAGCAGTTTTCCCTGATAAGGGTTTCATTTTTCAAACAGAGAACTGAGTCAAATATATAAAAATAAGTGTCATTCTCCAATTGACAAACGACCAAAAGATATGAACAGTTTTCAGATGAAGTAATCAGAGCTATCCATAGCCATATTTTTTTTTTAAATGCTGTAACTATTGGTTAGGGAAATGCAAATTAAAACAGTTCTCAGGTGCTATCTCATACTTATTAGATTGGCTAATAGAACAGAAAGGGGAAATGACAAATAGTAGAGGGGATGTGGGAAAAATGAGACATTAATGCACTGTTGGTGGAGTTGTGAACTGATTCAATCATTTTGTAGAGCACTTTGGAACTATGCCCAAAGGGCAATAAAACCATGCATGTCCTTTGACCTTGCAATACTACTACTAGGTCTCTATCCCAAAAGAGATTTAAAAAAACAGAAAGGAAAAGCACTCTTTTCTGGGGGCAAGGAATTGGAAATGGAGAGGATGCCTATCAATTGAGGAATGTCTGGACAAAGCATGGTATAGGATTGTGATGGAATACTATTGTGCAAAAAGAAATGATGAGGAATGGCTGAACAAAGCATGGTACGTGATTATGATGGAATGCTATTGTGCAAAAAGAAATGATGAGCAAGGTGCTCTCAGAAAAACCTGGAAAGACTTACCTGAGCTGATGAAAAGTGACACGTACTGTGTAGAAAGTAACAGCAATATTGTAAGATGATCCGCTGTGAATGACTTAGCCATTCTCAGCAATACAATGATCTAAGACAACTCTGAAGGATTTATGATAAAAAATGCTATCCATCTCTAGAGAAAGAACAGATGGTGTCTAAATACAGATTAAAGTATACTATTTTTACTTTATTTTTCTTGAGGTTCCTCCACACATACTTTGGTCTATGTTTTCTTTCACAACATGCCTATTATGGAAATGTTTTGCATGACTACATATGTATAACCTATATTGAATTGCTTGCCTTCTCAGTGAAGGTGTGTGGGGAGGGAGGGAGGGAGAGAATTTGGAACTCAAAGTTTTAAAATTTAATGTTAAAAATTGATTTTACATGTAACTGGGGGGAAATAAAGTTATAAAGTAAAAAAGAAAGGAAATTACTCTGGTGAGAAGAGTATATTGGCTCAGAAGGGTATGATGTCTTACATAGTGGTGGGATACTCATCAAAGTCTGAAGAGCACTGACTCCTTGTGGTCTAATATTTTTATCCCTTAAGTGACTAACAAGCTGTATCGACAGCTAGACACCTAGTCATCTGGACCATTCAAGGCTCAGGGGTAGATTCCCTGCCTTTTATGGCAGAAAACAGAGAAATAAAAACTAGCCCAGCCTACATGCCTGGGAGCATGGTAGACATGGTTTCTACAACAATCATGAATATTCTTTGAAAAAGAAAAGCAGCAAATACGGTGGACCTTGAGTAAAATCACAAAAAAAAAAAAAAGAAATGATTCCTATCTTAGCCAACCAGAAATGGCATTGCTTTTTGAAAAGTCATTCCTACATCAAGTGTTCATGTACAATCAGATTACCAACTCATTTGAGCAAAACTCAAAATTAATATAAAGCTAGAGGAAAAAATAGAAATTGTTGAAAAGATATGGCAGTCATTTAAAATAACTCCCACCTGACCTATTTAAGCAAGTTATTGATGCCCCAAAATGGAAATGGGTGGAGTGAAGGACATCAACACTGATTATAGCCATCTCATACAAAAGTTGAAACAAAGCAAAGCAATTGTCATTATGCAGCACTCAAAGAGGCATTTTTAAAGCTTTCTGATTTAAAATCATAATATTATCAATTTAAAGCTGGAGAAGACCTCAGAAATCATCTAGTCATGGGATCATAGATTTAAATCTGAAAGGGACATCAGAGAGCATCTGGTCCAACTCTAACTTAAAAGTCTTGCATAAGGTCATTCAGTTGGCTTCAGAGTAGCTAAGGAAACTGAGGTCCATAGAGTTTTAGTGTACAAGGTCACATAAATAGCAAGTAACAGAGTCACAATTTGAGCTGGTCCTCTAATTCAAATCTAATATACTTTTCTTAGTACCAATGACTTCCCAAGTGGAGAAATATGGAAGACAACGGAAACAGTAGTTTATAATATAAATTTATCTGTAAAATTTCAAAGAGAAGCATAATAGATTATAAAAAGTATTACCTTATGAAAATGAGAGAAGCAAAGGAGGATGGAAAAGTTGTCTTACAAAAGTTTGGCAAAAGATCCACTTGAGCAAAGTAATCTCATGTTCATACAAAAATAAAACTAGATAGTGCGAAACAAAGAGATGAGTGATGGAAAGTACTTTTACAACAATTTTTTTTTTCACCATGAAGATCAGTGGAGCCCCAAATTTAGACATCTGACTTCACATCAAATGTGCTTATAAAGTGAAAATGACACTAAAGAGTATATAAAGATGGTAAAGACCCTGGGCTGAATAAAGTATACACAAAGAAACTCTGTGCTAGAGCCAATGCAATTTTAAGGATACTGTGAAGGATCAATTCTCAATATATTTAAAGGAGGGGAAAAATCAAAGGCTTTGAAAAAAATCTTAGATTTTATTGCTTGACCAAAAGAAATGACTAAAAAAATATCTAAAATACTGACCATATGTCTAATTTCCCATTTATAGAAAAATATAATGATGTTAATAGTCTATTCTTGTACTGAGGTCATCTTTAATAATGGTACTAGAATGGAATGGAGATAATTTTGCAAGTTTTATTTCACGGTGTTTTTGTTGTTGTTCAACTGTTTCAATTGTGTCTGACTCTTTGTGACCATTTTTGGGGTTTTCTTGACAGAGATACTGGAGTGGTTTGCCATTTCCTTCTCTAACTCATTTTACAGTTGAGGAAACTGGGGCAAACAGGGTTAAGAAGAGTCATATTTCTAATATGTGTCTGGGGCCAGATTTGAACTCAGGAAGATGTGTTCTCCTAACTCCAGGCCCAACTCTCTATCTACTGTGCCACCTCTCTGCCCCTACTATTTCACAGTAGACTACATCTTTACCATCATACAAATATATTAAAGATGTGAAATAAATACATAATACAACTGTGCTTATTGTGTATTCATTACAAAACAATATTTGATTCAGTAGAGAAAAACACAGCCTAAAGTCCTCTAGAATGTGACTCTTTTTAATATGTCAATCCTACAAGATTCCTTGAAAAATATGAGAAGAGATGTTTGACGTTTTTGGATCATTAAATAAAGCAAGACAAAAAACGTGGAGACTCATAATAACAATGTTCACTGCTTTCCAGAAAGAGACTTTTTTTTATTCAGAGACCAGAGTGAGAAGAGATTTACATTGGATGGTGAGGTCATCCAGATTCCTCTGTTGGAGGATGGCATTGTACTGATTGTATCAGGTCTCAGATCATAAATGCAGAGGATCCTAAATGATATGCCTAAGGCATTGAGGCCTTTCAGGCTAACCACATAGAATAAAACAAGAGACTGAAGAATGGCTATTGTTACTAGACAATGATATGAAGTTGATTGAACAATCTCTTCTAGCCTTACTGCTGTTTCCATACTTCTTTCTGCCAGCTTCTTCTTCCGCTTTGAAGTACCTTCCACGCATTTATATCACTCTATCCAGATCATTATTGCAGTTAATTTGCCACCCTTCAAGTTATATTGTGTTCTTACTCATGGATCATAGTCTTCCCTATATTAGTGTCTGTGTGATAGGAAACTTAAATATTTATATGGATATCCCTCCACACTGATTTCTTCACACTTCTCAATTTCTAGTTACCTAAATCTTCACTCCATCAAATATATGCAAAGAGAAGGTCATATTCTAAATCTTATTTCACCTACAACTGTGTTACTTTCATAATCTAGAATTCTGAAATTCTTGGTTCTGATCATAACCTCCTATAAGTTCATCTATCCCTCTGCCTTATTTTTTCTAAACCTATTTTTATCTTCACATTTGCCTCCAATCCTTCCATCACTCTGTTCAGCCAGCCTATCCCTCTTGTTAGACCATGGAGTTAACCAGTCCAACTATACTTTTCTTGACAGTTTTATCCTCTTTTTAATATGGCTGTTCATGTCTTGCCATACCCAAGTTATTGATTGTTATACCAATCATCTACCTTCTGTTTCAATTCATGGTTTGCTAATGCTGTTGTAGCAAGTCATACAACCTAATCATTTGTGTCTACCACGAATTTCTATAATTTAAACCGAAGTGTGGTCCACAAAACTGATCACCAGTCCTCTTTTTTTTTAAATAAATATGCTTCATTAAAAGATTTAAAATGCACCAGACTGACAAAACAAACTTGCTTAGGAATTGTTTATGTTCAAATTAATTTCAATGTGTAAAGTTTTGTAAGAATTGTTCAGATACATCCTCTAAGCAGTCCTCAGTCTATTCATTCTCACTGACTCTCCTTCTATGGGGTCATTTTGTCCTTAGATCCATTCCTCCTGTTTTGCTTTTATTTTTTGTATTATTTCATTTCTTTCCAGATCAAGGTTTAGTCTCTTAACATTCCTAAGCCTGCCTCTGAATCTATAAAGTGCTGCAAATAACAATAGTTTCCTTTTAAAAAATTATTGTGAAGAACAAATGAGATAATATATGTAAAGTACTTTGCAAACCTTAAAGCACTATATAAATGTTAGATACTATAATTATATTATCCAACTTGTAATTAATTTGATAGCTATACTGAATGCCTGATACATCTCTTTCAGGATCCTCTGCAGTGATCTGAGCAACAGTACCATGTATCCTAACAGGGTAATCTGAAGGATCTCACCATCCAATGTAGGGAACTCTCAGTGAGAATCTCCCTCTACCAATTCAGATCAGTACTTCCCTTGCAACTTAGGGTCTCAGAGCATTACCTGAGACAATGAAAGATCAAGTGACTTGCCCCGGTCAGTTTGTTTCAGAGGAAAGAGTTGAACCCAGATCTTTCTTGCTCAGAGGCTAGCTTTCTATCTGCTATACCTTTGTGCATAATAATATATAATATCACATGGATCTTTTCATAATTTCCATATCTTTCTACTTATATCTTATGTCTATCATTAATAAATGTTTAAATCTAACACTTAGTGCAGTGCCTGTCATATAGTCAATGCTTAATAAATTCTATTGACTTGACTTAAATGAAATATAGTATTCCATTAAATCAATGCAGCATACTATAGTTGACAATATTAGGGTACAATCCCCAAAATGGTATTATTGCTTTAACTGATATAAACAGATTTATAACTTTTGTTTTATAACTGGGTCCTACCAGATTGCTCCCCAAAAGGAATCTAAAAGTTTATAATTCCACCAGCAATGGATGACTATATCTACTATTTCATTTCCCATTTGATCTGTGTGAGGTAGAACCTTAATGTTTCTTTAAATTCCATGTCTTTGATTATCAGGAATGTTGAGAATTTTTCAAGTGATTAGAAACATCACGTATTTCTTTTGAAAAATGGTTCATATTCTGTGATCATTTATCCATTGTTAACTACAAATTACTACATGGATTTAATGGTTCCTTAAATATTCTAAATGTCAAATTTAATATCTTATTTGCCACAAATAGTTTTCTAATCTGTTAGTTTTCTAGAGGGACTCAACAATTCTTTTATTCTTTCCTGATACTCTCTGTGAGGAATGGGAGAGTGATTTCAAAACTTTCTTTTCTCTTTTTAAGTGCCCTGTGCAAGCTGTCCCCTTCCACAGAGGATCTTGATTCTACTTTGTCCTCCATTCTATCTTTATTTCTTTTTCTGACAAAGAATTAGTCCTCTGCCCTTGATCCCATTCTCTTTCATCACATCCATTGTCCTTGTAATCATTCCTTCTCTCAATCTCAACTTAAAATCCTTCCTTGCTGCCTACAAAATATATATTTAGGTTTCCCCTCATTCTTTAAAAACTTTCATTTGACCTTAAACACCTCAGACTTATCATATATCTTCTCTCCTTTTCACAACCAATTTCCCTGAAATAGTTATTAACATTTGTTGAACCCATTTCCTCAACTTCTGCTCACTTCTCACTTCCATACAGAACGACTTTTGACATCACTGCTCAACTGAAACATCTCTCTCAAAGCTTATTCATGATGTCTTACCTGTCTCATCCAGTGGCCTTTACCCACTCCTTATTCTATATGACTCACTTATACTTTGTGACTTTACACATATACATCTCATTTACACCTTTTCACAATATCGAACTAAATTCTTTTCTGAAACATAGCATCCCATTTTATAGAATCTAAGACTGTCAGAGGTGACTAGAACCTCTAAAACTGTTTGATTCACCTACCGTATTTCCCCATGTATAAGACGCATACTTTTCTGAAAAATTTGGGGTCTAAAAAGTGAGTGCATCTTATACAGTGGTTGTAAATTTTTTTACTTGCATTTCCAGCTTTTTCTGCGCTTGTTTTTTCCCTCATCGTTGTAGATTTTTTTTTTACTCACATTTCCCGCTTTTTCCTGCTTCTTGTCTCTGTACTCATTGTTTCGTATTTTCACTGGTATATTGGGTTACATTTTGCCATGTTCTGCCCAGAAATGGCTCAGAAAAGATTTTCATACGGTGCTGAATTCAAGTTAAAAGTGATCTAGTTTGCAGAAGTGAATGGAAATCGTGCTGCTGAACATAAGTTTGGTTTTCTTCCAACTGAGAAAACAATCTGAGACTGCCTATGGGAAGAAGAAACCCTACCAAAAACGACACGCCAGAAAAAGGCCAGGAGAGGCAAGTCAGCAAAATGGCCTGATATAGAGAGGGAATTGAAGATATGGATTGAAGAGCAAAGGGCAATTGCAATTCCTATGTCCACAAAGATGGTTCAGCATGAGGCAAGAAGAATTGCTGATGAAAATGAACGTACTGATTTCAAAGGAGGACACAATTGGTGCTTCAGGTTCACGAAACAGAATGGACTAAGCATGCATACATGCACCAGACTTGCCTAAAAGATGCCTGAAAGCTATGAGCAGATGAATAAAACTTGAGTTCAATAACTTTATGTAATACAATTTTTTTTTCAAATTTCAGGCCCCAAAATTAAGGTGTGTCTTATACATGGGGAAATACAGCACTTCAGACTCATAATCTGTAGAATATGGTTCATCTATCATCTTCTTGAAGATTTTAAGTGAAGGGGAACCTAGCCAAAGTCATCCATTTCACTTTTCACACCCTTAAGTGTTTTGAAATAATTGTGTTGTTTGTTTGTTTTTTTGCCTTTCTGCCTTTCTGTCACTTCCATCAGTTGATCCTAGCTCTGCCCTCTGGGGTCAAACAGAATAAGTCTGCTCATTCTCCCACAGTATTGCTCTTCAAACAGTTAAAAGTTACTATTATGCCTCATTAGTCTCAAACACTCCTAATTCTTTCTAAGATTATCTTTTTCCCAGGAGGAGCCTTACTAGTCTTTTTTATTACTCCTTTAATCCCTTCTTTGAATGACATACCATTTCTCTAAAATACCCTAAAATGAATGTTTCTATGTAACTTACCTATACTGATGAATCCAAGCTTTCTGCTTTGTAAATCATTTTCCCCCACAATTAGTCCCAAGTTAAACTTCGTGAAAGCCCTTTTCAAAACTAATGACAGCTTCATTGACAAAACATTATAGTAACCATTTATTGAACACATACTAAGTACACATGTCATTGTGAACCTACAGTTCAAATGACTGTATAGTCAATTAATCTATTAAGTGTTCTAGGACTCAAGAGAAGGGAAAGCACAATAGATCATTAAACTTGTAGTTGGAGCACCTAGTATTTAAATGCTCTCCTTGTGACAAAGGCAACATGGTGTGATAGATAGATTGCTAGACTTGGAGTTTGAATCCTGCCTGTGATACTTAGAAGCTATATTAGCATTGGCAAATAAATTAACTTTTAATAGCCTCAGTTTCTGAACCTGTAAAATGAAGAAGATAGGTGAGGTAGCCCCTATGTTCTCTTCCACC
The DNA here is from genome assembly GCA_028646595.1 of Phalanger gymnotis. Lineage (NCBI taxonomy): Eukaryota > Metazoa > Chordata > Mammalia > Diprotodontia > Phalangeridae > Phalanger > Phalanger gymnotis. The sequence goes on from CM053627.1 coordinate 176,577,509, forward strand.
TCCATATCTGTGAGCCTATAAATCTTAGGAAAGACATGTTAATTTCTCTGTGTCTCAATTTTATCATCAATAAGATATGAGGGCTACACTAGGTAATCTCTAGAATGCCTCTCAACTTTGCATCCTGTAATATTGGGGGCAAGCTTCTTGAAGAGGACCAGTCTTGAGATAGGCCTTAAAAATGTATGTTATGATACAACTAGACAGTGAACAAAAGCTGGGGCAAGGGTTTCGCATCAGTTAAAAAGCATGGTTTGTTTCACAAGCAGTGAGAAATGTGGCCAGGCTGGAAGAGAGAGCTCATATTAGAAAGAAGCTGGGGAAATAAATGCGTTAGGTCGAAGATGAGATATTGTTATGTTGGGCCTTGACAATAATATAGAGGAATTCGGACATGATTTGGCAAGAAATAAGAAAACATTGTAAGTTTATTAGAATACACATAAATTTATTGTTATTTGCAGGGAAGACTGTTCATATGAGTTTTAACAAGGTTTCTATTGGATACAGTCTTAATTCTGTCAAAAAGAATTTGAAATATGATTCAAATGAAAATTGAATAGCCACCTATCAAGGACATTTTAGAGGGAATCTCTACTATAGAATAGGTTGGACTCAATGACCTCTGAGGTCCCTTTTTCTTCTGAAATTATGTGTGTGAAAATTTCACATCAGAATACAGTTGTGTTTGTTTGTTTGTTTGTTTTTAAAAGGCTACGTTGGTAATATAAGGAGCACAAGTTTTGGAATCTGGTAACTTGAACTAGAGAAAGTTCTAGGTTAAATGTATAAAGGCCAAGCACCTGTGAATAACTCATTTAACTTCTTCAAGTCTTGCATTCTTTAACTATAAAAAGATGTGGAATGCATTTTGTAAACTGTGAAGTATTATGGGGATATGAATTATGGTAGATGGTATGACCAGAAGAAGCTGGTCAACTTGATGAGGTTAAAGATGAGGCTTTTGGGACTCTGTTTATGTGGCTTAGATAGGTACAAATATCTGCTTTAATGTTGCTGCAGGGAAAAATCTGAGCAATGGGAAGGCACTATGAGTCTAGAGTTTTGTATTGGCCACTGGAGGGAAGGGGAATGCACTGAAGAGTAAAGTATTATCTTGATCGATTATAGAATCTTGAGTCCCTGTTTTTATTTTTTTTATCTTTTTGTGAGCAGAAATAAAGATCTAGGACATGAATGTGTACATAGTAGATAGACATATAATCAATCAGTCAATAAATATTTATCAAACACTGACTATATGCCAGGCATTACGCTAAGTGCCAGGGATACAAAAGGAGACAAAAGACAGTCCTTGCCTTCAAAAAGCATACAATCTAATGACATGGACAACATGTAAAGAAATGCATACAAAGCAAGACGTATACAGGAAAAGTAAAAAATAATTAACAGAAAGAAGTTACCAGACTTAAAAGGGAGTGGGAAATTACAGTGATGCCCATCAACTGGGGAATGACTGAACAAGTTGTGGTATATTATTGTGATGGAATGCTACTGTGCTATAAGAAATGATGAGCTCCATGATCTTAGAAAAATATGGAAAGACTCGAATGATATGAGAAAGAGCAAAATAAGCTAAATGAAGAGAACATTGTGTATAATAACAGCAATATTGTTTTAAGAACTACTTTGAATAAGTTATTTTCACTATTATAAATACCCAAATTAACTATAAAGAACATATGAAGAAAGACACTATCTACATCCAGAGAAAGAACTGATAAATACAAGTATGTATAGAATAATTATATATATGTATGTATGTATGTATGTGTATATATATATATATATATACATATATATATATATATATTTGTTTCTAATGGTAGCCATCTCTAGGGTTGGGTGGGGGAGAAAAATAAATAAATTTACATAATAATTCTGTTGTACATTTGAAAGGAACAGTGAGTTGTGCGTAGTAGATTTGCAGTTTCATGTACAATCATCTTTTTTATTGTACTGTTATGAAAATATTTGTTTTATTTCATAAATTAAAAAAATTTAAAAATAAACATTGTTAAGGAAAAAAAAGGGGGGAATGGGAAAGGCTTACAGCAAAAAAAAAAAATGGGATTTTAGTTTAGATTTAAAGAAAGCCAGGAAAGTCAATAGGCAGAGTTGAGGAGGGAAAGCAATCCAAGCATGGAACACAGCCAGAGAAAATGCTTATACCCGAGGGATAGAATATCATGGTCATGCAATAACAAGGACACCAACATTACTATATCAAAGAATATATGGTAAGAATGGAAAACTAGGAGGGTGCTAGATAACGAAGAGCTTTGAGCGCCAAATAGAGGATTTCGTGTTTGATCCTGAAGGCAATGGAGAGCCACTGGTGTTTACTCAGTAAGTGGGTAGCAAAGTGATATGATCATACTTGCCCTTAAAGAAAATCACTTTGGTTGCTAAATGGAGGATGAATTGGAGTGGAGAAAGTGGCTACTACCCAATAGTCCTTGCATGAGATGATGAGGCCTGCCCTAGAATGGTTTCAGTGTCAGAGGAGAGAAGATAAGTAGACAGACATATAGATGGGTAGATGGATATATGCCTAGGTAGATGCTAGTCAGATAGAGAGATGATAAACAGTTAGATAGAAGAGAGGTAAACAGAAGATAAATATAAATATTCGCTTAAGTGCTTCCACAGTAACTTTGAACCTTTTGCTTACGTCTAGGGGCATCTAGACATGAGTGATCTTCTCAGCTTCTGTAACAACAATGCTGCTAGGAGCTGCTGTGGAGGTGTAAGGCCAACGACACCAGCACACAGGAGGGCTGCTAGCACAGGTTCTTTGATCTGCTTTCCTAAGGAAAGCAATTTAAGGGGTTTACAATTTCACTTTAATTAAACATACATGTATCACTCACTTAGTTCAGAGGAAAAAGTCAGCACCCTGATCTTCAGAGAAAACACAAACAGAAATTATAAGCAGAAATTATATAAACAGAGCAAATAACACAAATCAGCAGACAGGGCTTCTGTCTGTCCATAGCAATACATACATAATTACCAGAGAAAGAGAAGCACCAAGATCTGGGTTTTCAAAGAGGGGGCGGGGAGGCAGGGTTGCTCCTTAATGGCTACACATAGTCTCATCTGACCAAGTCACAAGAACACTCTTCCAATGAGTGAGCCCCCAAAGCAAAATGCTGACCTCAGAGTATAAATACACTTCCTCAGGGTCAGCCCACAGAGGGCGTCACAACCATGTGACTAGAACATGTGACTTAGGCTTTCTTGTGACTTAAGCAAGTCATCAAAAGACTCTTGATCCAATCAAAGGCAAAACTCAATCAAAGGCACTTGATTACCTTAGTGCTGAGAAGAACTAGAACTCCAAAAGAAAAAAGAGCAAAACAAAAAGTCCCACTTTGCTTGCTATTACAGCTTCCCAGGGGAAGCCAAAGAGTGATTTACGAAAATTCCCAAGATTGAACCCAATTCATGCAAGCCCAGAATTTAGGATTCTAGACCACAGATTGTAATTATTATAAAGTAATGTAGTTTCTGAAAAGTCAAATAAATTGCAACCTACTTGAGTATTAACAGATTTCATAAGAAGTGCTTTGAAGAGAAACTATGTTTTGGTTTAAAGGGATTTGTATAAAAAATTATTAGTGTTCAGTTTAAACATTCATTTTAGGGATAAGTTAAAAAGAACATGGTCAGAGTGTTTTATATCATTTCAATTCCCTCCCCCATTTTTTAAAAGGAAAGCGGATGAATGGAACCTATAAATACTCCCTTAAATAGCAATAAGTATCCACAATGAATTCCTGACAGCTCTGAATTAATGTCACCAAAGTCATTCTTGCTTTCTTTTCCTAATTGAGAATGTTGGTTATAAAAATGGATTGTTTGCAGAAGCTGTGACCTATTCAGCAGCTAATTTCCTAACCCATAGAGCAATCTGTCATTTAAAGTAAGTTGAAAGCTGCAACCTTTGCAGGAGATGTGACAAACAATTGCTTTTTTACCCTATCAATGGCATTTTCCAGATAAAAAGGCATCTTGTTGAGAAAGGCCTGAAATTTTGCCATTTATTCTATTGGTAGTAATTTACTGATAATTAAGTCATCGAGAAAGATGTTATGTGTTCCCCCGGGCTCTGTGGCAATACAACCTGGGTCCTATTTTCCAAACTGATTCATTTGCATTCATCTACTAGAATTAAAATGTAACATAAAATAGGCAAAGTATTAAATAATTCCTTTGCACATTATTGCATAGTCTTTAAGAAAGTCATTGATACTTTGCTGGTATCTTTGAGAACCTAAAACAAATTACAAATGTTTATTATAATTAGATTTTTCCCACACATAATTTGACTTAGATTAATGATTATAGACTCAGAATAAAAGTCTTGATACCAAATAATGCTATGATTAAAATATTACATATCATGTAATCATAACAAATCATATAATCTCAGAATTTAAAGGTGCCTAGGAGGCCATCATGGACAAACTATTTCAAATAGGAATTCTACAAGAAGCATCTCCTACAAATGTCCATCCACTCTTTAACAAATTGACCTCTAGTAAAGGGAAATATGTTGGGGTTCTTTTTCCTATGATGACTCTTTCCATTGTCAGACAGTTCAAAATTGTTGGGAAGCATAACTATTTGTTACTTAACTTGAAAGATAGAGTTCTGAGGCTGGAATCAGGAACACCTAAGTTCAAATCCAGCCTCACATGCTTACTAGCTATGTGACTGTGGGTAAGTCCCTTAACCTCTGTTTGCCTTAATCTACTGGAGAAGGAAATAGCAAACCATTCCTCAGTTTCCCCATTTGTAAAATGAGCTGGAGAAGAAAATGGCAAACCACCCCAGTATCTCTGCCAAGAAAACCCCAAATGAAGTAACAGAGAGTTGGACATGATTAAAAACTCCCGAAGAACAAACTGAATTTTTAAAATTCACATGAGTAGGTTTTGAAAATAAGCTAAAATATATCTGATAATTAATTATGTGCTGTTTCCTGTCACATACATTTGGGTATGTTGTTATGCAACACATTTAATTATGCACTAACTTGTTTTGCACTTAAGTTATATCTTTACATACTCTCTCACTTAGATGTTCAGCTCCTTTAGAACAAAAAACATGCTATATACTTCTTTTGCATGTTAAACAACACCTGTGATGGCATTAGCAACAGAAAAGTCTGAGTGACTATTTGTAAAGATGAATTGGTCAGTATGTTGCCTGCACATAGGTATAATCTACTGCCTGCTTTGTCTGACTTATGTGTCATGCTTTAAAATCTTGATAACTTTGGTTAGGTTGATAATTTTATTGCCAGTTATTCAACAGTAGATAAGTACTTTCTTGATATATACCACTGTATTTCTTTCTAAGCCTATAATTTTACTAGAATAGGAAGGAACTCCTGAAGAAGAAACTCCTTCTGTCTATACAGATGAGAGCCTGCATTATAACTTATACTCTTAGAAAGTCACCAGGCTCACTTAGAGATAAACTTTCTCAGAATCACACAGCCAGGATGTGGCAGAGGGCAGATTTGAAGCCAAGACTTATAACTCTGAGTTCAGTCCTTTTTGTACTACATCATATTCCCAGCATGCATAATTATTGCAATATACACTCCTGAGGGGTTAACTGTGAAATGAATTACAGCACATCAAATTCCATGTTCTCTTTTTCTTCTATTTTGATATCAGAATAAAGTTCCATGTATTAATATAGAAAGGAAAGAAGATTGAAATTAGCACCAAGAAGCCTAGACCCAAGAAGCCCTTTTGCCACTTACGTAATGGGCAAGTCTCTTCTTTCTGAGTCTCAATTCCCTTACTTTTAAAATGAAAACATAAAGCCAAATGATATTAAAGGTCCTTTCTAGCTATAATTTTTACTAATCTGAAAACTTTTGACAAGAAATGTGTTATGACTATCTAACTCATGGATACAGTATGTCAACATGATTATAATTTCTAAGCTACATTGCTCTTGTTTAGAATTCCATAGTCGTTATTTTATTTATTTGCCTTACTTCAACGTGAATTTTCCAATGCCAAGATCTCTTCCCTGTGTCATCATTCTGCCATCCCAGTCCTTATCTTCACGCTTGGAGATAAACCAATTCAATATGCAGTTATTCAGTGCACAAAACTGAATCACCACACAAATTTACTCAACCATGCAATCAGTCAGTCAGAAACAGGGCCTACAAATAAAGTTTGCAATTTCAACATATCAGGCACCAAAACTTAACATGTGGATTCTTCAGGGCTAGGTTACCCTACCCCACTGAAGGTAAAACGTTTATGGTTTCTCTGTAAAGCAAAGATTCAGGCACAACAGAAAGAAAAGATAATCAATTATGATGCCTGGTTAATGAAAGCCATGGGTAATAATTATTAGGAGTTCTGGTATAAGTCAGTGGGTGGTTTGAGACACTGGACAGTTTTAAAGCTTAAACTACATGCATGGCAGGGTGGAGGTGAAGTAAAGCAAGTTCAACTTTCAAAAACTTGCTGATTTGATGCCTCATTGTGTTAATTAGCAAGTTAATGGTCATTATGTTAATAAGAGTTCTTAATGCTTTCAAAGTTGTCCATTTATACAAGGTTGGCATTATGTTGTTCACATAATTTCACTATGAATCATCTTCTGATACTTATCTCCTAACTGAAAGGAGACCAACTAAATATAGAGAATGAGACATATTTTGAGACATAGCCAATATGAGAATTTGTTTTGACTATGTACATTTGGTACAAAGTTTTTGTTATGTTTTCCTTTTTTTTCAGTGAAGGAGGGCACAAATGGGAGAGAGGAAAAAAAAACTTTTTAATTAAAAAAAAAGAAAGAACTTTTAAAAATGTCATGCTATAAAATGGAAAGAGCCACATTCATCTTGGTATTTTCATTTTAAACAAGACCAAAATACACAGGAGTTACAATGAAATGAAGGGATGGGTCACAGATTTTTGTTCTGGAAAAATGTAAAGAATTGACAAAGTTGGTTTCATCTTATGTCCAAAGCAAACAAGAAACATCATATCATGAGAGTCTTAAACACATTGCTGTGTATTGCTCATGATAAATACAAACAGACCATAATAAATAGAGTTTCAACTTATATATCAATTTTCTGTTTAGACTAAGCACATAAAGAAAATATGCGAGAACTTAATAATACTTCAAACTAAGTCAATATAAATCATTTAGTTATTTAGTGGCCACACTGAGAATATTGGTACAAGGGAATGCCATAAAACAAATTTCATGGCTTATAATTTAGAATATGATTCAATAAAACAGCTTTATTTCATCCCTAGTTATAAGCCAATGCAACAAGAAGCATCAATTGGCCCACAGAGAAAAGTATGGATGGTGCTATTAGATACAAGATATTATGTTAGAATAAGAGCTATTTTTGATAGATACTTATAATACACAAAAATATTGGGTTCCTAACCAGTTAGTCACTACCCTTGGGGGCAGTTTGTTGTGCTCCAGGGGAGACAACAGACATTTCTTAATTTGCTTTTTTTGAAATATGGCTAATATGGAAATCACATGATTTCAGGCTTTACATGATCTCACATGTATAATTGATATCATATTGCTTGCTTTCTCAGTGGGTGGGGGAGGAGTGACAGGGAGGGACAAAATTTGGAACCTTAAGAAAAAATGAATGCTTAAAATAAATAAGTAATAACATTTTTAAAAAGGAAAAAAAAAGAATGCAAGCTCTGGACCCAGAAGATTTAGATTTGAATCACGCATCTGCCCCCTGACTACTCGTATGATGTTGGTGCAGACAAAAATGTTCCAGACCTTTTATTTTTTTTAAATGGTGGAATTGGTCTAGATGACCACTTATATTCCTTCTTACACATATTCTAAAATCCTGTGATTCTGTTAGAAAATATCCTTTGAGTTTAAAAGAAAAACTAAAGGGGCAAAAGCTTCTCAGAAGCTTCACACATGACTACGATACTACAGGATTACCTCTATGAAGAAGATATTTGGAGGGTACTGCACATGACCAACATTAAGTGACATAATAAAAAATTAAGTTGTCTATAACTTAACAGACAGGAGTATAGCTGTAGCAGTCATTTCACAGCTGTTTGTGTAGTCAGATCATTTGGTTTTTGCAGATAAAAGTAAACACTAACTTAGGGGAAAAAAGTAAATATGAGAAGGCAATCAACACTGCATATAGTTAAATGTCTTCAGTCTGACCTGTTAAAAAGAGTTGTCTGATTTAAAAATGAACAAAAGTAAAGATGCTGATTCAGTCAACATGTCCTAGAGAAGTTTAACTGGTGCGAAGCTGTTGGCATAGGGAATTTGAAAAATCCTGGAAATTGTCACTGCCCTTCAAATATTTAATCTCCTTGCCAAGTGGAGATGTATGGCAACCTATGACAACACATTTATAGTACGTGCTTATTTGCAAAACATGTCATGGTAGTATGACAGAAGCCAAGAAATAGTATCAACTTATGTAAGGAATAAGATGGTGTTGAATAATTACTATTTTAAAGCCATTCAGAGATTGATTTTGAAGATATTTCAAAGAAGGAAAGCTCCTAAAAGAAAATGTCACAAATGGTGCTTTGATAACAGCAGTGAGGAAAAAGAGAGAGAGAGAGAGGGAGAGATCTATTGAGGTCATTGGCAATTAAAATCTTTATAAGAATGATCTACATACTCATTGAAGGGTATGCTTGATGAAAATATGAGTCAAAAACTGTGTTGGCAATCAAAATGGGCTCTTAGCACTCAGTTCAACCAAGTGACTTTGAAGAGTTTGGCCTTTGTTTCCTTGATTAGATTGGGAGTCCTTGGTGATCTCCTTGCCTCAGGGGAGGGCTTAGTTTTCTAGAGTTTGAGTGGCATGTTTGGGACATCAGAGGCTTTTAGACCACGTGGGTTTAAGTCTCCTCTTTGTGACAATTTTAGGTCATGTGGGTGAGTCGCATGTGTGACTCACCCTTGACCCTGAAAAAGATATAAAACCAGGGGTTGGCTTTCTCTTTCTTGGAGCTCTGCCCCACAGCCATGGTGGCATGCATGACTCTGGGCTGGCCCTTGTTATGAGCTCCCGGGCTGAACTTAGATGTTGGTAACCATGAATTGTATTTGGCCTGTCTGTCGATGTTTGTAATTTGTTTGTATTTGCTCTGAAGTTCACGATGCTGGCTTTTTCCCCTGAACTAAGTGAATGGTATTTGTATGCTGAATTAAAGTAAGCTTGTTAACTCCGTAACATTGCTTTCCTTAGTAAAGCAGATCAAAAGAACCTATGCTGGCAGTGTTCTTGTTGTTGGACTTGTGTTGGTTTTTCACCCCCACAGCAGCTGCTAGCCAGATTGTTGATACAAAAACAGACAGCTTTTCCACACGCAGTTTTCAATAATAGACTATATCTTTGCAGACACATAACTTACTAAGAGCTATAGAGAGTATCAATGCATTAATGCATCAATAAACATTTGTTTATCACCTACTGTGAGCCAGCCACTCTGCTAAATGCTGAAGATACAAAAAAGAGGAAAAAGACAGTCCCTGCCCTCAAGGAGTTTACAGTCTAATGGGGGAGATAAAATGTAAATACATGCAGAGTGTGATGTGTGTGTGTGTGCGTGTGTGTGTATGTGTATATATATATATATATACATATGTATGTGTATATATATACATATATATACACATCACACTCTGCATGTGTGTGTACATACGTGTGTGTATAAATGGGATAAATTGGAAATAACAAAGGGAAAGCATTGGAATTAAGTGAAATCTCATAGAAGATGGGGTTTTAATTGGGACTTAATGAAAACCTGGGACTTCAGTAGTTGGATCAAAGGAGGGAAAGTGTTCTAGGCATGTGGGTGGGGTGGGGGAAATCAGAGAAAATTATAGGAGTGGGGAAATAGAATATCTTGTTTGTGGAACAATCAGGATGTTACTGAATTGAAAAGTGAGTGTAAGAAGACTATAAAAGTAGGATAGGCTAGATTATGAAGTTTTCTGAAGCCAAACAGAGTATTTTGTATTTGCTCCTGAAGGCAAGAAGGAGGCACTAGAGTTTATTGAGGAGGGGGCTGACATAATTGCAGTTGTGCTTTAGGAAAATCACTTTTGTGGATGAATGGAGGTTGTGTTAGAGTGAGGAGACTTGAAGCCTGGCAGACCCACTAGCAGGCCATTGTAATAGTCCAAGCATGAAGTGATGAGGACCTACACCAAAGTGGAAGCATTGTCAAAGAGAAAGGAGTGTATTTTAAAACTGTTACAAAGGTCAAATCAATAGGCCTTGGCAAAAGCTTGGATATGTGGGGTGAGCAAAAGCAAAGGATCCAGGATGACTCCTAGGTTGTGACCCTGAGGTACTAGGAGGACAGTTTTGCCTTCTACCATAACAAGGAATGTAGGAGATAGAGAAGATCTATAGGGAAAGGTAACAAGTTCTATTTTGAACATAATGAATTTAAGTTATCTATTGGATATCCATTTTGAGATGTCTGAAAGGAAATTAGAGATACAAGATTAGAGGTGAGCAGAGAGATTGGGGCAGGAAAGATACATTTGAGAAACATTAGCATAAAGATGATAATTAAATCCTCGAAACCTAATGAAATTACCAAATGAAGTCATTTAGAAGGGAAAGAGAAAAGGGCCTAGGACACAACCCTGAAGGATATCTACAGATAGAGGGCATGACCTGGAAGAGGATCCAGTAAAGGAAACCTAGAAGGAGCAGGCAGATCAGAAGAGAATCAGGAAAAAGTGATGTCCTGAAAACTAGAGAATATCAAGATAGAGAAAGTAATCTATAATGTTAAAGGCTGAAGATGGGTCAAAGAGAGAGGACTGAGGAAAAGACCATTGGGTTTGATAAGTACGAGATCATTAATAATTTTGAAGAGAGTAGTTTTAGTGGAATGATAAAGTCAAATGCCAAGTTCTAAGGGCTTAAGAAGAGAGTGAAAGGAGAGGAGAAAAAAATAGAAGAGTCTATTGTAGATAGCCTTTACAAGGAATTTAGCTTCAGTGCACAGAAGAGATACAGGATGATGGCAAGGGTAGAAGAAAATATACTATGATGTCTTTTGTTTAATGATTTTGAAAAAGCATTTGACTTGGGATTTTAAAATTCAATCTCAAAAGTACTCCTCAAACAAAATGTCTCCTATGTATTCTTGTTGCTTATCCATTGTTTTCAAAAAGGACTAATGATATCATGATGTTGGGGTCAGGGTACTGCATGTTTGTCTGTGGCTGATCAGTTCAATACAAATTTGCAAGGCTCTACCACAGGTCGAGCACAAGTAGTCCTTTAGAACATTTGAGATCGAGATGTCTCTATATTTGCACAACTCACATTTCCTTTGTGCTACTATGATTCTGCTTTGCTTATGGAGTACAGCAACTTCTTTGATGAGGACATGTCATGCTGGGCAGTCTTGCGCCAACATCTCCCATGTCTCACAATCAATACTAAAGCTCTTCAGAGATATCTTGAGAGTGTCCGTGTACCTCTTCTCTTGACCTCTTTGTAAGCACTTGCCTTGTGCGAGTTCTCTGCAAAATAATAGTTTAGGTAAGTGTGTGTTTGGCATTTGGCCAGCTTGTCGGAGTTCAAATCTGGCCTTAGACACTTAGGAAGTAAGAAATCAAAAGTACAAATGAGTGTATGTGTCTACATACACATACATACATACATGTATGCATATATACACACATACAAGTGTGTTGTGTATTGTGTGTATATATACACATGTATATGTATATACATACACACACATACACACACACATATATATATATACAGAGAGAGACAGAGACAGAGACAGAGACAGAGAGACAGACAGACAGAGAGAGATCAAGACATATACAACAATGGCGGTAACTTGTACAAACTTCTCAGTACCATCATTCAGCAAAGTCCAATACTGAGATGTCCTCTACTCAAGCATTTCATCAATAATTTACAAGATGTCCTGGACAAAGTACAAATTTTTTTAAAATATATTTGCTATTGAAAGTGAAAACACTATTTGCTGATGATTTTGATTGTACTGCTTATTTATTTTTTTATTCTGAAGAATTTCCACAACATAGTAGAATGGGGCGGGGAGATGATTGTGCATGAAACTGCAAGTTTATTGTGTACAACTTTCTATTCCTCTTAAATATATAAAAAGTTATCATATAACTCTTTTTTCCCTCCCCACCCCCCACCCTAGAGATGCATCAAGCCCCAGAATAATATAAAACTTTCTCAGCAACATCCACAGAAAGTAGCCTTCCAGCACTTGAAAAATAAAGTGAATGATATATGTATATTTCCCAGACTCTGAACATGTACCCAGATGCTCAGCCCTATGAGTTAGTCCTCACATATTGGATAAGTACCACAGGCAGACAAAGAACAGGACCTAGAATTGAGTCATGACAGGAAGTCAGGCTGAATTGAATTTGAAAAAATTTAAAGTGTTCTCAATATTTCAAACAGCCTAAAATTTATTTTTAACAGCAGTATTGGCAAAGCAGTGATTTATGTCTGCAATTCATGAAAACTATGATCTCAAAAGAATTAAAATTATAAATAACCCAAAGTGCAGTGGAAGAAACTATGGTGGTTCTAAGTAAGCATGCTATCAGCAATTACCTGAATATGACAAATGACATAAAAAGATCACTATGAGTCATACAGTACCTGTATGTCTGAAAAATGAGATGTGCTTATCTTGTAGTCAAATAGAGAAAACAGAAGCATTCTCAGTGAAAAATTGGTACCCCCAAAATAACCATGTATACACACAAAAAATAATCATAGAGAAGAAACCCTCTACTGTGTTGGTTAGATCTTCCAGGGACAATTAATTGAAATGATTGGACAAGAATTATGTAGTATGGAAATAACAAAATTTATAATCAAAATAGCTATACTTACATAGTGGTTTAAGGTTTACTAAATACTTTACATGTATTATTTCAATTGATTCAGAAAACTTATAAGATAGATATTGTTACTTTTTTATTTTACAGATGAGGAAACTGAGGCTTAGAGATATTAAGTAACTTGTCCACTTCTACACAGCTAGTTGGTATACAAAGTAGGGTTTGAACTTTGATCTTCTCCATATTATCCACTTCTCCACTCAGTATTTTATCCACTTCAACATCTAGCCACCTCCAAGGTGGCAAAGAGACATTGTAATCTGTATTAGAAGAAATATCACGCCAGTGTCATCACAGATTCTTTGAAGTATAATATTGTCAAGCAAATTCAAGAATCTCTAGAGATTAAATATTTATTTTTGTGAAGAGTTCCTTGTAAACTTTAAAAACATTGCATAAATATGAGTGGTATTTTTATTCATTGCACCTCCATTAAAAGTCCTACTCTGATGCTTCATCATGGTACAGAGGTGAACCTCAACTGAGAGATTCTGTCAATTAAGTGCATATTCTTGTAGAGGCTCCAAGCCAGAAAGGTTTTTTGTATTGGCCTACTGACAGTCTGTATGTCTATTATCTGATAACCAGCTGGAAATGCTCATCTGGTTTACCACAAAGTGCTGAGTTAATTTTTCAATAATGGACTCTGACATCTGTTAAGTCAGTCAACAAAAATTTATTAATTGCTTACTATTCATTGTGCTAAGTGCTGGAGATACAAAAAAGGCAAAAGAAAAAATAAACTCAGTCCTCTACCTCAATGTGTGTGTGTTTGTGTGTGCATGTGTGTGTTTATGTGTGTGTGTGTATGTGTGTGTGTGTGTATGTGTATATAATATGTTGCCTAGAAGCAGCATTTATTTAGTAGAAACAGCATTGAATTGCTAATGAGATGACCCAGAGGCTAGTCCTGGATCATTTTCCCAGTTGATTTTAGGAAAGTCACTAGTCATCTATGAGCTTGAGTATGTATATGTATAAATATATATCTATATATATCTATATAGACATACATACATAGATACATATGAGAATGGGAGATTTGTGATCAAAACATTCTTTAATATATTTCTTTATTTTAAACTTCAATACAAAATGAAAAAAAGAAAAAAGATGCCATATATACCACAGACCATAGGAGAGGATTCAATATAAAACAATAAATTTTCATTGCAAGAAAACCTATGTAATAAATTATATTGTTTTCAAAGCTGCCCAGCTTTTCTTTGCTTCCTTGTTGGTTTTCTTTTGTTCTCTGCTGTGCATTTTTACTTTATTTCCCCTCCCTCCCCTCCTATCCTAAAGAAGGCTACTATTAAGCATGGAGATATATATATATACACATATATATATATGTCTATGCATAAATATCTACAAAAATACACATATATACACTCATACACATATACGTAAGACCATACTATGTTTATTTCCACCCGTCATCTGTTTCTCTGAAGGCGGGTATCATCTTCCTTCATAAGTCCAGGTCTTTCCATGTTTTCCTAAATCAACCAGATCATCACTTCCTATAACACAGCAGTATTCCAACCCAATCACATCCTATCCGAGAGATTGTCTGTGAAAGTTTTTTTTTCCCAATTTTCTGCATTCTTTCTATTATTGGCTACATAGGTTTTATTTATTTAAGAAAGTTTTAATTTAAAATAATTGAAATTATCCTTTTTACATGTCAACAATACTCTCCCTATAGTTTAAGATCTGATACTGCTGAATCCACTTCCTTTACATCTTTTTTCCTGGTTGCTTTGAAGTTCCTGACCTTTTGCTCTTCCAAATGAACTTTGTTATCATTTTTCTAATTCAGTAAAATATGTTTTTAGTAACTGAATTGGGGTGACATCGAATAAATAGATTAGTTAGGCAAAATTGTCATTTTAAAAATTATATTGATTTTACCTACCCATGAACAATAAATATTGCTTCGATTATTTAGATCTGAGTTTATTTGTATAAAAAATGTTTTATGTTTATGTTCACATAGTTCCTGTATCTGTTTTGGCAGGCATATACTCAGCTACTTTATACTGTCTAGTATTTTAAATGGTCTAAACTAAAGCTACATTGAATAATATCGCTGACATAGTGTAGTTTCTCTATTTTTCACTTTTGATTAAATCTATTTTAACTTTAACTTTATCTGAGATCATGATTACTATCCCTGCTTTTTTTACATAATCAATTCTTCTCTAGCCCTTTATGTTTTCTATAATGTTTCCTGAAAGTAATATATTGTTGAATTCAAATTTTTATTCTGCTATCCATTTCCATTTTTTGAGTAAATTCATCTGATTCATATTCTAAGCTACAATTTCTTGTGTATTTCCTTCCTTCTTATTTTTCCTCACTATCTTCACCTTATTTACTCTCTCCTCACTCCTCTGCTTTAATTCTACCCACTACATTGCCTTCCTATTCCTTGCCCTACCCACCCCTCTAAAAGTCTCTCCCTTATCCTCTCCCCACCCTATCCCCTTGCCCTCTTATTTCTTTCTAAATTTAGACTATATATGTATGTATGTATACATATATGTATGTATGTATACATACATATATATGCATGTGTGTGTATATATGTATACACACAAACACACACACACACGCACACACACACACATATACATAGTTTCCCTCATTACTTCACTCACCAGGTGTGTGGTAATTCCTCCCAGCATGCCTCCAGTCAGTACAGTTGTACCTGGCGACCCTCAACAGTCAAAGGTCTTTCAATCTTCTCCTACTCAGGTGTCAGACACTTGCACTGTTGGCGAAATGAAAGTTTCTAAGGCTGAGGCTGCTTCTCAACCCAGCTGCCCCCAGGGCTTGTTTGTTGATTCTGCAGAGTTGGCCTGGGGGTGTTGGCACTTCACTCAGGATGAACTGCTACTGCTGGAAATTGGGTCTTTCCTAGGGTCTTCTCAAATTGTCTTAGAAGGACAACTGTTTCAGCCCATTTTTATTTCTGCTGCTCTGAGGCTATGCTCTATCTTTTTTGATGTAGGAAATCTGGAAAGTTGAAAGTTTTCTGACCTACTCCACCATCCTCCCAGAATCCTCTCTGGATATATTTTAAAATAATGGGTTTGAACTACATCACCCCCTTTTTCTTCTCCCCCTCCACCACTTCCACAGCAACTGTGATCTCATTGGTGAAGGAAATTCCTTCTACCCATGCAGATTAGTACCTCCTCCAGGTTTTAGAGAGTTGCCTGGGGAACTGATAATAATATTTAGCATTTTTATAGGGCAGCTAGGTGGCACAGTGGATAGAGTGACAGGCCTGTATTCAGGAAGACTTGAGTTCAAACCTAGCCTCAGACACTTAATAGCTACGTGACCCTGGGCAAGTCACATAACCCTGTGTATTGGGAATCAAGATGGGCTCTTGGCACTTATTCAACCAAATGCCCTTGAAGAGTTTGGCTTTTGTTTCCTTGATTAAATTAGGAGTCCTTTATGACCTCCTTGCCTCAAGGGAAAGCCTAGTTTACATGGGTTTGAGTGACATGTTTGTGACATCAGAGGCTTTTGGACCACGTGGGTTTAAGTCGAATTTTTGTGACGATTTTAGGTCACATGGGTGAGTCACATTGTGACTCACCTTTGGCCCTGAACAGGATATATAAGCGCAGAGGTTGGCTTTCTCTTTTGGAGCTCTGAGCCACAGCAGGAGTGGTGCTGATTCTGAGCCAGCCTTGTCGAGCTCCTGGATGAACTCAGATGTTGATGGTTCCTTGGTAACTATGAATTGTATTTGGTCTGTTCATAAATGCGTGTTTGTAATTTGTTTGTATTTGCTCTGAAGTTCAGGGTGTGGGCTTTTTCCCCTGAACTAAGTGAATGATATTTGTATGCTGGATTAAAGTAAGATTGTTGACCCCTTAACGTTACTTTCCTTAGTAAAGCAGATCAAAAAACCTGGGCTCGCGGCATTCTGTGTGCTGGTTGTTGTTGGTTTTACACAACCACAGTAGCTTCTAGCAAGATTGTTGTAACACCCTGTTTGCCTCAGTCTCTCATCTATAAAATAAGCTGAAGAAGGAAAAGGCAAACCTCTCCAGTATCTTTGCCAAGAAAATCCCAAATGGGGTCACGAAGACTTGGGCATAACTGAAACAACTGAACACAAAACGAAAAGCAGTTATATAGCACTTTAAGATTTGTAATCACTTTACATACATATAGTTTACAGACAAGGAAACTGAGACACGGGTTAAGAGACTTGTCTAAGATCCTGGTATCAAACAACTAGTTAATGTCTATGGCAGAATTTGAACTCAGGTATTCCTGACTCCAAGTCCAGCACTCTCCTGCTCACCCTTCAACTACCTAAGATTTAGCAACTCACGTTTATGCAGCAATTTTAAGGATTACAAAGAGTTCTCTTCACGTAAACAGAACAGCTGAATCTCCAAAGTATCTTGAATTTGCTTGACAATTTCAAGTTTGAAGGATAATTTCATTGATGCAAATATTCCGATACAAATTACAGTGCCTCTGTGTCTCCTGGGAGGCAGGTAGGTTTTGCAGTATGTATAGAACATTGGGCCTGGAGTTGAGAAGACCAAAGTTCAAATCAGATACCAATTCTGTGCCCCTGGACAACCTCTTCATATCTCTAAGCTTCAGTTTCCTCTTCTGTAAAATGGAGGTAATAGTAGCATCTACCTAACAGGGATGCTGGGAGAGTCAAAAGAGATAATATATGTTAACTATTATATAAAGGTTAACTATTATAATTATGATTACTGAGAGATAAAGTGACTTGCATGGGATTATGACATAATATATCTCAAAAGCAGGGCTTAAACTCAGATCCTTCTAAAAGGGTGGCTCACTAGTCACTAAATGCCATTGACTCTCATGAATATGAAAAGGTGTTACATTACTTTGCTTTAATGAAAATAGCTTAGTTTCTCCTCAGATTAACTTGTTACTGATTCCCAAATTCCCTTGTGTGTGATTAGTCTAAGCCCTAGTATCTTTGACACTGGTAAATAACACATTGTTGCAAAAAGCAACCCAATAACTCTTTTACAGAGTGTTTTCCTCAGGGGCGGGGTTGGGGCAGGGAGAGTGAGACAATATTTATCAAATGCCCATCAAATACTTTGGGGAAAGATATCAAAGGATATCAAATATAAAAATCCTCATCTACTAAAGTAGCCTCCCTATTAATAATATCTTAGCAGGAAAACAGAAATCTTCATAAATTGATTCATGCCTGAAGCTTAGCATACATGGTATCGGCCTTTTCTATGTCTAGATGGACCAACAGGTGCTAGGAGCTCTGAAATCAAAGGCTGTCATGTAGTGTCTACAGTGAGGAATTTGGGACCTGAGCTGCTATATGCATACCTTCCTTTGTAACAGAGAGCATGTACAAGTGGTAAAGATGCTTCTGGATAGAAGTACATGCCTGCCATTTTATTCAATTTTCAGTAACCATTCCTATCTGACCAAAGGTCACTTATAATTGTACACTCAGGTTCCAGAACTACTGCCTTGCTATATTCTGGGTTTCTGTTTGCCAAATTCTGTTTTTACATATTTACACACACACACACACACTCACCTTGTGGCTTGACAAATAACACATCCTGTCACCAAAGGGATGAGATAAACAAATTTTCACTCACTTCTTTCCTCTTACACTGTCTGTGATCCAATCTCCCAAAGTACCCTGACACAGGAATTAAAAGAGTACTTCCCCTAATTTGAGGGACACTGCATATAGCTAGTTGGTATCAGAAAGCTCCTAGTCTGTGATTCAGAGAACTCAATCACATAGCCCAAAGTGCTTCTCTCCACTTCATTATGAGACCTTATGGATTGTCAGTAGGTGTCCCTTAAGAGTAGCCTTCATGTGCCAGTTAGAATTCAAAGAAAATGCTATTCATTCATTCATACAATTGATGTCTAAATAGGCACATAGCCAATAATATTGTGGTGTCTTGTTTTCCTTTCTTCCACTCAGTATATCGCTGTGCCTTTGGGTTTCAATTTAACACCAAAGAGGTGCCTACTAACCATAAAAGTTGATGACCATAAATTTACTGAAACACTGTGGCAATTATTTCAAATTACAAAGCAAGCAGAAAAGTAAAGGAAAGATAAAGCAAACATTTTTGCCTATGAAGGCAATACTAGAGCCTTAACTTAGAGGCCAAACTTGGTTTATAAATTTAGGTCTCCTGGTAATAGTGATTTAATATTATTGTAGAACTATAAGCACAGAACTTCTTGTATCAGGAGCAAGGGATTATTTATTATTTATATTACATTTTATTAGTGGTGCTTTTCTTCCCCCAAACTTAAAGTGCTCTTTAAATGTTCTCTTGGCAATACTTAGGATGTTTTTGTTTGTCACATCGGTGGCAAGTATAATTCCATCCTTTAGATTGGAAAATCTGAATTAAAAAGGGCTGTCAGTTGCCGGAAGTCACAACTCTCTGAATTTCAATAAATACTTGATGCTAAAACCAAGTCTGTTATTCCATTATCCCAACTCTCTTGTTCTTAGAAAGTAGAACAGACCTACCCCAGCCATGTTGCTCTGGAATTGATGGGACTCACAGAACAGAATAAGATTTTGATTTTGAAATATTCTACTTATATTAATTCAGATCTTCCATCAATGTTGATCATAATAATCATCATAATAATTATATCAACACAAGGTTTGCAAGATGCTTATACCTATTATCTCATTGATCCATACAACAACCTCATAAGGAAAATAGTAGTATGTTGCCTGTTTTTCCAATGGAAAAATGGGGTCAAGAGAAGTTGTATGATTTGGTAAGCATCATACAGTTTATTAGGAAAAGAAAAAGGGGCAAAAACCCCCAAACATCTTTGCCAATAAAAGCAAATAGTAGCCTAAGGCAGTCTAGTACTCTATTATACCACATGACATTTTCCCCCTATGAATTGCTGAGCCAAAACAATAATAATGATAGTGATAATAAAGGTATCATCTGACAAACAGCCAAATATTGGGCTTTCCATACCTAGCTCAACTGTTCTTTAGGGCATGTTCTGGAAGCACTAAGAGAATAATTCTGCATTTTTAAAGGTGTCAAAAAAATTTTTATTTCATTTGTCTGTTTCATTTTTTCCCAATTACATGTAAAGATTGTTTTCAACATTCATTTTATAAGATTTTGAGTTTTGAATTTTTTTTCCTTCCTTCCCTCCTATCCTCCGTTCCCAAGACAGCAAGCCATCTGATATAGGTCATGCATGTACAATCACGTAAACATATTTCCACATTAGTCATGTTGTGAAAAAAATAGGAAAAAAGGGGAAAAGACACCAAAAAAGTGAAAATAATATGTTTCAATCTGCATTCAGACTCCATAGTTCTTTCTCTGGGTGTGGATGGCACTTGTCATCATGAGTCTTTTGGGATTGTCTTGGATCATTATATTGCTGAGAAGAGTTAGGTCAATCATAGCTGATCATCATACAATGTTGTTATTACTGTGTACAATGTTCTACTGGTTCTGCTCACTTCACTCAGCATCAGTTCATTTAGGTCTTTCCAGGTGTTTCTGAAATCTACCTGTTCATCATTTCTTATAGCACATAGCACAATAGTATTCCATTACATTCATATACCACAACTTGTTCAGCCATTCCTCAATTGATGAGCATCCCCTCAGTTTCTAATTCTTTGCTACCACAAAAGGAGCTGCTAAAAATATTTTTATACGTATAGGTCCTTTTCCCTTTTTCATGATCTCTTTGAGATACAGACCTAATAGTGGTATTACTGGATCAAAGGATGTGCACAGTTTGATTACCCTTTGGGCATAGTTCCAAATTGCTCCCCAGAATGGTTGGATCAATTGACAACTCTGCCAACAATGCATTAGTGTTGCAATTTTCCCACATCTTCTCCATTTATCATTTTCCTTTTCTGTCATATTAGCCATTCTGATAAGTGTGAGGTGGTACCTCAGAGTTGCTTTAATTTACATTTCTCTAATCAATAGTGATTTAGGACATTTTTAAAAATATTTGTATCTATATTCAATAGGGAAATTGGTCTGTAGTTTTCTTTCTCTGTTTTGGCTCTTCCTGGTGTAGGTATCAGCACCATATTTGGATCATAAATAGAATTTGGCAAGACTCCTTTGACTATTTTTCCAAACAGTTCATATAATATTGGAAATAAATATTTTATTTCCCCTTCCGTTAATTTGGACAATTTATATTTTTTGTAAATATTCATCCATTTGACTTAGATTGTCACATTTATAGGCATATAGTTGGGTAAAATAGCTCCTAATTATTTTTTTGATTTCTTCTTCGTTGGTGTTGAATTTGCCCTTTTTATTTTTGGTACTGGTGATTTGGCTTTTTTTTAATCAAATTAACCAAAAGTTTATTTGAGCCCCCTGCCCCACTAGTATAGTTTTGCTGTCTATTTCTTCCTGTAACTCACTTAACCTTTTATCTAAGAATTGGTGCATATCTGTTTAGCATTGATATTACTTCATTGTCTATGGTACCTTTTAGCAAGATATACTTTCTTTCCTTGTCCCTTTTAATTAGATCTATTTTTGCTTTATCTTTGTCTGAGAACAGAATTGTTACCACTGATTTCTTTCTTTTTTTTTTTTTTTACTTCAGGAGAAGCATAATATATTCTGCTTGAGCCTTTACCTTTACTCTGTATTTGGCTGTCTGCTTCAAATGTGTTTCTCATAAACACCATATTGTGGGGTTCTGTTTTTTTTTATCCATTCTGTTATTCTCTTCTGTTTTATGGGAGAGTTCATCTCATTCACATTCATGGTTATGATTACTGTGTATTTCCCTCTATCCTATTTTCCCCTTTTTTATACTTTTCTCTCTCTTTTCCTCCTCTCCCTCCTCATCAGTGTTTTGCTTCTGACCACTGTATCCCCCAGTCTGCTTTCCCTCCTATCAGCCCACTCCCTTTTCTTTCCCCTCCTACCTCTGCCATCCCTCCTGTCCTATCATCTATCACACACGCCACACACCCTCACTTTTCTTTCCCCTTTCCCCTCCTACTTCTCTATAGAGTAAGACAAATTTCTCTACCCAACTGAGTGTGTATGTTATTCCCTCTTTGAGCTAAATCCAATGAGAGTAAGGTTCAAATAATGCTCACCCTTCCCTTCTTTACCTCTACTGTAATAGTCTTTTATGCCTCTTCATGTGATTTAATTTACCCCATCCTGCCTCCCCCTTTCTTTTTCTCCCAGTAAAATCCTTTTTTCACCCCTTAATTATTTTTCATCATCACATCAAAGTCAACTTATACCCACACCCTCTAAGTAGATTCCTTCTAAGTTCCTAATAAAAATTCAGTATCATCTTCCCATGTAGGAATGTAATCAGTTTGACCTTATTGAATAGCATGATTTTTTTTTACTTTCCCGTTTACCTTTTTATGCTTCTCCTGGGTCTTGTATGTAAAGATCGAATTTTCTGTTCAACTCTGGTCTTTTAATCAGGAAAGTTTGAAAGTCTCCTATTTCATTGAATATCCACCTTTTCCCCTGAAAGATTATGCTCAGTTTTTCTGGGTAATTGATTCTTGGTTATAATCCAAGCTCTTTTGCCTCCCAGAATATCATATTCCAAGCCCTCTGATCATTTAATGTAGAAGCTGCTAAGTCCTGCCTAACTGTGACTCCTTGATATTTGAATTGGTTCTTCCTGGATGCTTTCAGTATTTTCTCCTTACCTGAAAATTCTGGAATTTGGATACAATATTCCTTGGAGTTTTCACTTTGGGATCTCTTTCAGGAGTTGATTGATAGAGTCTTTCAATGACTATTTTACCCTCTGATTCTACAATATCAGGACAGTTTTCATTGATAATTACTTGAAAGACATCCAGATGCTTTTTTTTTTATCCTGGCTTTCAAGTAGTCCAATAATTCTTAAATTATCTCTCCTTAATCTATTTTCCAGGTCAGTTGTTTTTTCCAATGAGATATTTTACATTTTCTTCTATTTTTCATTCTTTTGGTTTAGTTTGGCTGATTCTTGATGTCCCATAGTCATTAGCTTCCACTTGTCCAATTCTAATTTTTAAGGAATTATTTTCTTCATTTAGCTTTTGTACCTCCTTTTCCATTTGGCAAATTCAACTTTTAAAGGATTTATTTTCCTCAATGGATTTTTTTCCCCATTTGGCCAATCCTATTTTTTAAGGAGTTGTTTTCTTCAGTCAATTTTTGTGCTTCATTTTCCAAGCTTTTGACTTTTTTCATAATTCTTTTGCATAACTCCCATTTCTTTTCCCAATTTTTCTTATACCTCTCTTACTTGATTTTTAAAATCCTTTTTGAGTGCTCCCTAGAGGACTTTTTTGATTTGAGACTAGTTCATATTCCCTTTTGAGGGTTCTCATGTAGGCATTTTGACATTTTTGTACACTTCTGAGTTTTTGTTTTGATCTTCCCTGTCTCCATAGTAGCTTTATATGGTCAGGGTTCTTTTTTGTTTTTACTCATTTTTAAAAGTTGAGCTCTGCTCCTGGGATACAGGGGTCATTGTCCCAAGCTTCTTGCACTGGGGGCCAGGGACCTGTTCACTGGCTTTCTGCCCTCGGGCTTCTGGGGCTGGGGGCTTGCCCCCTGCACTGGGGTACCCCTGCTTAGTCACGCCTATTGTTGCCTGAGTTCTAGGGCTGGAGCCCTCACAGGTGGCCTGCTGTGCCACTGGCCTGCTAAGCCAGAACCAAGGGGCCTTGGTTGCTGATTTGTGCTGTGGCTAATAGCTTTCCCCCTAGCTTGCCTGTGCTAAGCTGTGATTCCTTTTTACCCAAGTGAGACAGTCTTTTCCTCAAGTCCTTCTAAGTTATCTTGGGCTAGAAAATTGCTTCATTCAATTTTTCTGTGGCTTTTATAGCTCCAGAATTCGTTTAGAGATTTGATTTAATGTTATTTTTGAGGGAAAATGGAGAGGGTTCAGGCAGCTCCCTGGCTTATCTCTGCCATCTTGGCTCTATCCCCAACCAAAAAAAATATGAAACTAGTTTTGGGGACATTACTTATTACTTGAAGTCTTTGCAGCTTGGAAGATCCTAACAAAATCCAAGTTCAACTAACATAACCCTGAAGGACCCATGATCACTTCTACATCACATTGAAGCAATTTTTTAAACTTATTGACAGACTTAATCCTTGGTCTAGCCAATCTTATGTCTGACTCCAGCTTGCTCTTGAATGAATAAATGAAAGACAAGAAGATTTGTACTGGAAGACCTCTAACGATGACTATGATTATAATAATGATAATAGCACTTGTGATAATGAAACTAAAATCTCATATTTGTTCCTGTGCTTTATTCAATTAAATTCACTACTTTTAAAATTATCTACTAAGTGTAGATGTGGTAAATGCTAAAACATCTTAGCAAAGGCAAAAACACAAAAGTCTCTGCCCTGGAGGAGTTCATATTCTTTTGTTTTATGGTGAAAACACACTTTCACATAAATTATCTCATTTGATCCTTATAGCATGCCATGTGAATTAGACTGGATCTTCCATTTTACTGAAGAAGTTGACATTCAAAGAGGCTAATTGAGTTATTTATCCAAGTAAAATGGGCTGGCCAGACTTGGGACTCATCACTGTTGAATCTAAACCCATTGCTCTTTGTACTCTATCATGGTGTTTGTTAAAGATAATGGAAAGAGCTATAACTAGGGCAGAGCAACTAGAACTTTGCCCAAAATTAGTTCCCAAATTTAGAGAGGCCCAGAGAGTGGTTTCAATCATTAATCAGCATAGAAATGGCTGACTTTTGCACCCCATTAGCAGCTATAATTAATTTTTAAAAAGAAATGGAACTTTGCCAGTGAGCTCTTCTCTGGACTACCCTGACCTGTTCCCCACTATTGCCATACTGTCTTCCTCATTGAAGGCTTTGAAGTGTCTTATATCCATCATCTCTCCCCAACTAAATTAAAGGCATGGTTTGTGCCACTTTCCCTGGGTTAAAAGATGTATTTAGTTACAGCTCTAACAATCAGTAGATTCTAATTAGCTTTACTCTAAAGTGACCTCCAAATAGAGGCTAATAATTTGCCCCTTATTCCCACTAATTTCATCCAGACCACTAGAGGAATAGATTTGTACCCACTAGAATAAAAAATGAGGGAGGAGAGAGACAGTTCTTTAACAAAATCCCTTAGTGTAAGGACTTACCTTTCACCAAGTAGGCATTTGATAAATGTTTGTTGAATTTAAAAGTTACAGAAAGCATAAGTACTGAAGCAAGGCCATAGATGAGAAAATAACAGAATAATCTTGGAGTACCTTGCCTGGTGCTTTGAATACATAATTGTTCAATAAACACTGTATGGTGATAATAAACACACTTTTATGTGGGTGATTATCAGTGTATTCAGTATGTGGAATTAGAATGGACTTTTGTGAAAAGCGTGTGTCATCCATCTTCATACCAAAATAATTAATATATGGGATTAATGACATTTCAATGAGAAAAAACCAATTAGGAGGATAATTTAAAATATAATCTCATTAATGTTGATTAGTTTCATAACAGTTTATAGCAACAAGTGTAGAGAATAGGAATTAGAGAAGAAAAATAAGGTTGGTGAAAAATAGATTAGCTACTATAAAGAAATCCTTCTAAATATAATTTCTGAGATAAGATTCAAAGAAAAAAATGCAATCATCTTTTTTGCTTTTGATAATTAATAAAACAAATTACTGTTAATAAAAATACTGATGAGAACTCTTAGAGTGTAACTTTGTTGTTGTTCAGTTGTGTGTGACTCTTCATGACCCCATTTGGGGTATTCTTGGCAAAGATACTAGAGTAATTTGCCATTTCCTTCTCCAGTTCACTTTGCAGATAAGGAAACTGAGGCAAATTGGGTTAAGTGACTTGTCCAGGGTCACACAGTTGGATTTGAACTCAGTTCCTCCTGACTCAAGGCCCCATACTCTATCTACTGGGGCACCTAGCTGCCCAGGTTACTGTAATACTTTATAGGCTGAGTAATTCTTAATGAACTCCTGTCAGAAAGCAACAACATGATGAGTAAAAGACAAAGTTTATTTTAAGGCAAATTAGTAAAATATAAAAATGTGAACTTGTAAATTGGGTAGGATATTGAATATGATATAGGAAAACTAACTCTATGCCCCTCCCCATCAGTGATTTTTTTATGGTCTCTTCAAACTTTTGCAAAGGGAATCTCCTCAACTTCCTGAAGCCTAAAAATACTTTTCTGTCCTGCCCTGAACCCCATACAGGGCTGCCTGGCAGATAGGTTACTTTCTTACAGCATATCCTTTATGCTTTTTTCCCTATGTGACTTCATTATATGATTTGTAGCAGAGCAGATTTTTAAGATAATTAGAACAAATTGTTGCATCCAGTATAATGAAATTTTTTTTAGCAGAACTCAAAGATGTTGTTTTCCATATTCATTTAGGGCAAATGTTGATGTCAAATTCATGAAATAGATGCTAGAGATCTGCTGACCTCATCTCCTCCCCCTCCAAGAATCACTCTTCAGGCTTCAATATATGCTCCAGCATGCTCCAGCTCCTATCCTAAATTGTTGCACAGAATTGCCGCTCTGTTCTCTAAAATGGCTGTCATTTTTCAGGCTGTGAAAAGCTTTTCTGTTGTAAGTTAAATGATTCCTTTACCAATGTAATTTAGAAAGTATACTTTTAGATGGCTGGAATAAAAATGCTTAATAAAAATACTTAATGATGATAAATGCCTTTATAAGGCATATATACATACATACGTATATACATACATATATATATTGAAATACAGTTTTCAAAATTAAAAAAAAACAATTTTATGGACACCAGATTAAGAATCTCTGTCTTAAACTCAGCAAGCCCCTGAGCAACAGCTCAGGTCAGGGTTACAACCATCCTAAACAGTCAGTCTGAGCAAAATTTCTATTACTTTATCTGTCCAACAGGGTGTGTAGCTTTGTTTTTGGTTGTTTTTTTCCTTATTTACCTTGCACTCTGAATAGGTAGAGAGAAGGAAGTTTCTTCAAGGACCATGAAAACATGAGGATTTGGAGAAATGTATACTCATATATATTTCCTCCTTTCCCAGTACCTAAGTCATCTCTTACCCTTTATCACTTCCTTATAGACACTTATTACATTTCTGTGAGGTCCTAACAAGATGACCTCTGAGATTCTCATTTAGAAAGTAAGATAGGATAAAAAAATGGGTTTATATAAAGAATTAGTAAATTAGCAAATCAAACCTCAAAAAAAGGAGCTAGGAAAATCTTTAAAGAAAACTAAAATGTCTGAAAAAGATAACACTATTAATAATAACCTTGGGGCAGCATGGCATTACGGGTATTGTACTGGGCTCAGAGTTAGGAAAACTTAGTTCAAATCCTGCTTTGATAAATTGACTTCTAAGTATTGCAGGCCTTTCTATTGGACTTGTCTACTAACTGGCATGCTGGTAGAGTTCTATGTTAGTGGCTGCTGAAGCTGTCACCGCATTTCCACACAGTGATGAAATAATAGATATTCCCCCATTCTTGTAGTGATCTGACATTCATATAGTGATTTGAAGTTTTGAAAACAGAACTACATTTGACCCTTGCAGCATCACTGTGATGTAAGTGATTTGTGTGGTAGGTATACATAGGGAAGCTGAACTTAAAGTATTGTCATTTAAAAAAAAATAAAATGACTGTCATTGGGCAGTTATATTGTCCCCATTTTGTGGATGAGGAAACTGAGTCTTAGATCAGTTAAGTGGTTTGTCCAAAGTCATACAGGTAGTAAGCAATGAAGCCCAGATTGAAGTCTAAGTTGTCTGATTCCAAAACCTTTCCACTTTCCACAGAACCATCTTACCATTATTCATTTAGAGCCAGAGTACCAATGGATCAGTAGGAGGGTTAAGCCTCAGGGCTTGTTGGTCTATGAATTAATTTTAAAAGATTGAGCCATCTTATTAACAAATTGGACAATGTTGTAATCAAAGGGTTTTATTGTTATTGGTGTTTTTGAAACCTTTGCTAAAGGGAGAGAATAAATATTTATTAAGTGCCTACTATGTGATAAGCTAAGCACTTTACAAGTATTATTTCACTTGCTCCTCACAAAACCCTCATGTTGTAGCTAAGGCAACTTAGGCATGCAGAGGTTAAGTGACTTGCCCAGGATCACCTAGGTAATAAGTGTCAGATGCCAGATTTGAATTAGGTTCTCTCTGACTCCAAGATCAGTGTTCTCTATCTATTCTACCACCTAGCTGATGAGATAAACAGAAACTAACATTAAGTTTAATATTGAAGTAGCTTATTTCATAAGAAAGTTATTAATTGAACTGGCTGAGTTCCTACATTTTCCATGCCTGTAGAATTATCAGACCTGAGTTTCTATTTATGGGCATCAAAAACCAGATGCAATGCCAAGCATCTGAGAAGGACTCAACAAGCTAGAATACTAAGTGGAAACTAACAAGATGAAATTTAATAGAGATAAATGTAAAGTGTTATACCACAGTTCAAAAAAATCAACATTTTAGAAGTGTAAGATGAGGGACTTATGACTAGATAGCAGTTAACCTTAAAATGACCTCAGTTTTTTTTTTGTTTGGGGTGTGTGTGTGTGTGTGTGTGTGTGTGTGTGTGTGTGTGTGTGTGCATGTGCGTGTGCGCACGTGCGAACTGCAAGACCAATAGGAGTCACTGATATGACTCAATAGTTAATAAAGTTGGCATAATTTTATGTTCTATTAAGAGAACCATTGTGTCAAGGTCTAGAGAGATGATAGCTCAACTATAATCTGACCTCATCCAGAGTATTATGTTCAGTTTTAGGAGCCATATTTTTTAAATATCCTTAAATTAGAGCATCCAGAGCAGGCCTGCACAACCTGCGGCCCATGGCCTGCTTGCAGCATTCCAAAGGATGTCAGGTGGCCTGTGAAAAATGTAGAGGGTCCGTCCACCCAAAATCCCCTTTACACTTTTTGCAGGCCAACTGAAATCTTTTAGTGTGTCACAAGCTGCCCACAGGCTGCAAGCTGTGCAGGCCTGATCCAGAGGAAGGTAAGGGACTTCAAGATCATACCATAAACAAATTGAAAGAATTGTGAGTGTGTGGCCTGGATAAAAGATAATAAGAATTGCTAGTAATTTATATAGCTCTGTAAAGTTTTGAAAATATTCTTTTTTTTTCCTTACAATAGCTCTGGGAAATAGGTATTATTCTTATCTCCATTTTACAGATGAGGATCTCAAAGCAGATAGAGGTTTAGTGACTTACCCAAGATCACACAGGGAGTGACTGAGGCAAGATTTAAACATTCCTGACTTCCTGACTCCAGAAACAGCACTCTGTCCACTGTGCCATCTAGCAGAAGGATATTGCTAAATCTAATAGTGTAATTTCAGTCCTTCTTGACCTCTCTTTGCAGCTTTTGATACTGGTAACTACACTCCTCTCAACACTCTCTTCCTTGAGTTTTCTCGACACTGATCTCTTGTCATCCTGACTCCGACTACTCTCAATTTTCCTTTGCTGGACAGCCATTTCTTTTTGAAGCATTGCTAAACTTGCAGTCACCAATGTCCATAACCGAGTCATCCTTAACCTCTCCCTCAGCCCCCCATATCCAATAATTAATCAAATCTTGTCCGTTCTACCTCAACAACAGCCATTCTTCACCTTCACTCCACCAGCATGTCTACCACCCTGTGTCGGGACCCCATCACCTTTTGCCTAGTTTATTGCAACAGCCTTCTAATTCCATTCTCTTCCTTCTCCAATCCATCTTCCAAACAGTTGCCAAAGTAATCTTCATACAAGTCATACCATTTTTTTTCCTGCTCAAGAATTTTCAGTCACTTTCTGTTACCTCTAAGATAAAATACAGCTTTCTCAATCATTTAAAGCCCTGCATAAACCAACTTCAGCATAAGTTTTCAGTCTTAATGTATATTATTTTCCTTCATATACTCTGTATTCCAGCCAAAAATGGCCTACCTTCTCTTCTTCAAACTCAGTATTTTATGTCCCACCTTTACCTTTTCAGAGGCTGTCCGCCATGCCTAGATTACACACTCTAAACCTCTATCTCTGAGATAGCTTCCATCAAAGTCCCACTCCTATTGATAGACTTTCTGAATTTCCTTACTTGCTAGACTCTTCCTAGTCTTTAAATTACCATTTGTATTCTTCTGTATACTCCTACTTGTGTGTTCCCCTGCCACTGGTAAAAAAAATAAGCTCTTCATAATCTGGGCATCATTTTACAATTTGACTTTATATCCCCAACCCCTAGTATAATGCTTTGCATATGGCAAGCGTATAATAAATGACTATTTGAATGGATTGGATTACACTTGGTTGTATATTACAACTCCTTTCAAGTATTGGAGAGCAGTTAATTGGAAAATGCAATTGGCTTGTTCTCATTAGTACTACAGGGCAGGAGTTGAACAAAGAGTTGAAAGTTGCAAAGAGGCAAATTTCGACTTTAATTTCCCTCTTCCATATTACCATCTTCCAAATACTTAAATGCAGCTATCTCATTTTTTGGTTTAAAGAAAAAGTTCCTAACGATAGAGCTGTCCAAAAGTAGAAGGCATTCCCTCAGGAAACAATTAGTTACAGAATAATAGAATTTAAAATTAGGAAGAGGCCTCAACTGGGCCTCTAGTCCAATCTATCCATGAAGGAATCTCTCATATATATGACAAGGGATTGCCCAGCCTCTACCTGAGGCCTTCCAAAGAGGAGGAATCCACCACCTCTAGAGGCAAGTCATCCCACTTTAAGACAGTTTTAATCATTAGGAAGTCATTTTGGTTGTTTTGTTTGTTTTCCAGTCATCAAGCCTAAATCTGGTTCTTTGTACCTTCTATCCATTGTTCTTTGTTCTATCCTTTATCTTCTGTGGCCTAACAAAGTCTAATCCTTCTTCCACATGCGGAGTCCTCCTACTTAAATGTAGCTATCTCATCCCTACCACCACTGTCACTGCACTGAGTCTTTTATCTAAGACTAAAAATGTCCAGCTCCTTCAACAGATTTTCATAGCCCATATACTGAAGGCTTTTCACCATCATGATTGGCCTCTACTAGACTC
>CM053627.1:176609125-176624361 GCA_028646595.1 Phalanger gymnotis
AAGTTAATTAGTAATGGTTGTAGAATTGGAACCTATTGTCTCCTAATTTCCATTCTAGCATTCTTTCCACCATAAATCAGTGAGCTATTATGAAAAAGAGTGCTTCAGTGCTGGATTCAAGAAAGACCCAGGTTTACATCCTATCTCTCACACTTATGTGACTGTAGACAGGCAAGAGAAATGTATATAAAGCCCTCTGCAAATCTGAAAGCATTATATAAATACAAATTATTATTTTACCATCTATCTGAGCAGAAACTGGTAGCAATGAAGTATATGAACAAAATTCTTTTTTCATGTACTGGTATTTGGTCAGTACATTTGGCAGGTCTATAGCTCCTTCTTAATAAGAAACCATGTTGTAACAAGAAGGAAGCTTGCTCTGCACCTTTTGTACTATAATATCCCCATGGCATTTTTTTCAATAACTACATATAAAAGAAAAAAGAAACGAGGAAACACTTCATCAGAAAATGCCTGTGTTTAAAAGATAAGGCATGAGTGTACATTTCAACCAGTTCATTGGATTCATTGGTGAGGTCCAAATTCAAATTCAATAATAGCTAAAAGTATAGGTGCTCACTCATTCAATAAATGTTTTCCTTCCTATCTGGAATAACCAGTTACACTGCTTCAGAGAACCCATAGCAATTCCACCTGTGTTCATACAGGGATAGTATCTTGGAAATAGACTCATCTTTTCCTGTCCCCCATGCTGTAACTTGTTAAATTTTAAAATCAATTTAGTGTTCAATAAGAAATCAATTGCATTTCCTTAGAGGAATAAAACACTGAGTTCAGGAGAGGGCAGAGTCGAAAGTCTGTATTCTGTGTAATTGAAGTATAATAGAGCAATTTTTCAGGAAGAGAATAGCTGCATATGTTATAGTAATCTAATCTAAGTACCTAGTATTACTAAGGTGCCCCCTCACTGGGGAAACTTGGCCTGCCAACAGGCATTAGATGAGAATAGAATTAAACTGTAAAGAAAAACACCTTCCAAATTCAGCCTCTGCCAGGGTTGGGAGCTTGTTGAACAGAGAGGGATTAAGGAAAGTCATGGATTGTAGTTTCTCCAAATCATTTTTTCACAAAGTCACAAAACAGAAAGCAAGAGATGTTCTATCAACAATCAAACATCTTGAACAAGGGGAAAGCTGTGGAAAGAATGTGGCATTAAATCCATCTTCCAACATAACAAACCCATGGCCAAGCAAATCTCTGAGGCACATACCTCAGGACAGTGAATAATCAGTTGATTCTCAGAGAATGAATAGAAAGCTAGGTCAGATTGTATATCTACACAGGGAAAGACTATTAGAACTGGAGATAGTTGCCATCTGGGTTATCTAAATCTCATGTATTTGATAAAATGTGGTAGCCATCTGCCAGAGATGACAATGCTCTGGTGCAGTGTTCCATTTTCTTTTAAGTAATGGGATCTACCTCACCCCAAGTTTTCACAACAGTATATAGGCACTGTATCTTATTTTTTTTAATTCTTCAGCATCTACTGTATATAAGACACCATGCTAAGTATTTGGAATTTGCCTTTCTTTGTATCTCCTAGCACGTAGTATAATAAATGCTTACTGTTGATAATTGTGAAAACAAACAAAAAAGTCTCTGTCCTCAAAGAGATTATATTTTAAGATAAATGGATGAAAAGTGGGAGGAAAGCCAATGCCAACTAATTAGTGCAGCTGATGTTTTAATTTCCATTTTTATTGCATTTACTGAATTGAAAGGTTATATTGTCATTCACCTTGGAATAAAGATGGATTTAATGTTACACCAACACTGCATCTTTCTCTCCCTTCCCCTCCAATGAAGTGTGCGCAGGCATGTGAATATTAGGTACATTCACTGATTTCTTTCAACTTAATTACATGATACTATTTTCTGTTATAACTGAATGGGCTTAAGGGTGATTTCTTGGGCTTGCCCTGACTGAGGTTATTGCACTGATACTTGAGGTTTCTTATTGGAATGAAATGAGATGCACATAGATCATTCAGCAATTAACAAAAGGAGGTTTACTTAGCCATGGCAAGGAGAGAATGTTCATCAAGGCTAGTCATTGAGGATGTAAATATCCTCTGAGTCTGGAGCTCTTCAGAGTTGTTTTGTACAAAAGTACCCAAGAAGTAATAGTAATAGTAATTATTATTATAATTAACATTCATATAGTGCTTACTATATACCAGGTACTGTGACAAACACCTTATAATTATTATCACATTTGACCTTATAAAAACCCTGGTGGTCGGATGCTATTACTATCCCCTTTCACAGATGAGAAAACAGGGGTCAAGACTTTCTCAAGGTCACATAGCTAGTAAGTATCTGAAGCCATATTTGAACTCAAGCCTTCCTCACTCCAAGCTCAGCACCCACTGTGTCACCTTGCTGTAAGATAAA
Organism: Phalanger gymnotis; assembly: GCA_028646595.1. Taxonomy (NCBI): domain Eukaryota; kingdom Metazoa; phylum Chordata; class Mammalia; order Diprotodontia; family Phalangeridae; genus Phalanger; species Phalanger gymnotis. The sequence continues at coordinate 176,611,547 of CM053627.1, forward strand.
TAACCCAAGCATTTAGTCTTCTCAAATAAAATCTCAAGGAGAGTTTCAGAATTTTTAGGGAACATTTAGCATAACTTTCATGGGGCTAGGAGGTTAGGATATTGCTCTGACATAGGGGATAGAGTGCTAAGCTTGATGTCAATAAAACTTGGGAAGGACATAATCAGTCCCAAACACCTAGGGTTCATTGACATCTGAGATGCAATCTTATGTATTGGGTAGAATGCCATATTTGAAGCTGGATTGACAGGTTTAAAATCTGCCCATGCCAATTACTAGCTGTGTGACTATTGACATCTAACTTGCTCTCTCCGATTCTGTTTCTGCATTTTAAAAATTTAGATAATCATAACAGTAGTATACATTTTACTTGGTTGTTTTAAGGGTCAAATAAGTTATGGATATAAAGTGTTTTGTAAACTTAAAAGTGCTATGTGAATGCCAGTTATTATTCTCCTGTCTCATACTTACCAAGGGGTGTATCTTTCAACTTTTCAGTAACAAGAAGTAGAACCTTTCATTCAAGACTGAGGAAGCAAAACCTTCTTCACAGGTCCATGAGCAGCTACTACAATGAGCTGACAGTATCAAGAGATAAGTGATAAAAATGTATTCCCATAGTCAGCTATATGATTAATTCATTGATAGATACTATGATATGTGGGAGGTGTATTTAAAAAAACCAAAAAAATTAATATACAATCCCTTTTCTAAAATATGAATAAAAGAACTACAAACCAAGATACCATAAAATAAAGTAATAACCTACATGGTACAGATAATGTGGACAAGAGTATATGAGGAAAGGAAACCTCAATATGGCCTGGTGTTGGTTGCAGACTTCTCATTGAAGGGATGGAACATGAACTGCCTCTTGGTGAAAGGATAGGCTGTAAACAGCTAGGTGGCACAGTGGATAGAGTCCTGGGCCTGGAGTCAGGAAGACTTATCTTCCTAAGTTCAAATATGGCCTCAGACACTTACTACGTGTGTGTCCCTGGGGAAGTCACTTAACCCTGTTTGCATCAGTTGCCTCGTGTGTAAAATGAGCTGGAGAAGGAAACAGCAAAGCAGTCTAATATCTTTGCCAAGAAAACCCCAAATGGAGTTTGTGAAGAGTTGGAAGTTTGTGAAGAATTCACAACTGAAACTTTCTAGGACAAAATAGCATAAACAAAATCAGGAATGTGGAACTAAGGGGAGGGAGGGAGGGAGGGAAGAAGGCAGGAAGGCAGGAAAGTAGGAAGCAAGGAAGGAAAGAAGGAAGGGAGGGAGGAAGGGAGGGAAGGAGGGAGGGAGGGACGGACGGAAGGAAAGAAGGAAGCAAGCAAGCAAGCAAGCAAGCACGTGTGTGTGTATTGACCTGGCAGGAATGAAGGGAAAAGGAATGGAGGTGAACGATGACAGACCAGTTTAATGGATAATTAGAACAACATGATATGGTGAAAGGGAACATTGAATCAATAAGAGAATACCTGGGGATCCCCTCATATTTTTGATACTTCAAAGTTTCTTACCATGGATAAATCATGTAACCTCTCTGAGTCTTTTTTTGTTCTTCTATAAAATGAGGGTAGTACTTACTATCCTTACTATCTCCCAAGGCTGTTGTGAAAATCTAATGAAAGAATATATAAGCAAGGGCTTTGAAAGTTAGATAAGGCTCTACAAATGTTAGTTTTCTTGAAATCTCAGAACACATTGCATAATTCCAGTATTGCAGGTCTCCATGTGGAAGAGATATTAGACCTCGCTCAGTCAGTCAATGGGTTATCTAGTATTATTAAGCCGACTGTATGCCAGGCACTGTGCTAATTCCTGGGGATACAAAGAAAGGCAAAAAAGGCTCTTCTCTCAAGGAGCTCACAGTCTAATAAAGGAGACAACATTGAAACAACTATATACAAATAAGATGTATACGGGATAAATGATAAATTGGAGGTGCTCAGATGGAAGGCACTCTGATTATATGTACTAGAAACAGAAGCTAGAACAGAAATTTCAAGGAGGTTTATTTAGACTTGATAGAGGGAAAAACAAACCAAAACCAAAAAGGATAAACAAACGACCTCCTAAGAATTAAATCTATCCATAAGTAAAAATAGGCTACCTTGGGAATTAATGTAATTTCCTATATCATACATCTTCAAGCAGAGGCAGGCAGAATACTTGTTAACTTTGTTATAATAAGGATTCCTTTTCAGTTTTGCATTGGAACAGGTGGGCATTCATGTCCCTTTCCACCATCAAATTCTATGACTGTGAAGTGTTTTTGAAGTAAATGAGTAAAGTCAATTTCTAGCTTAAGAGCATATATTTAGAAATGGAAAGGACCCTAAAGGTTCACAATATCTTTTATATCCCCTTTCTTCCACTCATATAGGCCCATCCTAGGCCAGTCTCCTCTCTCTTAGAAAACTACAATCATCAATAAATGATGAATCTGCTAATCACTTCTCTCCCTTTCCAGTTCATTCTCCATACAGGTGTGAGACTAACATTCCTTAAACACCGATCTAATTATTTTAGTCCCTTGCTTAAAAAGCTTACACACACACACACACACACACACACACACACACACACACACACACCTAGGAAGAAAAACAAACTTTTCTGTCTGATATTTGTATGCCTTCACTATCTCGATCCAGCTTAAGTTTCTAAGACCTTCAGGAGTTGTGCCCCATGACTAGAACGCATCCCCTACACATATATATCAAATCTCCAGCTTCCTTCAATGTTCAGCTCATGTCACCTCATTGAAGCTTGTCTTAACCTCCCAATTCTTAACACCTCCTCCGCCATCTCTTAATATTTACTTTGCATATAGTTTGAGGAGTAGCTCAGTCATACATTGGATAGAGAGCTGGCCTTAGAGACAGAGGAGACAAACCTTTGTGACAGTGATCAGATCTCAGGCCCAGGAGCTAAGTGGCACAGTGGATAGAGCTCTGAGCCTAGACTCAAGAAGACTCATCTTCCCGAGTTCAAATCTGGCCTCAGACATTTCCTAGCTGTGTGACCCTGGGCAAGTCACTTAACCCTGTTTACCCCAGTTTCGTCATGTATCAAACTCAGTTTTGTCATATATAAAATGAGCTAGAAAAGGAAATGGGAAACCATTCTAGTACCTTTGCCAAGAAAACCCTAAATGGCGTCACAAAGAGTCAGACACGATTAAACAACTACAATAAATATTTTGAGAGGCAAAAGGATTAGTAGATAGAGAACAAATCTTGGGCCAAGAAGACTTGAGTTCAAGTGCTACATCTGATATATACTGGCTGTGTGACACTAGGTAAATCATTTAAACCTTTCAACTGCTCTAACAGGGCAGATAAATCAGCCTAGCTAAAGTAGCAAGGCACCCTGATAGTTAAATGAGAGTAAACATGTATTGCCAGGCAAGTGAAAAAAGCACCATCACCTTTACCACGCTATCCTCTCAGACTCCAGTGGAGAAAGCACAGGACCTTGAGCCCAAAATCCTTGAGAATAATGGTGCCCCCAAACCACCAGACCTGCTTCTAGCCCAGCTCTGGAAGCTAGTATTGAGGGGAGAATCATTGTGGAGAAGGTCCCATCTTCCTTGTCACCAGTAGCAACAACTACTTGACTGACTATTACCAATGTAAGCAGTTAAGAACAACAGACCTGGGAGTGGCAGCACCCTCAACTGGTCCTACTTATAGACCAGCCCAGACAGCCATGTCTAGGGAAGCAATTCCTTGTGGAGAAAAGGCCAGCCATCCCCACCCAATTAACAAACAACTACCATCCCCAGAACAGGTGATCCAGCCTGTTTGAAGCAGTAAGGTGTTCAGAAAGAAAGACAGGAGGTGGCATGTACCATGATAGGTCATCCTAGGTCATCACCACCACCCTAACCATCATCTTCCCTCAGGCATTGAGGACACAGAACCCCAAATCCTTGGGAATAGCAATGTTTCCAATAAATACTTTTTTATTCATTGTAGGCAGACATCACAATATAATTCAAGGAGAAGGTGCTGATCTGCGTTGGTAGAAGGCATTTCTTCGTCTAGAATCTAGAGGTTTTTTTCTACTAATAAAATCAGAGGTCAAGTCCCTTATCCCTATATTTTTTATTGATGTATCTGTGTGCATGTCTTTTGCTCAATAGAAGACAAGATTTGCAGATAGACTGCGTTGTGTTTGTCTTTGTATCCCAGTACCTAGCAAAGAGCCTTACCTATACATGGGAGGTGCTAGTGTTTATTGACTGACTGATTGACTGCTTTAGAAAAGTTTATTGGATTAGATAGAAAGACATAAGACTCAAAGAGACAGGACAAAAATAAAGATCCAAAATGTCACGGAAGCAGGAAAACCCTTAAAATAAGAAAGAATGATCAATAGTTTTAAAAGTGCTAGAGGATTGAAATATGAGGAAAAAAGAAAGTCCTTTGAATCTAGTTAGAAGAAAATCATTGGTGACAATAGCTGCAGTTTAGTGGTACTTTCAGAAGTCAAAATGCGAGATTTTAAGAAGGATATGAATGATGAGGAAAAGAGTTGATGTAAAATATTCCTTGAAAAAGTTGAGGACAAAAGAAATCAGAGAAATAAATACTAGCTAGAAGAAGCAGTAAGATCATTATTTTTCTTAATTGCTATGACCGTTTGTAGATAAGGTAATTCTGTTCAAGTTTGATAGAAAACGGAAGAGATACAATGGAGTGGGTAGGATGTTTGAAAAGAAGGGCATAATTAGAATAGGAAATTCACCCTAGGTAAGGAATAAAAAGTATTCTGAGCACAGGTGGAGAGTTGAACTTCATTTGCATTCAAAAAGCATTGACTGGGGCAGCTAGGTGGCACAGTGAGTAGAGCACCTACCCTGAAGTCAGGAGGACCTGAGTTCAAATCTGACCTCAGACACTTGACACACTTACTACTAGCTGTGTGACCTTGGGCAAGTCATTGAACCCCAATTGCCCTGCCTTCCCCCTCCAAAAAACATGAAATGAAATTTTAAAAAGCATTGATTTCTCCTACCTGGCAATGTGCCAGATGTTGAGGAATATCGTTAACGACTAAGAGATCAAGAAGGACCCTCTTTAGGCCATACCCCTTGAACCTGTTCTTGAATGCAGGTAGAAATTCCCAGAGACTGAAAAGAAAGAAGAGAGGCTGAAGGTAAATAGATGGAGATACTTTTTTACAGAGAAAAGTAGAAGAAGCACCAACTAGATAACTTCAAAATTCTCATATCATCATCATCTTTTCATTAGATAGTGAAATTGTCAATGATGAGAAAAAGAGTAATTACAGTATCTCCCATTTATAAAGCACTTTAAGGTTTGTAAGATAATTTACAGGCATTATCTCATTTGATAGAGATGACTTTCTAGTCATTGTGGGCTAAGGATCTTCAGGTAGAAATCAATAGAATAATGAGAAAAGCTCTTCCAGAACTCCTCCTATCTACTTAATCTCTTTCTCTCATAACTCTAAGGAGTTAGCATATTAACAATGCTCAATAAAACATGATTAACTAAGAATATAGAAAAGGCTCAAAAGGGGCTTTATTATCTCTTTAATTGGTGTCTCTTTACTTGAAATTGATTGTATTCAAATATCAATTATAAGTGGGAAGTTATATAATCCCTGAAAGGTTCAATGTTATTTTCTATAAAAATGATATAATACTCATCTACCTCATTGCTATATGGTTGTTGTTGTTGCTTCTGCTGCTGCTGTTTGTTCTCAAAAAAAGACGTTGAGAAGGTGGTGTCATGACTTGTAAGTGAACTGGATTCAAGTGAGGGAGGACTGTGCAAAGTTACCAACCTCACTTTCTCTTCCAGAGCCCTTTGGGTGCAGGGTCAAGATATAGATCAGGACGACCGGAGATGGCCTTGGATACAGTAGGAGACCTTGGCCTTTTTAAGCTAAGGTCTTTCCCAGGTCTCAGTTTGACTGAGATTCAGTAATTAAAATGAGGCAAAGAATGGCCTTTTTTTACCTAGCTTATGCTAATTTTGGCCTAACAATTAACACCAAGAAAACACAACTGCTCCATCAACCAGCACCACACCACCCAAACATGGAACCATCAGTTACAGCAAATGGAAAAGTTTTGAATGCTATGGATAAGTTCACTTACCTTGGCAGTGGTCCAGGGATGTACACATTGATAATGAGGTTGGCACATGCATTGCCAGAGCTAGCTCAGTGTTTGGGAGGATCTGAAGGAAAGCGTGAGAGAGAAGAGGTATTAGACTGATTACCAAACTGAAGGGCTACAGAGCTGTTACACTGACCTCATTGTTGTGTGTCTGCGAAACCTAGACAATACACCAGTGCCATGCCAGGAAAATGGATTGCTTTCATTTGAATTGTCTTAGGAAGATTCTGAAGATTACCTTACAGGATAAGATACCAGACACTGAGGCCCTTTCTCAAACTAAACTGCCCGGCCTTCAAACTGTACTGTTCGAATGCCAAATTTATTCTTACCAAAAAAGACTACTTTATAGAGAACTCAGACATGGTGGTCAGAAAAAATGATACAATGACAGTCTCAAGGTCTCTCTTAAGAACTTTGGAATTGATTGTGTGACATGGGAGCCAGTGGCACAGGACTTCCCAGTATTTGAGAAGGTATTGCGCTCTATGAGCAAAGCAGAATTGAAGTAGCTCAAAATAAACAGGAGACGCACAAATTTAGAGAATCCATCCCAAATATTCACGTAGACTATTTGTGCCTGACCTGTGATAGAACATTCCAAGCTTTTATTAGTCTGAGCAGCCAAAGGCCGACACACTGTAACCTGACTCTAGCATAATGATGTCACCTTGGTTTTCTTTGAAAATAAAGGACAACGGCCACCACCAATGTGTGTGTGTGTGTGTGTGTGAACCTGGGAGGGGAAGATCCTCAGGGTTTCTAGACAAAAAAGAAACAACTGCTATTTACATTCAATCTAAGCCATCAGGGCCCAAATAATGACCAAGTGGGGTTGGCGTTGGACCTATTGTTGGCCAATCAATGACAGCCAAAGTGATCTGAATTTAAGAAAGAAATCTAGCCCATAAACCCCAAGATATCTCGTAGGGTTTCAGGGATCAAAATTTACATTCATGGCCATACTGCTTTACAGTAAATCCTACAATGATTTTTTTTATAATATAACACCAATATTATAAATTTTCCTAACTTAAATTGATTTCAAATGATGAAGCCAAGCTGCCTCCAAGCTTTTGTGTGCTGATTGCTTTTGATCCCATCTAAAAGAGGCCAAATGGGTTCCATACCTAGAGGGGAGTCTTTCAAGGAATAAATCTTCGTTTAGGTGATGATAGTTCTGCTTTTGGGTCTGTACAGAGAAACAGCCTCACTTAGAAGATTTAGGCATGAAATAATCATTAACCATATCTCTTCACCTAATAAGGTCCTCGTTTACTAATATGTGTTTCATCCAGGTATGGTGGGCACCCAGCAACTGGGAGAAACTGATATTAATATGTCAATCCCACAGGATTGGAGGGACACCAGGCTACCTAAGGAAAAATAAACCCACTTAGAAGAGCAACAATCTCCCTAGCAGCTACTGTGGCTGTGTAACACCAATAATACCAGCATACAGAAGGGCTGCTAACACAGATTCTTTGATCTGCTTTACTAAGGAAAGTGACTTTAATGGGTTAACAATCTCAGTTTAATCAAACATACATATATCATTCACTTAGTTCAGGGGGAAAAGATCAACCCCCTGAACTTCAAGGCAAATACAAACAGAAATTACAAACATCAACAGACAGACCTCGTCTGATGAATCACAATACATAGTTACCAGAGAAACACCAATATCTGTCCGGGTTGTCAAAGCCAGGGGGCAGTTACAACAGCTTGCCCAGAGTCTCAACACTCCTTCCATGAGTGAGCCCCAAAATTCAAACATGAAGCTCACCTCAGTTATATCCTGTTAGGAGCCCTGGGGACTCTGACCTCACCCAGGCTGGGTGTGTGAAGGTTCCCCAACCCCAGTATCACATCGTATACAAGTCAACGACTCCTGATTGTCTTAGTGCTAAGAAACATTCCAAGATAAGATCCCACTTTACCAGCCCAATTCAAACAAAGGCCAGAATCATTAAAGGCACTTAAGAAAAGAACAGCAAAAAGCCCTACCCTGATTACCACTACACACACTGTGTTGAATTTATACTTCATGTGAAAATTTAGTCATGAGACCACAGATTCAATGATGCACTGCAGTAACCAAAGTATAACAACGGAGAATCTGAAAACCAGGCAAAATGAGGGATATGAATCAACAGACTAGGAATGAAGGAAGGTCAAGATGGTGCAGGGGTGTTCAAAGAGCAATAGCTATTGAAACATGAAAGTAGGTAATCATGGGAAAAAGTCTAGGTTTGGAGACAAATTAAATGAAAGTGGGGGAAATGAACTAGAATAGATGTGAGTAAACGAACCCAAGGTTATGATAAGGTTTAAGAATAGATTTAGTGGGAGTGAAAAAGAGGCAAAGTTAGGATAATAAGGGGTGGTTGTTGGAGAATGGAATTTCAAAGTTCTTAAGGTGATGCAACTGTGAAAGACGATGGTGTAGCTATATCAGTGTGTGACTCAAGCCAGGCAGAGAAATGATGTTATCAGAGTTGAGGTCAATGAATTGGGTGGTCATGTTAACTGGATTATCAATCATAACATGAATACTGATACCCTGGTAACTGAAGGTAAGGCTAAGGATGAAGAGGAAGATCTTGAGCTAGAGAGTAGAATCAATTTATAAACTTTGAGATGGTAGACAACAGTACGAAGGTGAGAGCTATACAAACAATCACTCAGTAAGCATTTCTTAAGTGCCCAATATGTGCCAGGCACTGTCTAAGCCAGGCACTACTAAGCACTGAAGATTCAAAGACAGGTTAAAGATAGTCCCTCCTTACAAGGACCTCATTTTCTAATGGATGAGACAATATGCAAATAAATATGTGCAAACAAGCTATGGACAGGATAAATGGAAATAATCAACAGGTTGCATGGACTTCAAAAGAGGAAAAGTTATTAATGTATGGAGTGGAGGAATGATCTGGAAGCAGCAATGGGAGTAATAGGATGTATGGCCACTGTTCTTAGCACTGTGAACCAGCAAGATTGTAAGCTCTTTGAGGACAAGGGCCATCTTTTTCCTCTTTTTTGTATCTCCAGCACATAGCACAGTGCCTGGAATGTAATGGGGTCTTAATAAATGTTTGTTGATTGATTAATCAAAGAATGGGAAAAGGAATAATTTCCAATAGAAAAAATTGCAGCTAATGTAGCTTCCTTAGAGGAGAGTCAGTTTTAAACTAAAGAAAAGAGATGAATAAAGTAGTAAAATGGAGGGGAGTTGACTGGGACTAGAGCTGAGCTTCCTATGGAAGTATTGGAAGAAACTTGAAGGAGGGTAAATTCAGCTGCTGTGTGTTTGTAGTAGATTGGGGGTGATCAGAGTAGGGATGATGGTTTCAGTTGTATGGGCTTGCAGACTGCTTTGGAAACAGTGAAACTGTATGATTGCCATCACAAAAACCAATTCAGGAGAGGTAGATTACATAATCAGATCTCTTTTTTACTTTTTTTTAAACCAGATGAGTGATCTTAACAATTTGCTGAAGTCCTATTATGGAGAATCTCTCCATCTCATTTGCAACTTGTAATATTAGAGATTGTCTAGTCACTGAAAATATGATTGACTTATCCATGGTTACACAGCTAGAGTTTGTTTGAGTCAGAACTTGAACTCAGGTCTTTCTGACTCACAAGCTACTACTCCTGAGAGTGTGGATAGGAATTTGAAGGCTTTATAGAGTACATCTGCATGGATTTTCTCTCTAGGTGATAGTCTGCTCTGTGATAATGTTGTGATGTTCTATAACTGTTAGGTGGAGAGAGTGGCACAGGATCTCACCCCTAACAATTCTTCTGCTCCTTTGTAATCCCTGTGTTGCTTGGCAACTTAGAGGATGGCTCAGTCTTCATAGGGTGTATTAGCAAGGCAATAATCACGTTATAGATGATAATTGTCAATATGCCTATGTAATTCTGTATCACAAAATATAAGAGACTGTATAGAAGGTAGAAGAAGTAAACCATTTATTCAGAAACCAGAGAACCAGATCCCAAAACCAATAAGTCTAATCCATCATAGCAGCAAAGAAATTAATACACAACATCACAGCAGAGAGCCGAGCCATTCCATAACCTTCCCGCCCCCTGTTGGGGCCTTGCCACCAACAAACACTCACAGCACAGTCAGCACAAGTCTGCTCTCTCCCTCAGCTCTGAGAATTTCCTGCTCCACCCTTCCAGTTCCTCTCCTTCAGCAAGCTCCTCCTACCACATGTGACTTAGGCTTCCCGTGACATAAGCAGGCCACATGAGCCTATTAATAGATGGGGAAGATCTTGAAATTTGAATTACCATTACATAGGATCTGACTTATCTTAATGAGTTCTGTGTCTTAGGACTATTTGTTTTTAATGAGAACTACTAGAAACAAAAAAAATCTTCTCTATCAGTGTCATTTAAGGAAAACTAAAATTGGGAGACAATTGGATCGAAAAAAGTACTAGGCCCTCTCTCCAACCATAATCACACTATGTATGTGACTACCTCTTTTGCCTGTCTTTCTGGCAATACTCTTCGTCACAATCATCACTGGGCAATTTGTATTAAATATATGCTATTTATTATAAATCCTTCTGATGCCTAAAAATATTGAACCAATATCTCCTGAAATAAGACTCATGTTTTGTGATAATATAACTTTAATGTTTTTTCTCCTTTAAGTGCAATATTTTTCTTTTTTCCCTTTCCCAAAACTTATGTCTAGTGTTTTTTTCAGTAATGTCAGTTTGTGACCCTATTTGGGGCATTCTTGGCAAAGATATTGGAGTAGTTTGCCATTTCCTTCTCTAGTTCATATTTCAGATGAGGAAACCAAGGCAAACAAGGTTAAGTAACTTGCCCAGGGTCACACAGTTAGCAAGTGTCTAGGGCCAGATTTTAACTCAGGAAAATGAGTCTTCTGACTTCAGGCCCAAAATTCTATCCACTGCTCTATCTAGCTGCCCAAAACTTAAGAATTTCATGATTTTATGCTGTTAAACAGTTACTGTGCTCCATTTCAGAAAATATTTTCTACTTCCTTACTTGTATGGTTCTGTAAGCTTAACAAATTAATGAGGGGAAGTTCTTTGAGCTAATCAGATGAAAGAGGTCATGCAAATATCTAAGTTTCATTCTGATGACTCAAAGGATGGATCTGTAGATGCAAAATATAGCCTGTCCCCCAAATCTTCACCAGAAATGAAAACCATGGAAGGAAGCTCTAACTGGAAATGTCATTGGATTGCGGTTGGACAAAAAAAAATCATTGACCCCAGCAATAAAAGCTAGGTTGAAGTATCAGACCCAGAGACATCCCCTGTAATTGACTGTGAAGCACACTAAGGTACTCAAAATTGAGGGATCAAGATAGAAAATTATAGAAGCGGCATGGGAGAGTTGATGCCTAAGAGCCCTAAAAATCCCATCATAAAACTGAAAACAAAACAGAAGGGACCACGTTTCTCAAATATCCTCTAATGATTCCCTCTCTTGGCATATCCTGTATTTATGCCTTCCTGTTAGATATCCATCTAGACAAAAATCCCCTGACTGGATAAGACAATGAAACCTTAAGTCTGCCATCACTGTCTTTCTTAGTCATCACCATGATGGAATTTTTTTTTTCGGAAATAGCTGTGTATTTATATGCTGTTTTATGGTGATTCCTGTCTTACTCCAGCCCATAATTCTCTTTTTACATCATTTCTCCTTCACTTCCTACTTTGAAAATGTGAGGATATTTCATAATGCTCAATCACTTTGCTAACTCCCTTTCCTTTCCTTCCTTCTGACACACCTGTTGTAGATTGGTTGCAGTCAAAGTACTATCATTAAATTATGTTATAGGAAGCTTGCTTCTTAGAGATAATTTATTTTTTTTAATTGGACCAATCTTATTTGTTCTACTGTCTATAATCAGAAATCCTCAGGAAGAATGGATTCAAGCAGAAAAACTTCTTTTACTGAAAGTCTCCAGTTGCAGGAATTAATTGCGGCACATTGGAAAGAATATTAGCTCTTGAATTAAAGGACCAGGATTCAAATCCCATCGCTGAGGTTTAGTTTCCCTGGGATTTGGTTTCCTCATTTCTAAAGAGAAGAGTTTAATTAAACAACTTCATGTATCCCTTACAACTCTAGATTTAACAATCAGGCATTTAATAAAGTAGGGGCATCTGGGTGGTTTGGTGGAGAGCTAATCCTGGAAGTGGAAAACATGAGTTCAGCTGTGCCTCTGGCACTTACTAACTGTGTGACATTGGGCAAGTCACTTAATCTCTTTTTGCACCAGTTTCTTCATCTTTAAAATGGGATAATAATAGCACCTGCCACATTGGGTTGTTGTGAGGATCAAATGAGATTAATTGTACTTAGCACAATGCCTGGCACATAGTAAATACTATTGTAAATTTTACTTAGCTATTATTGTTATCGCTATTATTATTACTTTTACTGAGTACAAGGAATTGTTCCAAACATTGGGATACTAAAAAAAATAGTCCATGGCTTCAAGGAATTCTCATTCTATATGACGGATACAACATGTGCATAAATGGATTGTGTGTAAGTGTGACATATAGAGTAGATGGGTAGCCATAAAAAGAAAGTCATTAGCACCTGAGGGGACAGGAAAAGGCTTGCAGAAGGTATCACTTAAGCTGAGTCT
>CM053627.1:176624861-176661317 GCA_028646595.1 Phalanger gymnotis
GTACTTGATTGATTGATAGAAACTTGAGTGCTAACTAAAGCAGAAACAATATACTGGAGCTACCTTATCTACAACACAATACAGTACAATACAATGCAATACAATACCACCAGCAGTTACTACGTGCCAGGAACTGTGCTTAGCACTATTCTATCTATCCGGTTTTGATGATGGAGGAACTATCTAATGCAAGTCAAAAAGCACTTATTTAGTATCACTATATCCAAGAAAAGAGAGGCCATGTGCCCATAGTGCATAGAATTAGCTTTAGGGTAAGAAAAAGAAGGCTTCAAGTCAAGGCTGGGATACTTACTGGCTGTGTGATCCTGGGTAAGTCATTTAACCTCACAATGCAACTATAACTTGCAAAGAAGTTGATCATGTTCCTTGATGGAAGGAGTTTTCCACAAATTAAACCATAGGTCTGAAGACTTTGTGCCCCACTTCCAAAAATCAAAATAAAACAAAAGATTTAAAAATAATAACTAAAGCATAATGTGAGGCATTCAACATACACAGACAAAATATAAATGATAGATAGACATATGAGTAGATCCCTCCCTCAAAGAATTTAAAGTAGTAGTAAATCCTACAAGTTTCCCTCAACCCTAACCCAAACCCTACCTCTCTCCATGGCAACTCCAAGACCATAGCGATTTTCTGCATCAGAAACCTCAATGGATCCAATAAACTGGTGATCTCCAAAGACCAAGCTCCAAAAGCCCACCAACTTACCTGGAGCTCTAAACCAGGAAGGAAATTACATGTGAAAACCTGAGTCTCCTAGAGGAGATGCCTTTTAAATGTTATCCTCATTACTTGCACCTTACGATGCAGCTGCTGACTAATATGGTGTTAGGTAAATAAAAGATTTCTGCCTGCAGGGCAACTATATGGCCCCTTCCTAGAGTCCTAAAATTCATTCTCCATCCTCTCCACCCCCATATGCACACACACAAGTATAGGCTAGAAGTTATTTCTCAGTGAAGAGGCTGCAGCTGAACTATTATACTTGACTAAGTTCCAGATGATTTTTGCCTCTTGTATTTTCTGCAACAGTAACTCAGCAGCATGCCCATACAAAGCTGAAAAAAATGACAACCATGACAGTGACAGATAAATGAAAAAGAAAAAAAAAAGGAAAATGAATCAAAACCAAAGCCTTTACAATACTGAGAACACTGATGAGCTAAGTCTGTGTGGAATTTCCCAAATAAACATAAAAAGAATTATCTTGCCTTAAATAGAGTACTAATATCAGGGTTGGTGTATTATAGCCTTTTTCAAGATGCCTGTTTTAAATGTACAGACTATTCTTATTCATTCTGGGAGTAATTTTCAGGCAAGTCAATAACTGGATGTAAATATGTTTTTCTTTATAATGATTAGCAAGGTGAATTTCTTTCTAACAATAGGAGTTTTATAACACTTGGTTTTGCAAATGAGAAAGTCAGCTCTCTGGATTTATCTCCCTCAATTCAATTCAAACAATATTTATTAGATACCTATTAGTACTCCTCCCACATACCTCTTAACTACACTGCCCCTCCATTTATGCCTTTTCTCTTCACCCATAAATCTCTTAAAATGCATGAGTAATAAATTGTAAATTATAAAAAGTGCAGTAATTAGATACATTAGAAGTTCCAGGCACTGAGCTAGGCATTGGAGATGCAAAGACAAACAGAAAGCCCTGCCTTCAAGGAACTTACATTCTTCTGGGTTAAGGGGAGATACAACATTTACACTTTCTAATCAGCAAGCACTCATGGTCAAATGTGTTTAAGAAACAGTGACCTCTTTCTTAGTTATCCAGCTGTTCTATGATAATATAAGTTAGGGCACTAACTTTCTGAGTTTAATACTTTCTGAGTTTAATAGGTAGCAGAGAAGGAAAAAAATAGAATTTCAGAGAAAGACTAGTATATTGGAAAGGTTTTCAATATGTGGAATCAGTAGATCTGGATTAAAATCCTTGCTCTCATGACTTCTACTTTTTTACCTTGGATAAGGTCACTTTTCCTTTCTAGATTTCCACTTTTACATCTGTTAAATGAGATATATATGATTTCCTTCTAGTTTTCAATCTATAATATAACCATCTTATATGAGACTGTATTTACATAGAGCTATTCCTCAAAGTCATTTCATTAACAATCATTTGTAAATTACAAGTTATACTTGTTCTTTACTTAATATGACATTAATTCAGTCTGAATAAGGGAATTGGTTTTTCCTGAGATTTTAACCTACGTGAAGCTTTTGGCATTAGTCTAGATAAGATGTTAGGATTTCAAGCTCAAAAGAACACATAGAACTCTAGATTCTCTTCTTCCAACAAGAAATATACAGGAAAGCAAATATATTGTAAACTATAAAGAAGAAAGATATTCTCACTTAGCCCTTGGGAAAAGTTAAATATGATTGCTATACTCCTTTCCCGCATCCCGTAATCTGTAGAAGACTTAGATACATATGTAAACAATATGTACATATGTAGCAACTATGATAAAACATATTCGAAAATATTTCTAAAGAGCACCAGATGAAAAAATATACTTTAACAATTTTTCTGTGCAATACATTTGTATCATTTTATATAAACTCGACTTCAATTAAAAACGTGATGTAAATGAGGTTTCAACCCAGCAAATGTCCTTTGAAAACTGGAAATACTATTTAATGATGATGGATGTCAAATCAGCAAGTATCTAATAAGTACCTACTATGTTCCAGGCACTGTGCTAACAGATGGGAATACAAAGAACGGCAAAACTAGTTCCTTCTCACAAGGAGCTAACATTTCAATGGAGAAGACAACATACAAGTAATTATGTACATAAAGGATATATACAGGAAAAAAATTGAAGGCAATCCTAGGGGGAAGGTAACAGAATGAAAGGAGGCAGGAGATGGCAGAAAAGAACTTTTGGGGAAGATAGGCTTTGGACTGAATATTGAAGCAAGTTAGAAAAACCAGGAAGCACAAGTGAAGAGAGAGAAGATTCAAGATATAGAGAACAGCTAATGAAAAGGTAGTGTGTCTAAAGAGCATCATTCTTCTACTCTGGATGTGAGAAGAGAGAACAAAGTGCAGGAAGACTAGAAAGGTGGGAAGGGTGCAAGTTATGAGTGGTTTTAAAAGTTGGAGTATTTTATATTTAATCCTAAAGGTAAAAAAAAGACATAATCAGTCCTGAACTTTAGCAAGATCACTTTGGTAGCTTAGTGGAATATGGACTAGAATGGGGAGAAACTTGAATGATGGAAGACCAACTAGTAGGCTATTGCAATAGTCTGGACCTGAGGTGATGAGGACATGGACAAGAGTAGCATCTGTGTGATTGGAGAGAAGACCTATACTAGAGATGTTGAGAAAGTAAAAAAGACAAGACTTACGAACAATATGAGGTGAGCAAAAGACAGGAGCTGAAAAAGCTACCTGGGTGTGAGAGAAATGTGTGAGCTGTGAGCCTGGGTGTGAGAGAAATAATTATTAATGAATAATGATTTGGGAAGATTGAGAGTTCCCTCTTTTCTCTATCCTTACTTCAAGATCTCAGTCTCTGAAGGTTGAGTCAACCTTCTCCTCTAGCCAACCCCACCCAACCTTACAAGTAATCTCTAGTCTAAGGTGAATTTCATTCAATAGAGCTTGGGTGAAGAAAGACCCATTTGTCTAAATTGCCCAAACTAGGGGTACTCTGAGTATAGAGATAGTCTCTGTCCAAGGATGACGTGATGTCACTCTCATCCCCTCATTGAAATAAGGCCATTTCTCTTTGTAAAGTCCACCTCTCATTCATTGTTCATCAATCAGAGTTGATTGACTTCTTTTTGAGCATTCCTCTTCTAGAAGGACATATGAACTATGAGCCCACCACAGTGATGATCTTTAGTCTGAGAGAGGCCAGATGGCCACCCTTTTATTAAAATACTGGCATTATTAGTAAGATGATTAAACTACCCAAAAATTATGTCTCTCAAACCTTTTTAAACACCACAAATGAATGGAAGATTCATGTTACCCTCAGTAATAATATGAAAGTTAGAAAAGGGCATAATTTTGGTGGGGGAATAATACATTCAGTTTTGAATATATTGAATTTAAAAAATCTGTGACACCAAGTTTGAAATATCCAATAAGCTGCTGGAGATGGGAGAATAGAGGTCAGAAGATATTAGGGCTATGTACATAGCTCTGAAGATAATATGCTCAGAGATGATGATTGAATACATGGGAAGTGAGGAGGTTGCCAAGAGAAATAATACGAAGAGATGGTAAGCGGTCCCAAGACCAAGGCTTGAGTTATACCCTCAGTAAACAGGTGTAACCTGGTAGAAAACCTAGCAAAGGAGACTAGGGAGGAATGGTCAGACAGGTAGGAGAATCAGGAGAGATCATTGTCCCAAAAACTTAGAAGAGAGTATCTAGAAGATGACTGACAGTATAAAAGCCTGCAGAGAGGTCAAGAAGGATGAGGATTTAGAGAAGGTTATTTGGTTTGTCAATTAAGAAATTATTGGTAATTTTAGAGGGAACAATTTCAGTTGAAAGATGAGGTTGAAAACCAGACTGCAGAGGGTTGAGAATAGAATGAAAAGAGAGAAAGTGAAACCACCAATTATAGACAGATTTCTCAAGGAACTGAAATACAAAAGCACAGGGAGATATTAAACAATAACTACTGAGGACAGTCAGATCAAGTGAAGTTTTGTTTTTGTTTTTGTTTTTTTGAGGATGAGGAAGACATGAACATATTTGTAAGCAGCAGGGAAGTAGCTTCTAGACATGAAGGGATTGAAGATTAGAGAGAGAATAAGGATGATAGAGGGAACAATCTGTTAGTGAAAGTGAGATGGAATGAAATCAATGGTTAATGTAGAGGGATTTGCCTTTACAAAGAGAAAGGTCAACTTTTTAGATGGAACAGGGGTGAAGGAGAAAATGGAGAAAGACTTCTGAGAGGGGAGAATGGGAGCTCTCAGCAAACATCCTTAGCTTTTTCAGTTCAATTATGAGCCAAGGTTCTCAACTAAGAATGGTGTAAGGAAATAAAATAGATGGTTTACAGAGGGATGAAAATGTTTTGAAAAACTGCTGTGGTGAAGGGGAGAGCGATCAATTAGAGAGGTAAAAAAGGATTGTCCTGTCCTACTGCAGCAAGGGCCTTATTAAGATTACGAAACGTAGATTTGTAGTGGACCCACCTTGGGAAGCTTCTGGATTTTGTTTGGTTTTATTTTGTTTGTTTGTTTTCCAAACAGCTATGCTGAAGCAAGGAAAAAAATTGGTTAATTAATGTAAATCTGATGTAAAAGTTATTTAGTGAGTAAGTAAGATGATTGTTTTTGAAATGCAAGAGATGTAGTTCATTGCCTCTTACCTAGAATGGCAAAATTTTATTCCCTTTAAACTGAGCTTAGAGTTAATCGGGAGAAGTCATTAGATCATCTAGCATCTCTCATAACTCTAGATGACCCTCAGCTTCCTGCTGCCTTTGTTTTCTGTATATTTATTCAGGGCCAGTTTCTTTCATCTACAATAATGATGTTGGTTCAAGTGATAGTAAAGATAATAATAATATTGAAAAGGTTTATAAATCACTGTCTTTATAAGAACACTGTAAAATAGGTAACTCAATTATTAATATAAGCGTTTCCCAGATGAGGAAAAAGGTTAAGTGACTTGATCAACTTCCTACAACTAGTATGTGTTAGACATGATACTTTAACCTAAGTCTTCTGATTCCAAGCCCAGATCTCTTTCTACCATACCACAGCTGCCTAAATCCACACATGCTAGTTGTATACTTGTGAATACTCAACAAAACCTTACTAACTCAGGTTAATCTGTGTTAGAAGTCAGAACTAATGATTGGGGGGCACTGAATCTGTGATTTCATTGACATTAGGAACTCCTAGTGAGAATTATTATTCATGAGAATTATTATCTGCTCCTATAGTCCCACAGTCTTAGATCATTTGCCTAGGACAGTGAGAGGTTAAATGATGCGGCCAGGGTCACACAGTATATGTCAGAGACAAGACATGGACACAAGTCTTCCTGACTCCAAAACCAGTTTTATATCCATCATGACACTCAACCTCTCAAATTAATTTCTTCTTCCCCTGTGGGTCACTTTTCCCATTGGTAAATTTTTCTCAATCCTCCATTTTGAGGAAGGACCCATACCAGGCACCCTTCATTCTCCAGACCTTCCCCCAACCATCACACTAGCTAGATGGTACAATGGATACAACACTGGATCTGGATTCAGAAATAACTGAATTCGAATCCAGTCCCAGAACTTAATAGTTTTGTGATCCTGTCATCATTTATCCTCTGTTTATCTCAGTTTCCTTATGATCCTGGGCTGTTGTAAGGATCAAATGAAATATTATTTATAAAGCACTTTACCAACCTTAAAAGCACTACTAAAAGCCAGCTATTATTTTCTTATGTGTTGCATTGTCCCATTATACTATAAGCTCCTTGACAGCAGGGACTGTATTTATTTTTGCTTTTATTTGTATCCCCCAGTACTTAGCACTGGGCCTGGCACACAGTGAATATTTAATTAATATGTATTGACTTAATTTCCACCTATAAAGGAGGAAGAACTAAAAAATATTAAAAATTAAGGCAGTTTTGTTCCTTTTGAGTGCATGTAGTTGTCCAATAAATATTTATTAAATAGCTACTGTGTGCCAGGTGCTGGGCAAAAGTGAATCAGTTCCTCCCTTTATGAAAATTACATTCTGCTGGATGGATATGACATAAGTAGGGATAAGTATAGAGGGAAGACTCCCTTCTACGTATGTGTACATATGTTATCTCGATTTATCTTATCTATGCATGTGTTATATCCCTCTAGTAGAATGCAGGTTTCTTTTGAATTATATGTCTACATATCTTATTTTCTTTATTTTTTCCAGTGGCTAGCACACTGCACTCAGAGGATTCAAATGCCTGTTGTTCCACTTACTCTCTGTATCACCCTGAGCACGTAATTGTTATCTGGTTATCAGTTTCTAATCTATAAAGTTGAAGGATTGAAACTGAGGTTCTCTAAGGATTATTCCAGCTTTACATTGATGATACTATGACCCTATGACTAGAAATTGCAGGACAGGTACTTATGTGTATTGATAAAGAGCATTTCCTCACTGGAAATGTCCCCACAGCAATGAAATCAGAAATCTGTACAGACTCTCCCCGCTCCTTAACATTCCAATAGCTCATATGATGTTATACAATCCTAGAGTCAGAGATCAGTGATCTAAGGCTGAAAAAGGGATCTTAAACATCGTCTAGCCCAACCCCTTCATTTTCGTTGAGAAAACTGAAGCCTAGAGAAGCTTAAGTGACTTGGCCAAGATCACAACTGGTAATTGATGACAGAGCTGGTATTTGAACTCAGATCCTATGACTCCAAGTTCAGCCCTCTAGATTCAGTAGTATAATCTCATAGCCAGAGCTTGAAAACTGTGTGTTTATGTGTATATATGTATGTATGTATGGGAGGGCTAGCATGTTTTTAGTAAAGACTTGTAAGGTGAAAAAAAATGAAACAAAACCCTTGAGTGCCTGAATAAAGTTTGTGAACATTCTTTTGGCTACTTTTCTGATCTGTAAAAGCCAATATTTCCATCTGTTACAGAAAGTAGAAAAAGGGAAAATCTGGGTTACACTTCTCCAAACTGGGTTTCTAAAGATTTGAGTGGTGACATATACGGACAAAACTGGAGAAAGAATAAGTAAAAGCAATTAACATTTATCAAGGAGAATTCTGCCCTACTGTTGGCAGAAAGCTCAGAAAGTCAAAGCTCCAGCTGGCTCTGCTCCACACATTATTGCCTAAGAGTTGATACCCAGCATTAACTTTGTATTGGTTTTTCTGTCTGACACTCAAGAATATACAACCTAGGGAGTTTTTGCAGTACAATGATTGGGAGCAATAGAGGTTGTTAAAAAAAAAAAAACCCTGATTTTTTTTCTCCTCTAAATTCTCAAACTCAGCATTTCATTAAAAGAAAAATTCTGTATTTACTGGGTAAGCAAGAACATTAGGCTGTAGATGAAGCTAAGTGGGTTAAAACCATATTTACCATATAGAAACTGTAGTCAATTTAGGTTTTTATATTACAATGCAGTGACTTTCCATTCTAATAGCTTTCAACTCATAATAAGGTTATTTTGTTAAAAGAGATTCTTTTCCTCAACGTTTTTATGAGCTTCAAAGCAATCATTTTGTTGGCAGACTGAAAAAAAAAAGGTTACTTGTCCAAGTGTTAACACTTCTGCTCTACTACAATAGCCTCTGTTTCTAGTCAATCATCCACAGTAATAAAAGTGATCAGCTTTACCAAGTGTTCCCCAGAAGCAATTTCTCTCTTTCACAGCGGCACCTATCCTGCATGTTGCAATGTCATTCTATTCTTTCCAGTTCAAAAGGATTTCCTGGGTTCTTAACAGCTCAAAATACGCTGCCCCAACGTTGTCTAAAATGTTTTTAATCACAATGGCCCAGTTCTCCAGTCAATTATTTCCATGTAAAACTCCACTGGAAGTCAGTAGGTTCTACTGAGGTGTGAGGGCTTCTGGGAAGAGACATGAGGAGACCTCATCTAATGCAAGCAAAATAGGAGACATGTTAATTTAATACCTATGAGTTGTGTTAAGGAAAATATGGATGATTTGAGAAATATTTTATTAGTACTTTTTATTTTGTTTATCATTGTCACTTTCCAGTAGCCTCCATAGAATCCTACTTCTCTATTGTGATAAAGAGAAGCAGTTAAGCAAACCAGGTACTTAGTCTGGTCCAAGGGTGGGGAACCTGCAGCAGTCTTGAGGCCGCATGTGGCCTCCTAGATCCTTAAGTGAAGCTTTTTTTCAGTCAAATTCAGTCAACATTTTTCAGTCAAAAAGGCTACACTTGAGGATCTAAAAGGCCACATGTGGTCTCAAGGCCACAGGTTCCCCACCCCTAGCTCTGGTCTGACAGCATATGAAGAACCCAGTGTGGTCCATCACAAGAGAAATATACCTGGCTCGATCATAAATTCTCTTCTGAAATCAGGCATTAATTAATTACATTAACCTGAATTCTGATCTCTTTTAATGTTGTTTTCCTTTATGGTATCATGGCTATTGTCTTTGTTTTTCTTCTACTCTATATTAATTCATTTAGCCTTCCCAAGAGAAAGTTATATATTTGAAATAGATATTTTCTTTCATAAGAAATAATTATTGAAGAAATATATATTTTTTAAATTACAAAATAAAAGAATGACATAATTATAAAAATGAAGGAATTGTATAATACATTCTAGTTCGAAAGACTAAATTGATTGTAGTCATGAAAACTGCTAAAAGTTGAGAAACCTACAAACATTTTGTAAAGGATAATTTTTAAAGACGTTTTGCCACTATTGTCTGCTCTGTAAATAAGTGAAATGTAAGTTACTGTGGACTTACAGCATGAATGAAATATGATACTAACAGGCTTTTCATAATCTAAAGTTTTGGGCTTAAAGAATTTTCAGTCTGGAGTACACTAAATTAGATGATGGCACTTACTGGCAAATTTTTATTTTTATAGCCCAACTCTTAGATGTCATAAATATCCAGATAGAATAGGATGAAAGATTTCTGGGAGTTGGGTAATTCTTCAGGCAATGCAAGATATTCTAACGCTCTGTAGGAGAAGGGAGTGGATAGCAAGATCCACAGCAGAGAAGAAGAATTATAAAATGTCCCCAGAGGAGTTCCAGCAATTATAAATCATCATGAATACAATAACACATAGCTTAAGTACTTAACTAACCCAAGTTTTCAATTCAGCATATCGGATAGTTTTTTTTTAATGAGAAATACATATTGTTTATTATAGAAATCAGTAGACAGGTAGGCTTTATTTAACCATAAGCTTTTTTAAGGGGTGGGGAGCTAAATGGTCCAATGGATAGAGCACCAGGGCTGGAATCAGGACCTGAGTTCAAATCCAACCTCAGACAGTTACTAGCTATATGACACTAGGGAAGTCACTTAACCCTGTTTGCCTCAGTTTCCTCATCTACAAAAAAGAGCTGGAGAAGGAAATAACAAACCACTCCAGTATCTTTGCCAAGAAAACCCCAAATGGGATCACAAAGAGTGCGACATGACTGAACAACAGCAAAGCTTTGCAGGAAGACAGTTGTTCTGCATAATGAGGGCTATCTATACTGCCAGGTAATGAATGATATTTTTGTTATATTGATCACTACTTTCTCAAATTGTCTTCATTTTAATCACTCTTACTTTGCTGTTCCATCACGATTAGTTTAAATTACATTTGTAAATTACAAGGAAATAAACTTTAAGGTCCTCTGAGACCCAAAGATAAAGTCGGTCACTATTATTTTACCACTCAAACCATATCACAAAGTGGAGACTGGAGCACAACAGTTTTTAATACATAAAACGTCATTTGAGTCTGCATATAGTGGTAGGATGAAAGGAGCATTAGATTTGGTATCAGAAAACTTCGATGTGAGAACTTGTTTCACTTCTCTGCACCTTTATTTCCTCATTATTGAAATGAGAATAAAAATGCTTGTATTACCAAATACCAGGAGGTGAGGATCAAATGAGACCATATGCTTAAAGTACTTTAATATTATTAAATAAATATTAATATTAAATGTTGCTATTATTGCTATCATTACTATATCATTCTGATTTTTTGGAAGCCATTGGATAAGCATGATCTAGGCATAAGTCGGTATGCTGCTATTATTCTTTTGTATTTCTTACACAAGTGGATTATCATTACTATCAAATGTCTGTAGAGTGCATTTCTTGGGGCATTTCTAATGTTTACCTTTAGAGGGTAAAACTAAGGTGGGAAGACCTTATTTGATTAGTACTAGAAAGCAATTACCTTAACTAATTTTTATCATTTCTTCCAACACCTTTAATCATGAACATAAGGTAAGGTGTTAAGCCTTTGTTTTCCACCAAAATGCAGATTCAAATATATAGAAATTATATGGAGTGTTCCTGATTATGACCAAGACTATCTTTGTTCTAGCTCTGTGGTTGCAGTGATACCTGGCGAGTGTTATTTTAAATATAAATAGCTCACATTTATATAGTGTCCACTAATTAAAGTAGAAGTGGCAGGGGATAAGACTTCTTGTAGAAATTATGGCACTATTTTCTACCATCCTCCAAGGTACTCTATCGTTCCTCAAGAAGTTCAATACCTGTCTCACAGTTTTTCTCTCCGACGAGGTCAGAGCTGGGACAGCTGGTTCAAATTTGAAAGAATTCACTTAAACCTTTTTTTGTAGCCACTGGGAGCTTTATTGACACAAAAGCAGCAGGCTAGCCCTGGAAGAAGGACTAGCAGTTCACAGAGGAACAGAGGCTTCTTTTTATAAGGACGGGATAAGGGAAACAAAGGGAATTTGTATGACCCAGGGTGGGGGGAGACAAGGAATTCCATGGTCCAGGATAAAGGAAAGTTATGTAGTATTTCAAGATAAGGAGAGGAGACTTTAGGGCACCAGGAAAAGAGCAACTGAACCCTTAGGGCACCTTTGTATCAAGAGACTTTAGGGCATCTTCAAGTTAGAAGATAAACCAGGGAAAGGGCAACTCAACTCCTAGGGCACCTTTGAATCCACATCATCTTCATCCCATTTCCTGCCTTCATAACAATGCATCTCTCATTTATGTCCCCTTCTCACTTTAACATACATAGCAATACACTACACAACCTCACTTCCAATTGGCTCGGTTTGCTCTTTTCCTATAAATTAATTTTCTACTCTATCTCAGCCACACAAAAATGGTCAGACCTTCCCATCACCCACAAATGATCTACTTCTTGTTCATGAACTCTGTACTTCCTTTAATTATAATCTCTTTTTCTCTTAATGCTGTTTCTCATCCTCACTGTTCCTCCATTTCTTCCACCCCTCAGTTCTTTCTTAGGGCATCATCCTTACTTGAGCTATACTCTCCTCTCTTTCCTGTCTTGAATCCTGGGAGAACCAGTTCACTTCTACACTATCTCCTCCATGTAAGTGCTCTGTTCTGTTAATTATTTCCTATTTATGCTCTATATAGCTTGCTTTGTATATATTTGTTTCCATGTAGTTCCCCCATTAGATTGTAAAGTCTTTGAGGGCAGGGACTATCTTTTGCCTTTTTTTAACCCCAGCATTTAGCACAGTGCCTGGCACACCTAATAAATGTTTATCAATTTGAATTTAAAATGGTTACTACTTTATGATATAATTTGAGATTAGTTTTTATGAGTCCCTTTAATTTTCATTTTTATTTTCCTTATTTTATTTGACATTCTAGATCTTTCATTATTCCAAATAAATTATATTATTGTTTTGCTCAATTCTATGTAACATCTGAATATTTTTGATCCATATAATACTAATTCATAAATTAATGTAGATAATATCCTATAATAATCTCTTTCCTGAAGTTTAGCAATAAAGAGAAGGAGAGAGATCGTACAGTAAGGAGAGGAATGGAAGAGAAGGATTAAATGAAGGAATCTTCCTTTCTCTTTCCCTTCCCCTTCCCTTTCTTATCCTGTCTCCTCCTATCTTTTCTGTCTTTTCCCCTCACCTATCCTCATCCCTTCTTCTCCCTTCCCAAGTCTTCTACCTTTTCCCTCCTATTCTCTTCCACATTTCCCTTCCCCTTCTCTTCTCTCCCCTATATTAGTTCAAAAAATAATTTAAGAGTAAAAAAGGAGACATTATATAGAGAGAGATTGTGTGTGTACATATACTCATTGACCCATATTTACTATTACTAAGCAAATTCTTCCAACTAAATCAAAGAAAGAAAGAAAAACTCCATATATACACTATTTATAGAAACACTTTTTATGTACAGTAAAAAGAAATGCTGGAAACAAAAAATGTATCCATCTATTCAAGAATGGCTGAATGAAGTATGGTCAGTCGGTGGAATGGGTTAATGCTACAGCATCAGGGTGGTGCAGAGGACCTGAGTTCAACCCTAGTTCTACCACTCTGTCATGTATTACCCAAATAATCTTGACCTAGATTTCCTTATCTGCAAAATGAGAACGCCATCTGTAAAATATATTATCTCTAAGGCTCCTTCCAGCTCCAACTCCTTGATCTCTGTATTCTCTGGAATGACAAATATAAAGAATTAAGAGAAACTCTGGATCACTTTTATTAACTGATGCAGATGACGAGGAACAATGAAAAGACAATATATGTCATGAACACAAA
Organism: Phalanger gymnotis; assembly: GCA_028646595.1. Taxonomy (NCBI): domain Eukaryota; kingdom Metazoa; phylum Chordata; class Mammalia; order Diprotodontia; family Phalangeridae; genus Phalanger; species Phalanger gymnotis. The sequence continues at coordinate 176,638,146 of CM053627.1, forward strand.
AACATAAAGGAAGACAACACTAAAAGACATCAGAATTAAGATTAATTCTTTGACCAGTTTCTTATTTCAAAGAAATAAATGATGGTGAAGCATAGTAATGCAAAATTGAGTTTGTATACGAAGAAGAACCTACAGAATCGCCATTAGTAAGGAAGTGCTTTAACATCTTCCTCCCAGGAGTGATTACAAATCAAAGTACTATAGATTAGACCTTGGGAAGGACTTAGAGACCATCTAGTCCAATTCATAAATTTTATAGATGATGAAACCAATTCCCAGCCAGGTTAAGTGACTTCTCCCAGGAACACAAGTGGTTGAATGGCTAGGCCAGGAGTTAAATCTAGCATCTCTCATTCTAAATACAGCAGGCTTTCCATTGTGCCATATTAGGAGGTCATATTTTCCTTCTCATAATAGCAAATGATAGATATTGAATATAGCATGTCATGGATGCTGTTAGATGTAATTTGTGTTTCAGTTTGCTTTGTTTAACTGTTTTTGTTTGTTACAAGAGAGGATTCTATTCAAAAATAGATATTGGGAAGGGCTGGTGATATAAAAAGTAAAGCAAAAAGCATCAATAAGATATTTTTAAAAAGAAAATATGAGGGAACCGAAGTGGCTAGAAATATAGAAATGACTAAGGAATTGAGTTTTAAGTTAATAAGAGGGGAAATAGAGTGAGATGCTATTAAATCAATAGATGAAAATAAAAACCAGGGTTCAAGAATAATGAAAGCAGTAAAAGTGAGACAAATTAATAGGCTTATAAAGTAATGAGGCTATGGGGAGAATAGAATGAGTATTTCATCAAAAACTAAAATGAGAATGGAAAAGACAGTTGGGACTTTATGCTCATCTCTGGCAATTATCAAAATATTGCATTCTGTACCACATACAGTCAGAAACAAATTACCTCAGGTGCACAATCAGGCAGCAAAATCCTAAATCAAAGCTGAAACTGCTCTAAGATTAGTCAGTGAGGGAGAATGTTCTCTGGCAAAATGCCTCATTGATAGTTATGGCTTTTGGTAGGTAGCAAGGGACCATTCCCAGTCAAATAATGTACTTGTTTTTTTTTTAATATGACTTTGACATGTTTTTTATTTATCTTATTTTGATTTTTCTCTAATTTTATATTGTAGAAACTAATAAGTATTGTGTGGTCAGCTTTTATGAAATATTCAAAAGAAAAAAGGAAAGAGGAGGAAAGGAAGAAAAGAAAGAGGAATGGAAGGAGGGAAGGGAGGAAAAGAAGGCAACAGAAAGAAAGAAGTAAAGAAAAAAGGAAGAAGGAGAGAGAAAAGAATAAATGGAGAAGTTAAGATCATTTTGGAAAGGATGTTGTTTTGGATGCTAGTCTAAGATGTGCTTCTAAAACCAATTCTCTCGTCTTTTTTGATGGTAGAATAAATCTAAGACCATTCATTTCACCTTTATGGAAACATGATTTTGGTGGGGAAAATGTTCTTTTGTTCATAATTTACTTTCATTTGATCACTTTGCTGTGTGTTTGGAATGACTTATGTTGTCTCTTTTCTTTCAAATACTTTTTAAAGTGGATTCAATCCCCACAAGTGGCTTCAGATTGACAGCACTGGCAAATGAAGTCTTTGATTTATCTACATTGTGTATAAAGAATGAAAAATGGCTGTGCAGCCTTCGCAAGCACTCCTTCAACCTTATTCTTGAAATAAGGTCTCAAGAACAACCAGATTTAAAGAATTACTCAGACTCCAGATGCGTTGAATCTCTGCTTATCATCCTGAGACTATCAAGGATATTATTACCTCTGAAGTGTGTGGCATAAATGTAAATTCATACATTGATATGGTCAGAAGAGGGAGAAATGGCTATTTGGGTCTTAGACAAAGGTATGGGAAGTTTCTCCAACCTTCCATAGTGTTAATGCCTTTTCACTATAATTTCTAAAACTCTATATAACAAAATACCAACCACAATGCCTTGCAGGCAGAAATAACTGTGGGAATGATGAGGTAAAATTGATCATTTTTTATGAAATCATTATCCATTAAATCCATGATCAACATGTGGGTTCCAATTATGCCTTGGAAACCAACTAGCTGCAAAACACCGAATAAGTCATTTATCTTCTCTAAATCTGTTTCCTCATCTACACAATAGTGTATAAGAAAGAATCATAACAATGATAATAATATCACACCAAATGATTGTGAGGAACAAATGATATGATATTTGCCAACCTTTAAATTATATGTAAATCTCAGCTCTTTTTAATAAATATCAAGAAATCTCAAGAAAATGTCATATACATTTGAGTTACTAAAAGTGGTCTACATTTAAAGTTTTGAAATATTAAGATACTAAATTCTGAAAGGACCTACTAAGGAAAATTTCAAATATTGTCCTGATGAATGCTATAACTGAGTTCTAAGACACTCCCTAGAAGACTGTCTAGGAGATGATTTTTTCCCCCCACAGTAACTCAACAACCCACTGTACTGCCTGGAGTATGTGTGTTGGTAGGTAGAGGACCCATGGTGATGAAATCATAGATCCCTGACATATTGAAACATTCAATTCATTATAAGTTTTTTCTTTAAAGCATGAAATTAGTTTCTTCCATTTTAATTTTAATTGGGTTGCATTTTCTCTTAATTTATTTCAATGTTAACTTTTTAAATAGCTTTTAAAAAAGAGGGAGAGAGGGAGAGGGGGAAGAGGGGGGAGAAAGAAGGGGAAGGAGGGAAGGAGGGAAGGAGGGAGAGGGAGAAGGAGAGGGGGAGAGGGAGAGAGAGAGAGATCTCCCCATCTGTCTCTGCCTTTTGGATATCTTTACCTGGATGTTGTATAGACTTCAAACAATTCAAAAACAAAGCTCATTATCTCCACACATAAATCTACTCTCCTGCTAAGCTTCTGTATTGAGGAAACTACAGTATTCCCAAGCACCCAAGTTTGCAATCTTACAATTTTCTTTGACTCTTTCTTCTCCCTCACTCTCTATTTCCAACTCTTTCTTATTCTACCTTTACGATACCTCTCAAATCTATGCCCCTGTCACTTACAAAGTTATTACTCTAATTCAGGGCCACATTATCTGTTTCTTAAACTATGATACTAACTTCTAAATTGCTCTCACTGTCTCCAGTATCTCTCCTATCAAATCCTTCCTCCGCACAAGTGTCATAATAATCTTCCTAAGACATTTCCTAAGTGACTGTTACTCTCCTGAGAAACCTCGAGTTACACATTTTTGCTGCTCACATAAAATAAAAACTATTCATCTGGCATTTAGCTCTAATATAATCTGTCTGCTATCTCCTTATCCAGGCATTTAATATGACTCTCCTTCATACATTCTATATCCTGCCAAACTGGACTGTTAATTGTCCCTCAAGCTCAGCATTACATTTCCCATTCTTGTGACTTCACACAGACAGTCCCCCATGTCTGTAAGGTACTCTTTATCTCTGACTCTTTTTTTCTTAATTCAAGACTCAATTCAGGTGCTACCTCCTGAGTGAACCATTCCCTGATCTCTCTAGTTCTCAGTGTTTTCTCCCTCCTCAAAAATATTTTTATTTACTTATCTGTTTGTATGTTGTGTTGTTCCCACCCATAAAAATATAAGCTACTCAAGAGAAGGAATCAAGCCTCATCCTTGGGTCACTCCCTTCATCCCCTGCCTTTGCTCCTACATACATGCTGCTGATCTAAGGTGGAGAAAGTTACAAAATCACGATGACTGATTTCACTAAAAATTTTGTTACAAAATCAAAACTAGACCTAGCTTCGAAGTAGCAAGGCAATTCTTGTATACTTCTCTGATTAATTTACTTTGCTACTCACCACAGTGGCTCTTCTAAACATTTTAATCCCTCCTAAAACCTCCCGTCGCTTCCCTTCACTCCACTATCTCGGCTGAGAGCCTTGTTTCACATCTTACTGAAAAAAATGAGGCCATTTACCAAGAGCTTCTTCTTCTCTTCTCTTGCTTATCTCATATCACCCAAATGTCTTCTGCCACTATTTCTTTCATTATCCTTGATGATGACGAGGTGGACCTTCTTGGTGCCAAGGCTAATCCCTCTACATGCATAAGCGATCCTATTCCATTCTGTATTTTCCAAGAGATTGCTTCCTCTATCATTCCCATTCTTTTATTTATCCTCAGCCTTTTCCTGTATATTTTCCTGTATAGGAAAGATGCTTCTCTACTGCTTACAAATAGCTCACTCATACATAGTTGTTTGCATGTCATATCCTCCATTAGGTTGTGATGTGCTTAGGCAGGAGGAACCGTCTTTTGCTTTCCTTGAGAAGGCCATCTATAATATATGCTTTCATGTCCTCTCTTCTCCTCTTCTTAATTCTCCACATTCTGGCTTCTGATCGCATCATTCAACCAAAATTGTTCTCCCCAGAGTTACCATCCAATAAAGTTATCTTTATTGCCCAATCCAATGGCATTTTTTTTAATCCTCATTCCTCTTAGCCTTTCTACATCCTTTGACACTGTTGATTACTCTCCTCTCCTTGACATTCTCTTCTCTCTAGGTTTCTATGATACTATTCTCCTTGGTTTTCCTTCTACCTATCTGAGCTCTTTAATCTCCTGTGCTGGATCTTCATGCAGGTCACAGCTACTAACTGTGGTTGTGTATTTGGGCTCTGTCTTGGGTCATCTTCTCTTCTCCATCTATAACATTTCATTTGGTGATCTTCTCAGTTACCTGAATTCAATTATTATCTCTATGCTAATGATTGTCACATCTCCTTATCCATTGTAAACCTCTCTGCTGACATTGACTCTTAGATATCTTGAACTGGATATCCTGTAGACATTTTAAATTCAATATATTCAAAAGTAAACTCACTATATTTTCTTCAAAACTCTTCCAAATTTCCCTTTTACTGTAGAGGGCACTACTATTCTTCCAATCACTCAGGCTTTCAATGTAAGTGGCAGCCTTGATTTGCCACTCTCTCGTGCCCCCCATATCCAACCTATTACTAAACCTTCATTAACATCTTTCCTCTGTGCCTCTTTGGCTCTCCTCTGACGCTGCCCCCACCCTACTACAGGCCATCATCACCTCTCATCTGGATTATTGAAATAGCCTGCTGTTTAATCTCCCCACTCCAGTGCATCCTCTACTTAGCTGTCAAAGTATTCTTCCTAAATAGCAGATCTGACCATGTCACCTCCCTACTCAATAAATTCTGGTGACTCTCTGTCATCTTCAGTATCAAATACAAAAACCCTTTGGCATTCAGAACCTTTTATAACTGATGTCTAGTCCACTGGACCTTTCACTATGGGAGACCTGTCCAGTCTTTTTATACTTATACTTTCTCCATCCCCCACCACATACTCTTCGATACAATGACGCTGAACTCCTTGGTCTTCCTCAATTAAGACACTCCATCTTTTGACTCCTGAACATTTTCATGGGCTGCTGCCCATGCATGTAGTATTCTTCCTTGTCATCTATACTGCCTGGCTTCCCTGGCATCCTTCAAATCCCAGCTAAAATCTTACCTTCTAAAAGAAGCCTTTCCTGATCCCTCATAATTCTATCGTCTTCATTCTCTTGATTATTTCCAATTTGTCCTGTAAACATATATAGCTTCTTCATACATAGTTGTTTGCATATTGTATCCTCCATTAGGTTGTGATATGCTTAGAGGGGAGGAACTGTCTTTCACTTTCTTTTTTATTTCCAATACTTAGAACAGTGCCTGGCACACAGTTAGATACTTAATAAATCATTATTAACTGACTGACTTTTGTTTTTGTTTTGTCTTAGTTTTTCATCACCTTGCATAGTTTCTTGTATATATTAGGTGCTTAATAAAAGTTTGTGGGATTGAATTGAGTTGCAAACCATAGAGGTCATCTATCCTAATCATCTTATTTTCCATGTGAGGAAACTGGGGTTCAGAGTTAAGTGACTGGGCCATGATCACGAGGTTAATAATGGAGAAAACGATCTAATGTTCTTTCCACTATACCTCATAATTCAATGTATGCTCACTTATTTGCATCCAGATATAAAAAGAAAAGAACAAACCCAGTAGTATACTGTCATGATCTGTAGGAGAATGAAATTTGTTTGGCCAACCTATTTAGAAATAAACCTTGTAAAGCCCAATAATTAAGCTCAAAAGTAGTTACTTAGTATAATTGTATTACTATACATTTTCTATCTTTTCAGTGATGGGAAAGCATGGATAAACTTAGAGTAAAAGCAGTAGATTGATTACAGTTCACCTCTTAATCATTTGTGTCCAGAATTTTGAAAGAGCTTTTGATTGAAACTCTAGAGTTGATTTCAAGCATAGGCTTCATTTCTTACCTACCTGTGTTACCTCAACGAAGTTTCTTAATTTCTAATGCCTTTATTTCCCTGTCTTTAAGTGATGGGGTTTGACTAGATTATTGCAAGCATACCTGCGGATCTAAGGATTCCAAGATCTTGCTCTTCATTTTTAAATTATTTTCTACTTCTCCCATAGTGAAAGGTCCAGTGGACTAGACATCAGTAGACCTAGATTATAGTTTTAGCTTTGCCACTAAATACTGATACAATACCTAGACAGTTATGTCACCTCTCTAGGTCTAAGTGACTTCTGAGGTCTCTTCGCCATCAAGGATACTATGATTCTGCAATGGTGTATATACGTGTGTGTGTGTGTGTGTGTCTAACACATATAAAAATATATGTATATATACATATATATGTAATTTTTAAAACATTCAATGAAAGACCTGAGCTACGAACCTAGGTTCTATGACTCCACATCTAGAACTCTTTCATTACTCATTAGACTATATAACATTCCATACAGGATGTGTCATAATGCTGCTGTATTTTTTTTTTCCCCAGAGGAACAAAATTATAGTGTTAAATGTGATTTGGAGGGGGGGTGGAGCCAAGATGGCAGCTGGAAAGCAGGGACTTGCTTAAGCTCCCTCCCAGGTCCCTCCAAACACCTATAAACATGGTTCTGAACAAATTCTAGAGCTGCAGAACCCACAAAATAGCAAAGGGAAGCAGGGCTCCAGCCCAGGACAGACTGGATGGTCACTGGAAAGGGTCTATCACACGGAGCTGGGAGCGGAGCAGAGCAGAGCCCAGTGTGGGCTGTGCCAGGACCAACCAGACTGGAAGCAGAGTGGAACAAGCGTAGCACCCTGAATCAGTGAGCTGTGGCAGTTACCAGACTTCTCAACCCACAAACAGCGAAGACAACAGAGAAGGTTAGTGGGAAAAGCTACTGGGATAGAGTGAAAGGAATTCTTGAGCTGCCACCACCCCAGGGGCACTGGAGGTGGTGCAGCTCTGAGGCTGCTTCCAGAGCTACAGCTGCAGTGGCCTCTGGCCCCAGGCCCACCTGGTGGGAGGAATTAAGTAGCGGATTAGAGCAGGAGTGCAAAGCCTGCTTTGCCCTGGCTAGATTTGGGCTGAAATCCCAGTTGGCAGTTCTCGGGGGAGAAGGAGCACTGGTGTGGCAGAGCTTGCTGTGTAAAAGTAGCTCTGAAAATAGCAGCACAGCCCCTCAAGCTTGAAACAAAGTACTCTCTACTCTACAAGCAGTCATACCCCGACAAAAATCTCAAGGGTCAAGTAGTTGTCTGGGAATATGAACACACAGCAAAAATGGACCCAGATTCAGACTCAGACTTTAGAATCTTTTTTTGGTGACAAGGAAGACCAAAACATTCAGACAAAAGAAGTCAACAAAGTCAAAGAGCCTACATCAAATCCTCCAAGAAAAATATGAACTGGTCTCAGGCCATGGAAGAGCTCTAAAAGGATTTGGAAAAGCAAGTAAGAGAAGTAGAGGAAAAATTGGGAAGAGAAATGAGAAGGATGAGAGAAAAACATGAAAAACAAGTCAATGACTTGCTAAAGGAGACCCAAAAAATACTGAAGAAAATAACACCTTAAAAAAATAGACTAACTCAGATGGCAAAAGAGCTCCAAAAAGCCAATGAGGAGAAGAATGCCCTGAAAGACAGAATCAGCCAAATGGAAAAGGAGGTCCAAATAACCACTGAAGAAAATACTACCTTAAAAATTAGATTGGAGCAAATGGAAGCTAGTGACTTTATGAAAAATCCAGATATTATAAAACAGAACCAAAGGAACAAAAGAAAATGGAAGACAATGTGAAATATCTCATTGGAAAAACCACTGACCTGGAAAATAGATCCAAGAGAGCTAATTTAAAAATTATTGGACTACCTGAAAGCCATGATCAAAAATATGAGCCTAGATATCATCTTTCAACAAATTATCAAGGAGAACAGCCCTGATATTCTAGAGTCAGACGGTAAAATAGAAATTGAAAGAATCCACCAATCGTCTCCTGAAAAAGATCACAAAAAGAAAACTCCTAGGTATATTGTCACCAAATTCCAGAGCTCCCAGATCAAGGAAAAAATACTGCAGGCAGCCAGAAAGAAACAATTTGAGTATTGTGGAAACACAATCAGGATAACCCAAGATCTAGCAGCTTCAACATTAAAGGATTGAAGGGCTTGGAATGTGATATTGTGGAGGGCAATGGAGTTAGGATTAAAACCAAGAATCACCTACCCAGCAAAACTGAGTATCATGCTCCAAGGCAAAATAGGGATTTTCAATAAAATAGAGAACTTTCAAGCTTTCTCAATGAAAAGACCAGAGCCGAATGGAAAATTTGACTGTCAAACACAAGAATCAAGAGAAGCATGAAACGGCAAACAAGAAAAGAAATTGTGAGGGACTTACTAAAGTTAGACTGTTTTGTTTACATTCCTACATGGAAAAATGATGTGTGTAATTCATGAGACCTCAGTATTAGTGTAGCTGAAGGGAATATATGTATATGTATACATATATATGTATATATATATATATATGTATATGTGTACATATATACATATATATATAGACAGAGGGCATAGGGTGAGTTGAATATGAAGGGATGATATCTAAAAAATTAAATAAAATTAAGGGATGAGAGGAGAAAGGGAGAGATAGAATAGGGTAAATTATCTCACATAAAAGTGGCAAGAAAAAGTAGTTCTGTTGGAAGAGGGGGCAGGTGAGGAGGAATGAGTGAATCTTGCTCTTGTCAGATTTGACTTGAGGAGGGAATAACATACACACTCAGTTGGGTATCTTACCCCATAGGAAAGAAGGAGGAAGGAGATAAAAAAGGGGAGATGATAGAAGGGAGGGCAGATAGGGGGAGGAGGTAATCAAAAGCAAACACTTTTGAAAAGAGTCGGGGTCAAGAGAGAAAATTGAATAAAGGGGGACAGGATAGGAGCGAGCAAAAAATAGTCTTTCACAACATGAGTACTGTGGAAAGGTTTTACATAATGATACACATGTGGCATATGTTGAATTGCTCACCTTCTTAGGGAGGGTGGGTGGGCAGGGAAGAGGGGAGAGAATTTGGAACTCAAAGTTTTAAAAGCAGATATTCAAAAAAAAAGTTGTTTTTGAATGCAACTGGGAAATAGGATATACAGGCAATGGGGCATAGAAATCTATCTTGCCCTACAAGAAAGTAAGGGAAAAGCAGATGGGGGATGGGGGAGGTGTGGTGACAGAAGGGAGGGCTGACTGTGTAATGGGGCAATCAGAATATATGCCATCTTGGAGTGGGTGGGGAGGGTAGAAATCGGGAGAAAATTTGTAATTCAAAATCTTGTGGAAATCAATACTGAAAACTAAAAATATTAAATAAATAATAATAATAGAAAATTTTAAAAATGTGAGTGCCCTGAATTTGTGGCTGGCACCATTTATGGCCACTGTGAATTAGTATGTTACCATTTTAAGCGCCCCTCACCCACACCTCTCTGTGCCACCATTTTGTTGGGGTTTTTTAGAACAAAAGAAATCAATAAGACCTCCCTGGAAGAACTGAAAAGCAAATCAAAGAAGTATTCAGCCTTTATAAAGAAGTTTTGAAAGACGTTTTCCTGGATGGTGTAGAAAATTATACTGTTCTGACCCTGAGCTTATATGAGCCTGAAATGTTGATAGCCCTTATGTTTCCGCTGCCTCAGGATTGCCTAGGGATTATAGATGATCATGCCCTCATCGTTGTTGAATATGTATGTTGTGTGAATTCAAACTGCACAGGCCATCTGGGGGGAGACAGGCTTTCTCCAGCATTGTTCTCATCTGAAGTTTATACATGAGGGATATGCATTTCATGGGGAAAATTAAGAAGTCACAGCAATCCAAACATGCTCCATTTTAGAAAGTTCATTGTGTGCTTTAGGGCTAAATATTCACAGCATGCATTTTAAAGATGCAATTAGGGGCAATGATGCACAAAATTGCATGTGCAAAGAAAATATTATTTTTAGAAATGCATTTGAAACATCTAAAGCAGCTAAAAATAAAAGATTGGACTGCCCAGGTGAGAACCTGTGGAAATTTTAATGACCTCTGTTGTATGTAGAGCTAATCATATTTCCAGCTATTTCAGAAAGTTGATTTCACTGAAGCTCTGCAAATGTTGGGAAATCTTGCAGCCTCTGAACTAAATGATTCCTCATGGCAAGGGATTCTATGCATTTGGTCATTATCTTATGATATATTAAGCACAACTTAATTGCTTTCATAAAGCAAGTTAAATCTTTGCCATCTTATAATTTATATCCCTTAGTATGAATGATTCAGAGCTGGAAAATGCAATCTTCTAACCTTTAACCTTCCAAATTAACAGTATTTCTTCATTAAGTTAATGCATTTTTTCTTAGATCACATATGATTTTATGTTTGAATCATTGCTTTTTGCTATTAGCAACTGTGGATTAATCCAGAAGCAGAGGCAACATCTGGTAATCTTGATATTCTTCCATTAATAAACATGTCACATGCTTATAGGTACAATAATTAATAATAATAAGCTATTAATTGGTAGTGTTGTACTTGGAGTCTGGAAAATGTGTTTGAATCCTGCCTCAGACATTTAACACAGAGATCTGCTATGCACCAGCCAGTGTGTTATGAGGGTTAGAGATCGAAAGTCTAAGGCAAAAACAGTCCTTGCATTCAAAATTATACTCTGCTGAGGGTGAGAGAGAAACACAAACATAGATAAGTAAATTCAAAAGATATACAAGATAATATTGTGTCCTGGTGTACCTAACAAGTCTGAGGAAATCAGGAGAGACCTGGTGTCAAAGATAGCCATGTACTCTAAGATAAAAATGTAGAAGGAATGGATTCTAGACATGAATGACAGTTTGTGCAAAAGCATGGAGGTGGGAGAGGGAACACCATAGCAGATACGCCATTTTGACTGGACAATAGAGTATATGAAAGGCATGTTGTACAATACGTCTAGGAAGGGAGGCTTTAGCAAGACTGAGAAGTACTTTTAGCCTTATTAATAAAGATTAAAGAAAATTCAATTATACTTTTCTATTGAAAATTATTTTTTCCAACTCTTCCTCTTTGCTTGTGAAAATCCTAATCATTCACAATCCAGCTCAAATGCTTCCTCACCCAAAAAGTCTTCTCTGACACCCCCTCCTACCCAACCACGACCAATCAATGATCTTTCCTCTTATTTTCGTGATTTTCCAGGTAAAAGCAATTGTGTTTCATGTGATTGTCCTTCATTTACAGGTTGAGGGCTGAGGAGGGAACCAATTATAACTACAATACATTTGTTTAATATTGTGCCCTATAGCTATTTGTTTTGGTGTCTCATCCTCCATACATTATAAGGTCCTTGAGGGCAGAAGCCTTGTTTTGTCAAAACTTTGTTTTTTTCTCAGTGTTTGTCATTCAGTGTTTCTCTCAGTGCATATAGAAGATGCTTAAGAAACACTAGTTATGGCTGTCAGTTTTCAACTAGAAGAGCAGTAGTTTTATGTGCCTGTTTAGGTCTGCAAAAGGTTATTCTTATATATTGCTGTGTTGGGAAAAACCGAGTGAACCAATTTAGCAAACAGCTGCCATGCTGAACACGTCGCTCAAATTGATATTTCAGGAAAGTAACCTTCACCATCATCACCCAACTATCCTAGAGGATGGTATTTATGGAGAAGAATCTCAGAGCCTTTTGGAAACTAATCTTATTCAAAAGCCACTAGTGACCTAGGACAGAGATTGAGGCTTTCATCCCTAAGTATACTACCAAAACACTCACTTTTTGTTAGGAATGTTATGCCCATTTCAGTGGATCCAAGACTTCATTGATATAGACAGTCTAATTATCAATGAAGAGCATTGTCCATCCATGCTTTCTCAGCTTCTAAATTCACATCAAACACCTTGTCCTAGAAATATTCTATGTACCTGTCCTTGTGCTAAGTGCTTTAAAATATTACTCCATTTGATCCTCGTAACAACCCTGGGAGGGAGGTGCTAATCTTATCTCCACTTTACAAATGAGGAAAATGAAGCAAACAGAGGTTAAGTGATTTCCCCAGTCACATTATGTCGAAGCAGGTCTTTCTGACTCCAGGCTCAGAATTCTATCCACTGTGCTACCTACTTGTAATATCAAGTGTTGTATATTCATACACAATCTTCCCTTGTCTCTGACTTCTTGTAATAAGTGTCTTGCTTGTATTTCTCTTGGGTCTTTATGCCTATGCCACCTTAATTCTTCTGCTCTGTTTAGTGATCAACACTCCCAAAATAAGATTTCCAGAAAGCCTTTTCCATGATTCACTTCACACCCTCTTTGATCACCTCCTCCAAAGCTTCTTCGCACCTAGCCTTGCCACTATACTCTTTTCTCTTCACCACTCCCCTCCACTTCTGGAACCAGGAATCATAAGTAAATTATTTCTGCCATTTTTCCTGGACAGGATGTGTCAGTGTCCTCCCCTAAAGCCCTACCGACTATCTGTATCAGTAAGGCAACAATAACAGTGTAGATGATAATTGTCAAAATGACTATGTAGTTTTGTATTGGAAAGTATACGAGACTCTCCACATAGAAGGTAGAAGAAGTAAAGCATTTATTCAGACACCAGAGAACCATATCCCACAAGCCCTTTGTCCAATCTATCAGAGCAATAAAGTATTCCATACATAATAACACAACATGGAGCTTTGCCATCCCAAAACCTCTCCAACCCCCTGCCGGGGTCTTCCCCAAAACAAATTCACAGTACAGCTAAGTCAGACTGTTCAGTTCTAACTATCATAAGGGTGGCCATTAGTAGCCATTAGCAGCCATAACTGCTCTCTCTCTGCATTTCCTGTGATATAACTTCCTTTTCCTGTCAGGAAGTTCTTCCCACCACAATGTGATTTAGGCTTCTTGTGATGTAAACAGGTCACATGACCTATTAATGGGTGGGAAAAATCTTCAAATCCAAATTGCTATCACACCATCTTTACTACTTTCCAAGGATACCAAAGCATCCCTCCTTGGCCGACTCTCCCGGTGTTTTGTTTGTAAATGTAAGTTCCTTGGGAGCAAGGATGCCTTCACTTTTGTATCTATATACACAGCACATAGTGGCATGCTTTGGTATATAGTTAAGTGCTTAATAAATGCCTTTTGATTCATTTATACTATTTTATTCTTGTCCTTGACATTCCTTAAATCCTTCATTCAGGATCTACCCAAGTCACTGTGAGTCTTCCTCTCATTTAATATAATTGTGAATGCAATGATCTGTAAACTATCCACTTGCTATCCTTTGATCTATACCTTTGACTATCCCATTTCTTTTATCTATTACACTTGTTTTCAATGTCTTTTATGCTACTTCTCAAGAAAAAAAGACATCTTTGAGAACAAGTTGCCACTAGCTCATACACTTCTATGTGTTTTTCCGTTATCCTTTGGGACTTGTAAAGTATGATCTACAAAGATCATGGTATTGCATGACTCACAACCATATAGTTTCTCTAGTAACATACTGTTTTTTAAAAAGAGTAGTTTGGTGTTTAGAATCACTGAAAATATAGTTTCCTATATATTTAAGATGATTTCTGTACACTTTTATCCTTATTGAAATGCTTATTTTCCATTGATTAACATCTCTAAGAAATGTTAATAATCTGTATCTTTACTTTTGCCCCATTCCTATTACTCAGTTTGTTTTAAAAAAGTTAGATTGGTACTGTCATAATTGCATAAAGTATTTTATTTTCATTTTAATCTTTTCTTGAATCACAAAATATTAGATTTAGATGGGTCATAAGCATCCATCCAGTCCAACTCACTATCATCCATTCAGACTAGGCATCCATGTTACAATATATCTGACACATGGTCATATAGCCTTTTGCCAGTGAAGAGGGGCCCATTACCTTCTAAGAAATCCCATTCTACATCTAGATAGTTCTAAGTGTTACAATGCAGACTGATACTTCTAATAGATACAGGCTATGTATAACCCTGGGTAACTCATTTGCCATCTCAGTGCTCAAAGAAATAGTATCTAAGTTGTAGAGAAGGTCTCGACCTACATTGGTACAAAGAGTTTCCTCACCTAGGAATTCCCTATACAAATGAAATTATGGATCCAGTCCCTATCCCTAGGTGCTAGGAGATCGTATAACCAAATGGCACCTACTTCAAAGTTAATCTTTTGATAATAAGTTATTTCAATTATAAGCTGAATTTTCAGCTGGAAGTAAGCCTATACTTTTTATTCTGTGTAAATCAGTCAATAAACATTTATTAAGCACCTACTATGTTCTAGGCACTCTGCTAAGAGCTAGCAATACAAAAAAAAACCCGATAATCCCTGTCCTCAGCTAGTTTACAATCTAAAAAGAGAGATAACATGTAAATAAATATGTAAAAAGCAAGCTATATACAGAATAAATAGGAAATAATTAACAATAGGAAGTCACTGGAATGAAGAGGAACTTGGGAAAAGCTTCCTGTAGCGGGCAGGATTTTAGTTGGCACTTGAAGGAAGCTAGGGAGTCAATAATCAGAGTGTGGAGGGAGAGATTTCTAGAAATGGGGGACAGCCAAAGAAAATACCCAGAGTTGAGAGATGGAATGTCTTGTTTTTGGAACAGCCACAAGGCATGTCCCTGGATCAAAAAGTATGTGGCCAAGAAGACGGGAAAGGTAGGAAGGAGCTAGTTTATAAGGGGCTTTGAATGCCAAGTAACGTTTTGTATTTGCTCCTGGAGGCAATAGAAAACCTATCTGACGGACAGAAAAAACTAAATCACAAAGATACTGGCTCTTGTTTGTATATATGGGAAATTTAATGATTTTGGTAGCCAAAGTCTAGAAGAGAAGAAAGCTTGAACTTACTTTGCAGGGTTTTATCCCATTTATCACTGTACAATTATTTTCTAAAATTATAGCTTTGCTTCTAAGAAATATTCAGAGGATTCTAAGTAAATTCTGGGTATTGCGTGGCTCTTATTGCAATTTAAAAGACATTTAATCTAAGGCCATTTGATACAGAACATTTTCTTCTGAATTTAATAGAATTCTTTCTACAGCAATTATATTAACTCTTTTTTTAGTCTAGAAAAAGTAGTTGTGAACAATGAACTATACAGATGATCATATGGTAGTAAGCAACCTAAGTATCAAATATTGAAAATATTGATAGATTTATACTTATAATAGTATGTATATTAAAGAATTAATATTAACATTTGTCATGAATGATAATGACAATTACCTTGTTCATCATTATTTAAATGGAGCTATCTTGGCCTTGATCCATGGAACTCTTGCTGGCAGGAATAAATATGGTTCAAAGGCAAACACATCAACTGGCTGATTTTTAAATTTTATAAGTTTTCACCAAAAATGTGAATGTAGTTAAGCTTAATATGATTCTTTGGTGCTAGGGGGTATTCCTTGCCTTATCAACATAAAATGGCACGTAAAAAAAAAACCATGTTTCCTGAAAACAAAGGAGAGGAAACTCCCTCGATTAATATAAGCTGCAATATTCTCTACAGCTTACATTGTTAGAGAATTGCTTGAAAGATACCAAGAACTTAAGGGACTTGCTCAGCATCACATAGCTGGTATGAGTCGGAGATAAGACTTAAACCCAAGTCTTCCTGGCTTTGAGGTCAACTCTATCCATTATAGCATATGGCCTGTTCAAAGCATGACACATTGAACTGAAACATGTAAAGAAAATGCAGACAGAAGTTTTAATTACAAAATAGATTTCAAAAATCAAAGAATGTGTATCTTTCTGATCTACATATGCTTTTGCTAGCACATCTTAAGCTTAATCCTTCTTGAGAATTCTCAAAAATGATGAAAGTTTTCAAAATCTTTATCTGAACTTCCACAATGTATTTACCTTGCTAAAGTTCTCCTTGTGATTTGTCCCATGGATGACCTAATGTGGCCTTTGCTTATTGCTATTTTTGTACAATGCAAAGAAGTTTGGATTGTGAATTAGAATCCTAGCTCTGCCTCATATTGCCTATGTGACCATGGGTAAGTCACCTTATCCATCTGGGCCTCAGTTTCCTCATTCGTAAAATGAGAATGTTGATTAAACAGCTTCATAACGTCATTTCCAGCTATAAATCTATGCTTTTACATTTGTTCTTGTGACAAATATATACAAATAATTATACTTCTGATTAAGGAGTGAGTAATTACAATTGTTCTGGTAGAAATTTAATTCAGTGGTTAACCAGGCACCTCTCAGCTAAGCATATGGGAGCTAGCAATTTTGACCACTCCCCATTCTTTACCTACACTTGAATTTTGCTCTGAGTTCATTACTTTGGTGCTCCCTCTCTTTGCCATAGAGGAATTAGATATCTCCCCCACTTCTACCCACATTTCAGATTCCTAGGGAACAATTCTATTTGTGCTGTTAATGTAAACTTTCTCTCCACAAAGAAGTGAAAGTTAATAAAGAACCAAAAATATAAATAGGAATCATATTAGATTGTAAGCTCCTTGAGGGCAGAGGAACTGTCTTTTGCCTCTTTTTAAATCTCCTGTCTCTGGCACAGTGTGTGGCACATAGTAGATGCTCCATAAATTTTATTGATTGACTGGCTGAATATGGTAGTTTTAGAACTACACTGAAATGGGAATGATAGGCAATAAATAATAGATGATTAGAATAAACTCCAGTAAAGTCACTACTAGTCCGGTGAGTTAAAAGGCTAATATTTAAGACTCATTGGGATATGTGTAACCAGTTTCTTTGCAAGGCTACTAATTCGCCATTTTACATTTTGTCCCCACCAAGTGTGGCATGCACAATGCCAAGTGGGTTTTTTTTTTCTCTCGTAGTCTGATTCTCTTCCTATTTGTGATTCTCCCTTATGGCCACTTTGCTTTTACTGTTGTTACTACTACCCTGATGCTTCAGGGCCCTGGAAAGGGAAAGATGCTGGCTGTTTTTCAAGATATCAGAAGGCTTTGTAGCAAAAGAAAAAATCACAAACAGGAGACAGCTCTCTCTGATGCACAGGCTTGCCTAGGCAGTCATGTGTTGCATTGTGACCTTGTGGTAGGACATATACCCTGCCCTCATTCTGCACCTCAGAAAACTCATGGAGCCATATTTATACTGCAAGACCAGCAGAAACTAAGGACCTGAGAACATAGTCACCCCTTCAGTATATCTAAGAAGTTCCAGCTAAAATTTCATATTGACAGCCCATAAAAATCCCTGAGTCATCATGGCCTACTGGAAGCAATCAGAAGACATATGTATCAGCTCTAAGGTAGAGAAGGAAGGGCCCTTCCATCACACACTCCTGGATTCAGATCCAATACAAGCTTCTATGTGCTTGAATAGAATGCTGACTAAGCATGTTCCAAGAAGGGCAAGGGGAACAAATGGCCATTTTGGAAAAATGTCATGTTAGGCAATAGTTAAGGTTTGGACCCTCTTTGGGCTCTTCTTTTAGTTGTGAGTATGTGCCTTGGAGCACTGAAGAGAAATACATTTGCTATGCACTCATACTGCAAGCAAGAGTTCTCAAACTTTTTGGTCTCAGAACATTAAATTCTTTAAAATTATTGAGAAACCTCCCCTACCAAGATCTACCATATTAGAAATTAAAATATCTTACTTGTTATTATGAAAATACTTTTAACCTCTTGGACTCCCAGAAAGCATCCTGGATCATACTGTAAGAATGGCTACTACAGAGTAACTAAGGAAGGCTACTAGGTAGAATTGAAAAGTCATTCATTGAATTAAGAATTAGGATGCCAGGGCCATATTCTTAGGTCCAACACAAATGGACTATGTGTCTTAACCTTTCTTCATACTGGCTTTCCCATCTACAAATGATGAAGAGGGGTCAACTGTATGATTTCTAAATTCCCTTCTAGCTGAAGAATTCTAAGAATTGAGGGTTATGAATCATTGTCAACGTGATGCCTGGTATCATAATTCACAGGTCATAAAGGTCCCAAACTGTCTGAAAAAATCATGCCCTCTAAGCCAAGTGCTTTGGAAGCAGACTACTATACTGAAATTTGAAAATCTTATTTCTAAAGCAAAATGCATGTGCTACATCATTGTAGCTTAAAATTATTGTTAATTTTAAAGACTTAAATTATTGTTAATTACTATTGTGATACTTAACTAACTAGCTAATCTAACTAACTCAGAAGAGTCATTTTGCTCTATTCCAAAATGCAAAATAACATATTTTGCCAGTCAGTCGAACACAAGGACCTGCTTCCTGGCTTAAATCTAAAACTCCTTGAACATCTGATGGCTTTCCTCCCACTAGTCTAAATGGTCATCGTAGTGGCCTCCTTTCCCCAGTTTTAAAGGCAATTCCAAGTTACTCAAAGACTGTCTTTGGAATGTGAACCTGGAATAGTCAAGAGACCCATCAACTTTTTAGTCATTCTAGATATCTCTCTATGGACTTGGATGAGTAGAGCCTTTCTGTAGATGGTAATCAATGTGTGGCTAATTGATATTCTGAAAAGGAGACTGGGAAGAACCAATGACTAGGAAGCAAGCCTATCATTACACAAATGGACTTTCATTTACTGCTAAAGCCACCTGCTCCCTAATCCCAGCCCCAAACTAATTTCAACTTGTACCAAACTTTTTGGGATACCACCTGGCATAAATACTTACATCCTAATTTTAATACAATAAAAGCTTATTATCTGGCATTCTATCAATCATAATTTTCTATTAATCAAGATTTCTAAATATTACTATATATAGGTCTTCTCTACCAGGGCTGTGGAACCTTTGGCCTTGAGGTTACATATGGTCCTCTAGGTCCTCAAGTACAGCCCTTTGAATCTGAAATTCACAGAATAAATTCACTTAATAAAAGGATTTGTTCTGTAAAACTTGGACTCAGTGAAAAGGTTGCACCCAAATATTTAGAAAGTCCCATGTAGCCTCGAGGCCCACAGATTCCCCATCCCTGTTCTACACACTGAGTAATAATTTACATCTATAACAATAAACTTAAATCACTTCAAGGTCCTGCAGTACTTTCTGAGCCACCAAGGAGAAGTTAAAGTGTATTAAGCATTAGTTATTGTAGAAGACAGAAGGACCTGGAGTGCTATGGTCCATGGGGTCGTGAAAAATTGGAAATGACCGAACACCTGAACACCAACAACAAACATAATACTTGACCATAACAGTGGAGAAGTATTCATTAACCATCCACTATTTGCCAGAGACCATATAAAGTGCTGGATTAAACCTATAGACCTTTTCTCAGAATGTTTTAAAATTTTTAGGGTTAAAAAAGAAATCAAAAGTTAGTGAAAATAAAGATGGCATTTTTCTCATCCATGGGTCTCATAGACCCCGTGAAATCTATCTATTGACCCCCTGAAATCTGTCTGTGGACCCCAAAGGGGTTAACTCCTGGAGCAATCCATTTCCAGTGGTTCCTTCCAGTTCTTAATCTGTGGTCTGCCTATGTGACCCACAGACACATTAATTAATCTTCCTGAGTCTGTTTTCTCATTTCTAAAAGGGAGAGAAGAGTATTCATAGTACCTACCTCAACATTCTGTTGTGAAGCATTTTTCAGGCAATTTAAACCTTGAAGCATCATATAAATGCCATCTAGTATTACCATTATTATTGAATGCTGGGTTATACAAATATGCTGAAAGCTAGAGTCAACTATTCAAACTATAACTATTCCATTGTCCATTACTCTCTTATGTGTGAAATCATGTTATTATAATAGTCTTCTGGAAAAGATTAGGCTAGTCACAAAGACCCCAGGAGTCAAGTCAAGTATTTTCTAAGCATTTATATGTGCCAGGTGCTATGCTAAGCACTGGTTATACAATTACATGAAAAAGAAAGACAGTCCTGCTCTTCAGGTGCTTATATTCTAAGGGAAGAATAAAATTCATAAAAAGAAGCTGAAAGTGGATGGAGAAGTGAAAGTGAGGAAGAGAAGGTGGCAAAAGTCCAGAGTAGATCCTTCTTAAATAGAGATTCTGTGAGTAGCAATCCAATCAGAGGGAGAGGCCCCAGAGGAGGAGGGCACTGCCAACGTGAAGATTCCAGGACTAAAATGAGTTTCTAGGATGAAGAGCTTTGTAGGGGAATTGTATTTCTTCCCAGATCAGGAAGAGAGAAAGCTAATGTAAGATCAGGTCAAGTGAGTAGCATTTTCTCCTTTAAGCAGGAAATTTTTGGAGGATCTCATGAGAGAACTGGAACAGAGGAAAACAGGGAGGTGATGAGTTTTCCCCTGATTCAGGGATTAGTAAAACTACTTTTTGGTGGCAGCAACAACTCTACTTCTCTTCCTCAAACCAAAGCTTCCAAGCAAGACTAGGGAAGATGAAAATTAACGAGAAAAGTGGGAAGTATAAAACTGAAGGTCTCTGTTCTTTTTAATTTTGTTTTAAATCATGGGAACTTGCACAAGTGGCTAGAGTACTGAGAAAAAAAGACAAGTGGAATTGATGCTTCTAGTTCCCCTCTATCTTACTTCAAATTCAGAGAAAGGGCACCCATTCCTGATCGTGTCTTTTTATTCTGTTAAAGACTTCAATGGATTGATCTAATTTTATTTCTCTATTGTACCTTGTCCTTGCATTTCTTTGTTCTGGACATGGTGATGTGAAACAGCTTGGGTAGCCAAACAGGAGACAGTAATCTTTCCTAGTGCAGGGCTGGGATCTCAATTCCAAACTTATTGTCAGATAGCTTTCACTCTCCAACTGGGGGCATAATTATGAGCCATTCATTTGTTTCATCAGTACATTTACAAGGGCAGAATTCCTGCATGAGCTTGGGACCTTTTAGATCAACCTCATGTGTGTGTATGTTCGTGTGTGTGTGTGTGCATGTGCGCATGCATTTAAACAACCAGGATGTGCTGGTGTATGCAGCCAAGAGCTGTCATTTATCCCCTAAGCTAGGGAGCCAATGGGACCCCTTTCAAAATCAACTATGACTTTCAGTCTGAGGGAAGAAATGGTAGCCAACTCATAGCTTATTCACCTCCCTACCCCCCTCCATAACTACTGCTTGTGGAGTTGTCGTTTTGTTTTTTTTTAATTATTGGGTCTCATGGGTTTTTCCTTTTCCCAATCATCTCTCTTAATGCTTAACCCCTTGGACCTTCTGCCAGCAGTCTTACCTTGGCAGCATTAACTTGAGTTATATAGAGAAAATCCCTAATACGCTGGACCTACTTCTCTCCCCAGGATTTTTTTCCTCCCTTAATTCATAATCTCACTGTGAGCATTCATGTATACAGAACTGGCCCAGATTTGGATGACAGTCTGGATTTCTGTACACAGTATATTGAGAAAGTGCTTAAAACAATATGGCTTACAGTAATAGCACTTAGAGAAGTAGCTATAGTCTGATGCCATAAGCATAATCACGGCTGGCTTCCCCTCTATTAATTTTTCTATTAGGAAGTAAGTAGAACAGAGATTTGTAACCTGGGATCCACAGAACTCATACATAGATGTCATTGGGTCCATGAGAATAGATGGAAAAAAACCATGAATCTTTATATTTACTAGCCTCTAACTGAAATTTAGCATTTCCTTTCATTAAGAATGTAGGCAACAAATCATAGTGCATTTGGCTTCATCAGACTGCCAAAGGGATCCATGACATACACCAAAAGAAAAAAACATTAAGTACCTCTGGAAATGAACAAGGGGAGGCTAGCAGGGAACAGAGTGTCTGCCTCCAGGAAAGAATAAGTAGAAAGTTAGTGTAAAACCAAACTTATCGCAGCCCCATTTTTGCATTTAGATAGTTACCAGGATTCTGATAAACAATTAGATTATTATCAAGATTTAAATAGGCACTGGGAAGTTCCGAGATTAGCTTCTTGATTCCTCAGTGCTTGCCTTTTGGGGAGACAGGATGTCTAAATGATACTCGGTTGAACCTCTACTGTCAGAATTCAGCATCTAGACTCAAGCTAGGATACTCCTTTGACTCTAACCTCTACCATTCTTCACCCATCCACCAGGTTACAGTCTTCTTCCTCTCTTTGCTTTCCCATCTCACTTGATGGACTTTTGAGTGAGAGAGAGAGAGAGAGAGAGAGAGAGAGAGAGAGAGAGAGAGAGAGAGAGAATGTGTGTGTGTGTTACTGAATGGAAGCTCCTGTTACAATCTAAGCATCTGGAGGGTCCAGGGACATTTTTTATCTCTATCTTTCCAATACTAGCACAATGCCTGGAATATAGTAGGCCTTTCATAAATTGTAGTTGAGTTGAACTGAACAAACCATAGGACCAAAGCACACAGAACTCTATTTGCTAGCATATTTTTTTTAGTTACTTCCAGAGTCATAGGTAAAAGTACAATTTAATCAGTTTGTTTTTGACAGTCTTTTATCTCCTCCCCTCATCCCTTTCTTCCATTTGGTTCCTTTCCTAAGAACCCAGGACCTCCAAATTTCTAATAAATATGAGTCCTTGGGGATTATTTTTATTTAAATAATGAACAATAAGCCTACTTCAAGTATATCTCATAATTTATTAAATGGTAGTAAAGAAGCCTAATGGAATTGATATCACTGCCAAGAACACATTATCAATGCAATACTATGAGCGTGCCATGGGAAAAATTAGTCTGAATATCACTTAAAATTATGGGCTGAAGGGAGTCTGGAATCTATTCAGACTTACCTATGATGACCATAAGCATTTTTACTGACTAAAAACTGCACTTAACTGAGGATTAGAGAAATTTGTTCAAATTAAGACTGAGGAAATTCAAGAGATCCTCCAAAG
>CM053627.1:176661817-176689344 GCA_028646595.1 Phalanger gymnotis
AATGGGTGATACCTCCTGCATTTTCTGATGGACACAGAATAGTCTTATGTTATTTCAATTTCATTTCCTTCCTATTTGAAGGTCTTCTTCCTCATTGCTAGCAGAACTTGTTGTTTCTGAACTGAATTATTAAATTTAACCACTATGTCTTGGAATTTGCAGCTTTGAATTTGTTTATTTGTTTGTTTTTATGAGGGGATCTGTGAATTTTTGAAATTGGAATTTCATTTTCTTTGTTCAGAAGTTGTGGGCAGTTCTTTTCTATTATTGTCTTGCATTATGGTGTCAAGGTTTTTTGCCTTATCATGTTCTTCAAGAAGACCTATGATCCTTAGGTTGTCTCTAAGCATCCTTCATTTTTCTTTATTTGCATCACCAATCTATTGTTCAGTCAAATGGAGACCTTAATTTAAAAAGACCAAAGTCTCCCACTGCATCTGGGGCCATCTCCACTCATCCTGATCTATATTTTGCCACCAGACCCAGATGGCTCCAGAGGAGAAAGTAAGGCTGGTGACCTTGCACAGCCCTCCCTCACTTAAATCCAATTCACTTGCAAGTCATGGCATAATCTTCCTGATGTCATGATCCTCCTAGAGAACAAAGGACAAACAACAACATGCATTATAGTAATTATTTATGTGAGATATCACTCTTGTAAGCTATAAATTTTGTAATAGCAGAAACCACAACTTAGCTGATTTTCCTATTTCCCATAGATAGTAACATAGTGCTCAGTACACAGTAGGGGCTGCATGAAGGTGAGTGAAATCTAATGGAATGAAATTAGAATCACTGAATCTCAGAGTGGGATGAGACCTCAGGGATATTAGAACAACCTATACCTGAATAATAATCCTCCTCTAAGATGTCCCTAACTGATAGTCCAGTATCCTCCAATTGAAAAATTAAATAATAAGACTTCTTCTAAATCACAAAGGGCTTTTACACAAAGAACATTTTCTAATCCAAAAGAGTTATTTAGTGCTATAGAGTTGCATAAAACAGCTACGGGCTGTTATAAAGCAGTAAAATTATGTTTAAATGGAGAAGTTAGAAAGAAGACTTTGCATTTCATGTTCAGAAATTTATCTTCTACTCATTTAAAATTCTTGTTCTGTCACTAAAGCTATATGTGTATAATACCAGAGAGTTAAATGTTTCCCAATGAGAGCCTGAACTTTTTATTCTTTATCAGGATTTTGGTGTTATTTTTGATCGATTTTGTCAAAGTTGGAAATAAGATTCATTTCCATCTTTAAAATATTTGTCTCTTTCAGTTAGAACAAATCTATCCAATCCCTAAAGAATCAGTTGAAGAGGAAGATTCAGTCATTTTTTTTTTAAAAAAAATAACTATATGTTCCTTAAAGCTGGTTTAATATTTTGACTTAATTTTCTTATCAAACATAGTACATATTTTGGTATGTTGTGGACATAGCCTTAAAGGGTGGAATCAGAATTTATAATATAAATTCATAACTCTAAAGTCAGATTGAATTTTCACCTACCTAGTACTAGGCAATATTTATCTACTGACATGGGTTTTGGTTTATTTAAAGACAAAAAATTCCTTCTTAAGTCTTCCTTCTTGGCAATATTTACTATGCAAGCTGTTGCTGAAAACTGGAAAAATTCAATATGCCTATAGGTGTTCATATTTTTAGTCTCCGATCATTAAGACAGGAGTTAATCAAAATATTTGACTGTATTTTTCAGTGTGCCTCTAAAGTTTGATTTCTTTTTTTCTATAAAGTAAGGGAAAAGTATCAAGGTGTAATGGAAAGTGCTTGCTTCAGTAGCATATATACTGAGATGCAATGGAAAGGTCATTGTACCAGGCATCAGGAGACCTGGATAGTCTTTGCTCCATAACTATCTCTGTGACCATGAATAATTCATTTACCTTTTGTGAACTGAGGAAAGTCACTCTGGGACTCAGTTTCCTAATTCATAAAGGCAGTAGGTTGGAAGAAATGACCTTGGAAGTGCCTTTCCGTTCAAATTCCATAATTCTATAGCTAAGAAAAATACTACAAATCTCAACATATAGAAAAAACACTTCCCTTAGTTATATAATCGTATTGTAACTCTGGCTGTATATTAACTGCTAATATTCTTTTGCTTTCCACTATTGCCAAGCCAGCAAATTTTGTGATATTAGTTTTCCAGTGGTCACTTTGCCAACATTTTCCTGTATTTTCATAATTATGAAAGATGCCTAAACCTCATTCACTAAACATTTTCCAATCTGTTCTTGAACAATAATTGACTAGGAACATTTCATTTGAAATACACACACACACACACACACACTCCTAAGTATAGTGCATTTAGTAGGACTTGTAGATTTGAATTGGTTGCAATATTGCTGGAAATGGAAAGTTATGAGTTCACCTGACATTTAGCAAGGAAAATGTTGATTTTACCCCTAAATTGTTCCATGGAAATAGAAGGTCACTTATATTTACTAACACTTTCTGAAGACCTATTAGTTGAACATTCATATATATGTATATATATATATATATATATATATATACACATACATATATATACATATATGTATACATATATAGATATCCTAATATTGACTTTTCTTAATATCCAAATACTTAATATCTACCAGTGAATTCCTGTTCAACATCATTTGATTTGGCTTGTTTCTTGGTTTCTTCTTAGTCATTTGACTGATATGAGCTAAGCCTTTTTGATTAAACAACCTAGGATTAGTCTCTATCTATATGTTGTCATTGCAATAATTCAGCCTTTACTCAGCAAGATTTTTCTGAGATCCCATCTGGTCCTCTTCCAGTTTCTTTCCTTGGTCTCATTTACATTTCTGTCTGCCCCACTAAGGGAGCAGATCTGTCTACTTTTTTCTTCCTTCAGTTCCACTTTCTAAATTTTCATCTGACCTGAAAGCTAATTTTCAAGGTGGTGGACATTGTTAGTCTCCAGCTTGAAAGAGGACTACAAGTGTGCCAGGTTGGCAATAATAGGATCTGACAGGGTTCCAACCTTATCCTTTTGGCATGTCAAAACGTAATAGCAGGGGTCAACCAGTAGTAGAATGAAAATTCTGTTCAACTAAGCAAAAAACTATTAAGTGATTACTGTAAGTCTGGTATCGTGCTGATTGATGATGGGGTAAAGAGAAAAATAAAACATTCCCTCCCCTCAAGGAGTTTACAGCTCACTTAGAGAAAAAATGCACAGGAGTAGTAAATAGGAAGCATATACAAAAGGGAGGGTAAATATCAAAGGCCTTGTCTCCCTCCTTTCTTTCTCCTTATCACTTTTTTCTCTACTCTTTCTTTCTTCCCCATCAGTCTTTCTCCTCTTTCTTCTCTTTTCCCTCCTCCTCTCTCCTCAAAATAATTAGGTGCTTTATATGCTTAGGATTAGTATTAAGGATGTTAGTTTTATTACATAGAAGTCATCATTGATAAATGTATATGTTGTTGAAGTAAAGATTTCCCTAATGGTCCATGGACCATATTCTTAGTAGATCATCTGATTGGCAGGCACTGAGCTAAGAATTCCCTTACAGTCTGTATTTTAAAGATCTTCATCAAATACCTCTATACTGTCATAAAGGTATGTATGAATTCAGGTTTACTGACATGGTAAGGCCAAGATCAAAGCACTTCAGTAGTTCTGGTATCCCCAATATGTTGGTGGGTAGAGAAGACAACAAATAGTGGAACCTAGGAAGGTGAAATTGACCCTAGTCCAGCAAACTTACGGACAAAGCAGGAATTCAAATCCAAATCTTGTCTTCACCCATTTCTGTGCCTCCTTTAATCTCCATTGTTTAGTCTTTTCTCACCTTAATAATCTCTCCCACCATAACTGTTGCACTATAATTTTTTAAAACATATAATTTGCAGTACTGAAAAAACTATATAATTGTTCTATAAGAAAATTACTTTATCTCAGAATAGTCATTTATGGATCATGAATGCAGTGTCCATGGCTTAATTACTATATTCTATGCAACAAAAAAGAATCACAAGACTAAAAATATTAAGGCATAAATGACTCTAAACAGAAAAGACTGTAATTATGGAAATACTAATGTTAAAATTATCATTACCTTAAGATACCCTTGGTTCAATACGCTTTGTACAAATGAAGGTCAGAATCCAGGGAAGAACCTACAGAAATTCAGAGTCGATTTGTTTCAGTAAAGCTTAGAGTAGAAAAACCATTCTAAAAATTCTATGACACTATGACACTGTGACCACTTCAATCTCTGGCCATTATGACTGCAATCTCTTAATGTAGTTCAGTTGCTTTGAGTATAATTGAAAACTACAACTACAAAAATGCTTGAGCATATGGGAAAATTGGGGCAGGTTTAAGTTTGGGGTAAGCATTTAGCATGAAAACAAGGAAAGGCTGAAAAGTTCATATTCTAAACCAATTTTCCCCATCCTATTAAAAACTAGTGGGATAGCAAATTATTCCCAAAGATGCCCCTTAGAAGTCACAGCTAGAGACTTGACAACATACTGCTTAGCTTGTAGGCTCACTCTGTCTTCATCCTAAAGCTGAATATAGCTCTTCTGTATGGATGAAGGATAAAAATACATTGTAAAGTACATCACAGCATGAAACTAGTGATTAATGATATTTTGTGTATGTGGGATCTAAGACATCTGAAGAAAAAAAAATTGAGCCAGCATGAAAGGACATTTAAAGTCCTTCCCATTTCAGCCCATCACAACACATAATTATAGAGATAAGAAGGTAGGAAACAAGTAGAATCCATAAAAGCATAATTATCAGGTGGAACATATTTGAAGTTCCCATTTTTAAAAAATCATCTGTGTAGGCATCCTTCACCCTCCCCATCCCCAAGATTGTTCCAAACCTCCTAGTCCTATGTGTCACAAGGCTAAAACTGAAAAGTAATGCTTGTCATTACTGGAATATGAAAAAAAATCACTGATTAGCAGGGACCTCACATAAGCAATCCAAAGAAATTAAACTTTTATAAAGAACTTAAAGGATATCACCTGGCATTGTATTTAATCAGAAAATTGATTATCATTGCTACTAAATGAGACATTTGCTGGGAGTGGTAAGGCCTTGTAAAAATATGACATCCTGCTAACTATTTTTAAAATGTAAGATAACTGTCATTTTCTTTACTTTTTTGTAATTTTATGCACATGGAAAGCTTTTGTCATTGATAGTTTCATCCACAATGAATGAGCTTTCTTGGAATTGAAAGAAAGGAAAATGGCGGCTGAGTGTCAAGGTATCGGAAATCTGAGGGTACTTGAATTAAGCTCTGTGCTACTTTTGACAGAACTGGATGTCAAAAAGGAACCTATCACTTGCGATTAGATAATTGAGGAGCTATACTTCTCTCTTGAACAAAATATCTAGAATGTTGGGAGACAGCAAGGACTACTAATGAGAACAATGAGCATGGAGGCAGAGAAATTGGATTCTGTTCCTTTTTCCTTAAGAAGTTTTCAATAATGATGATCATGACAGATCACATTCAAATAACATTTTTTTTTTGATATTTACAAAGATATACATACACATGATTCATTTGACCACAACAGCTTTACAGAGTAGATGTTATTCATTGTTTAATTTTACAAATGAGAAAACTGAAGCGTAGAGGAGGTAATTTATTCCTTAA
Source organism: Phalanger gymnotis (assembly GCA_028646595.1). Taxonomy (NCBI): domain Eukaryota; kingdom Metazoa; phylum Chordata; class Mammalia; order Diprotodontia; family Phalangeridae; genus Phalanger; species Phalanger gymnotis. The sequence goes on from CM053627.1 coordinate 176,667,483, forward strand.
GTGTCTGAGGAAGGACTTGAACCCAAGTAACCTTAACACCAAGTCCAACATCATTCACTACTTCATGCTGCCTCTAATCTATCCTTTCTTACTTATCCCTTCCATTTCCTCAGCTTTTACTTAGACTCTAAAAATGCCTACCTATTAGAGGCAATGTCTATTAAATTCAAGATTACAGTAAGTCTCATTTATCTGCAAGTAAGTTGTTCACCTACCTTACAGATTCTCCAGAAGGTGAAAATTGTTTCTCTGATCTGACGATTATACTTTCAACTAATTCCCCTCTCCACTAACTGGTTCAAAATCGTTTTTTGCCTACCACTTAGAAGGCCAGAGTATTTCTGACATAGGGTGAGGAAATGAATTCAGCTATCTGCTGTTCTTACTTCCTTCCACACTGCCTACCTCACCTGAATCTAATAGAGGATAGATACATAGGAATATATTTACATGTATATGTGCATATGTATGTGTGGTTCACTCTGGCCTTTGCTAGCCCAGATAACTGACAACAAAATGCACTTACATAATATTTCCACAGATGTGTTCATATATACATATATATATTTATACTGTGTGACTATATACATATGTCTGTGTACATGTATATGTGTAAATTTGTGTGTGCATTTGCACGCACATACATGTATCCACAAACATATGTAACACACTTTCTTCATTCAATCCCCCAAACACTACTCACATTGGTAGCAGCTACTATTACTACTCATGATTCTAGAAGGGGCAGGGTTTCTTTTACTGTTACTTACAAACCTCCACCAGTACGTTTCTCATTTCAATAAGTCAGTAGATGTTCAATTAGCTTTTTTAAGGGAATTTACTATAATCATAAAGTCAGAGCAAAACACCTTCCCCAAATCTGGGGGGCATTCTAGGTTTGCAAGGATGGGTTTTATCCCCACAGATGATGTATGGCCAAAGGGTAAATTCACAATTCCTAGTTACAGGGCATCCTTTCTGAGTCTATAGCTGGTATCCTTCTGTAACGTAAGGCATGATGTTCCTTAGAGCTGCTTTGTAACTCAGGAAGTCTGTTTTTCTGTGTCTGTCTATGGCACTTTTTTTTTCTGTGTTTGTCTTCAGTCTGGTTTTCTTTGTTCCTGCTCCTGCCAGCTCCTAATCTGATCTCTTTAATGCAGTGGAGGGAAGAGGAGGGAGATGAATGTAACACTTTTTTGAGCTCTCCCCACATCCCCCCTGCCTCATGCCCCCTCCCAGCCTCTGGCACAGGCAGATTGCATCCTCAAGGCATTATTGAGCCTGCAGTCCACAGATTGACTGCCTCACTGCTATACTAAATCTCTGTTTAAATTCCTCCAACTACTTAAGACACCTAGAGTCCTCATTAGTTAGCTTGGTTAGTAGTCAATCACTACTCCCTTTTTGACCCAAAGAGGTTCATACCTCATAAAGAGATCACAGGACATGAACCACCATGTTGACACATTTAAAATTTCACATGGGAATAGTAAATGTTGGAGGGTTGTAGAAAAACAAAGCTTGTTGGAGAAGCTAGTAACTAGTACAATTAGAAAGCATTTTGGAATAATGTAAACAAAGTGAGTAAAATGCTAATACTCTTTGATCTGGAGATTCTGCTTCTACACATATACTCCAAAGAGGTGCAAAAAGTAACTATACTTTTTATAGTAGCCGAAAGTAAAAAACAAAGTAGATTCCCATTGATTGGAGAATGGCTAAGCAAATTGTAGTACATGAATGTAATGGAATATTACTGCGCTATTTTTTAAAGGCAGATACATGATAGAAGGAGAAACATGGAAAGATGTACATGAAGTGGTACAGAGTAAAGTTAGCAAAGTCCCCAAAACAAAATAGACAATCACTACAGTAATGTAAACAGTAAGAACAACCCCAACAAAATAAGAAAAAAAATGAATGTTGCAAAACTATGAAGAACGCTTTGCCCCAAAGGAGAGATATAGCAACGTGAGCCCCACCTCTTTCTTTTTCAGAGATATGAGAGATGACCAAGAGTGTGAAACATTGAATCTAATGTCAGAATTTTTTTCATTTATTAACAATTTTGCTTATTTTTTCCTCTTCTTCAAAAAAAATTATCTGTTATAGTTACATGACTAGGCTATGTAAAAATATATTAATAAAAAGAATCTATTTTTGAAAACTTCATCATGCCATTACCCTGATTACATTGCAAAAGAACTAATGCTGAAGTGTGGAATTACTCCCATTATACATAGATACATATCTACATACAAACAAATATACACACCATTCATTCATGTGTCCATTATTTCTACTGGTGGCCTATATAATTGAAATCAAGATATAATTACACAATACTCTCCATGGATATCTTAGGCCATTGGAGAAAAGAGATATTTAACTTCAGGTAGAAATTAATATCAATAATGACAAAAAAAGGTACTACTGCTGCCCTCACCAAACAAATTTCTTGTATCAAGCTATGTGGCACAAACAGAAATTGACGGTTAAAACTGGGTATTCTAGTCTCTGGTATTCATAGTGATCCCCTACCTTGTCTAGTATATAAAATTCAAATTTCTAATAGTTTGATTGTAACTAATCATTTAGGTAGGATATTTTAAAATCCTAATTATACCTTCTCATTATGTTTTCTTGCAGTGATGTAAAATGTAACTTTAATTAAATATACTGACAATTAGTTACACAGCTGATGTTGTATACATATCAAAATATTAAATTTTAGAGGAAGTTTAGCAGCTCAATTACAGGATACTGGAAGCAATTGTAGTGTCTTGAATTGGCTTATTTGGTATAAAGAATCAGTTATGAAAAATAACCTGCAGAGTAACTCAATTTTGCTTTGGTTAAATTACATGGAAGTGCTATTTAGTATAATTTTTTTAATAAACTGGAAAGTGGGGCCTTTCTCCATCAGTTTAATGGCAGGAAAATGCTACAAAGAGTTGTACTCTAAATTACCATTATTTGCTTATAAATTGTTTGTAATTTTATAACAGTAGCACATAATGTAAGGAAAAAATGTATGCAGACAAGATGCTCATTTATCATCAGGACAGACCTCTAAGATCATTATCAAGCTCCTTTGAAAATTATGAAAGTTAATAGCAAACAATCAGCTGTTGCCTGTAAAGCATTAAGTAGAGTATGCCACTTTTGAAACTCTTTATCATCTCCTAGAAAGGGAAAATTGAAATAAATGTCTAATATATGGAATTAGCCTGATAGCCTGCTAAGTTAGAATTCGTTTAAACCCCAAGAAGGTTAGCTAGTGTCTATCATCAAAATCCATTGCAATACTAAAGAATGGTCCATTTTGCCCCAATTACTCTCAGACCACTGAAACCTTGTTTTGTATTTGGAGAATCTTTCACCGTCCTCTACCAGTAAATAAAGAGGCTTCAGAAGAATAAAAAGAGTTCCTTGGCTATTTGCCTTTGATACCATCATAACCTGTCAATTCAGTAGATTTGTATGCAAAATGACTGCATTATTTTCAAAGTCATTAATTCAGTCAACATGTAATTACTTTATCCAAAGAAAGCCAAGCAACCCAGAGTGCCAAGCAGCTCATGTGTATGTGTGTGTGTGTGTGTGTGTGTGTGTGTGTGTGTTTTCTTGGCATTATTTTAAGTGATATAGCCAATAGATATGGAAACATAACCATAGCCAATGCTAAATGATTTATTCAGTTCCCTGAGAAACATAACTCATATCAAATAGATACAACAACCATTGCATGAATTGCATGAATGTGCTTCAAAGTTCCACTTCCATCTTTTTTTTCCTTTGAAAAAAGAAGCAATGATCCTACTAGTTATTTCAGTGGCCAGGTAATTTTTGGTCCCATAAAACTAGTGAAATGTAAAGCTTAATTTTGGAATATGAAAAGTTCTTCTTTGATATATCTGTGATCTGCAATGAGGATTCTCCGCTCAGTGGTACCAAAGGCAACCTAGTCATGCTTCCTTTTCTTGTCACTCTTTCCATGTCTTCCTATAACTCTTCTAAAAGAGAGCCATCCAAAATCTTGAAGGGGGTTTACTATAGATTTATTGAAACTGAGCTGGCACCAATAGAGAGCACAGACTTTTCAATAATTATTCCTTCCTCTTATTATGACTAGTCATCCTCCTTTTGTCATCATAAATCTCTCTGGTAACATCCTTCTGCTTCAAGGAATGCACTATTCCTTCTTAGTAATATACTGAAGCCTATTCCCAAAGAACAATATTCTGATTGCCTTCCTATTGTCCTTTTGGTAACCCATAGAGACCTTGGTGTTCAAAAACTTGTAGCCATACCATATAACTAAAAGAATTCTGAAATTAATAGACTGTATCAGTAAGGCAATAATAATAATGTAGATGACAATTGTCAAAATGCCTATGTAGTTCTGTATTGCAAGGTATGAGAGACCCTCCATAAAGAAGGTAAAAGAAGTATAATATTTATTCAGAGACCAGAAAACCATATCCCATAACCAAATGTTCAGCTCCCATAGCCAGTCAGCCCACTTTATCATAACAGCAAGGAACTTAAAACACCATATAACAGCCTGGAGCCTCATTATCCCACAGCCTCTCTGACCCCCTGCTGGGGTCTTCCCCAAAACAAACACACGGTACAGCTAAGTCAGCCTGTTCAGTTCTAACAATCACGAGGGTGGCCATTAGCAGCCATAACATATCTCTCTCTCTCTCTCTCTCTCTCTCTCTCTCTCTCTCTCTCTCAGCATTTCCTATGACATAACTTCCTTTTTCTGTCAGGAAGCTTCTCCCACCACGTGTCTCAGACTTCCTGTGATGTAAGCAGGTCACATGGCCTATTAATGGGTGGGAAAGATCTTCTAATCTAATTACTACTACATAACGCTATTCAGTTTTCCAAACACAATCCTGACCAATTGCATCTTCCTCTTCTGTTCTATACCCAGCTCATTATCCAGGCACAGGGTTTAAGATATGTTTACTAATGGGATATGCAACCAACTACATATCATTATATAAATAATCAGAATTCTTTATGCACTTAGGTTTTTCTGTAGGGAACGTAGGCCAAACTATCTTAAATAACAAATCTCATTTAGGATGTTCCTGGGGCTAGAGGGGCTGGAGTGGAGGGAGAAGCCTTATATGGCATTTCTTTTGCCAGTTTAAATACTTTTTTTGTAGTCAACAAACAAGTGACAAGATGTGAAGTGTTGCATGAATTTCAGCAGAATGGTGACTGTGGACTCACTGACTCCAATTTGAGATAAAAATGCTAGTCAAACATTTGTTTATTGGTTGTCTGCTAATTAATGCTCATGGTTTTCCTCTGCGAAATGCTATAGGTTTTAAGGGAGTTTTATGCCTTATTTTATGTCTTACAAGTGTTTTTTGTAAATTTACTTTTCATTCCATGGCTGATCAGTGTCATGAGGCAACAAGGCTTACAATTTTCCATCTTTTTTCTGTAAGGTTTTATACATAAACTTAAATTCTTCCTTTTGCAATTGTATAAAGTATCTGATGTTTGTTGACTTTATCATTTAAGGCTCTGTTGGTCTCCTCAATGTGGCAATTGAAAATGGTGATACCTGGGGTGAGATTTATTCTTTGACCTATTCCTGATGTTTGAAGATCAAGGTCTTATTTAAGTCAAAATTGCCTAAGTAATTTTGTAATTAAGTAAATTTTATAATTAAGTAAATTGCCTAAGGTCACGTGAACAACAAAATCGTGGACCATACATTTTCTCCAGTCCCCATGACCTCTCAGAAATCACCAAAACAGAAATTATGTGCCAAAGATAAATCAACTTCAGCTGTTTTTATGATCTAGGATGCTTAGACTCCAAAAGAAGATTAAAAAAAGAAAAAAATGCAGGAACTGATGCTTACCATCTCTAAGCTCACTCAGTGCCTCTCCCCCTTCTCCAACACTACTGGCAGCAAAGCTGCACTAACAGACCTAAGGATAAGACACAGACTTACATCCAAACCTACCCCTATAGCCCCACTATGGACCCTCTCCCTCTTTCCTGCTTCATGAAGACCCAGGCTCCAGGCTGCAGAAGTTTGCTAGATTCTCAACAGCCAACTTTGTCTCAGCTTTTCAGGAGCCAGTGGAGGCAACCCAGAATCATCAACACGGCAAAACTCTGAACTATTTGGTATTAGGGAAAACAGCCTCTGAACTACTGGTGCTGAGAGAGCTGGGCCACAAAACTGTGGAATGGGGGAGTAGGACAGGGTACCATGCATGGGGGAAGGTGTGCAGCACTCCCCTGAACCTGAAGGAAAGAGCATAGCATCTAGCTTGGAGTAGTTCTAATGGCCTAAAAGTCAGTTGGGGCAAAGACCTAGGCTGGTGAATCATCAGTTGCCCAGTGTGTGAGAAGACTAGGACACTTGGTGATCTGGCCCCTAAGGGAACCACAGCCAGAGGGCAGGGAGTCAGAAAGTGAGTGATAAACAAAATAAGGGGAGAGGGGAGAAATACTGAAATACCAAAGATTTCAGAAAGAAGTAAACTCAGAGACCTTGAACATAAACAGGTAAATCAACAGTAAAAACACTAAAAAAGGGGAATATGGCCTCCAGATCTAGTAAATGAATTTAGGGATCTATGAATAAGTACTGTAAAATAAAGGAAAATTAATCAACACCTGTGGAATTTGGAGAGAACATGGAATCACAACATGTATTCCTAAGTGGTTTAAAAGAGAAATGAGAATTATGAGACCAGAATGTATGTCCTGCACAGCAAAAACTATGAATAGAATAGAATAACTTAAATTTGCAGTGTCAAGCTTCAGCAAAGATACAAAAGAGAGAACAACAGAAGAGTAATGCAAATACAGAAGAGTAAAGGACAATCTAAAAGAAGAAAAAAGCAAAAAAAACCAATAATATTAAAAGAAAATATGCTCACTATGGAAGCAAGACATACTGACCTCAAAGATAGGATGCACAGGATTGTTATCTAAAGATTATAGATCTCCCAGAAGAACATGATAGGACAAAAAAAAATCTTAATACTATAATGGAGTAAATAATAGACAAGAACTCCCCAGAATTTCAGGATATAAAAAATGAAATTCCAACTGAAAGACTACAATAATAATCTCCAGAAGAAAACCAACAACAACAACCAACAATGGAAACTTCAAGACACATAGTAGTTAAATTTAACAATTAAAAAAATTAATAATTCAATTCAGAAACAACAAGTTCTGAAAGCCATTGGGAGAAAGACCTCCAAATACTAAAGGAAACTACATTGAAATAATGCAATACTATTCTGCAGCCACTAGAAAAAAGGGGGGAATGCAATAGTGTGTTAAGAAGAGTGATAGAGTTCAGGATACAGCCCAGGGTGATCTACCCTGCAATTCTGGGCTTAACCTACAAAACAAAAGATGAATATTCAATAACAAAGAAGAGATTGAAACATTTTTAGAAAGAAAACCAGAACAGAAGACCTTATTTACCCTTCTGAACACCCCAAATAATAGAAATGCAGGACAAATGAAGAAATGTGACAGAAAAGGACAGCAACAACAGAGTGACTGCAGAGAGGACTAGTAAGAGGCCTCTTTCTAAATGTACCTCAAGGAGACAGAGATGAACGTGGAAATCTGGTCAAGGTAACAATGAAGAGGCAGACAGAGTATAATGAACAGAATTTAGCAATACCTTGCCTTGAGGTAAATTCCTTTGAGAGACTCTATTACAACATGGAAGGCAACACAAAGGGAAAGGAGTGAGGCAGGAGGATAGAAAGGAGTGAATGGGGCAATGTGGTCAATCAAGGGCTGACAATGAGAGATAAGTAACCTCTGTAGTCTACATGGAAGTGGGTGAAAAGGAGGATGAAAAGATTAGAAAAGGTGGGGGGAAGGGAAGGAATGAGACTGATAAATGTTTCTATGGGTGAAGAGAGATAATCAATGAAGGGAAATGAGGATCTTATACTGTATGAGCCCTGGGGAATTTGGTGCTTGAAAAGTCTACTTGTCCTGCAGGGTAAGGGAGACTTGGAACCCCTAGGAACAATTGGCACCTGGAAGAATGGCAGAGCTGGAGAGGGATTTGCTGGCAAATGTGAAAAAAGTAAATAAGAGAGGGTATAAGTCAATAGCATAATCAGAGACATGATAGGGAAGGGGCCCTACTATGAGAGTTTCCCCTCTGACACCTGCATTAATTGTTCTGGGAGTGAGGCACAATGGAAAAGGGGAATACATGGGGTAAGCCCTATAAGGCAGTGGCAGAAAGCACCTAGAGGAGAGATCCTAGAATGGACACTTTGGAAACTTTGATGCTCAAAGAATACAGAGAAGAGAGACCATATAATTATAAATAGAAAGAAAAGATGAATAAGGAAAAGAGTAAGAAAAATCCTTTCAGGAAAGGGTGCAAAAAATGAAATTTAAAAACTAATTCACCAGAATAGGTGATGAAGAAAAGAGGAAAGAAGAATCTGTTTGAGAGGGAAAAAGAGGGTGAAGAATTATATAACAGAATAAAAGCAGGTGGGGGAAAAAAGGAACTAATAAAAAACCTAAAGGGAAAGGGGAACCATACAAAAACTGGGGTATGAGGTAAGAGAAAAGGAGCTAGTAGGATTTTAAAAGAAAAGATTAAAGTAGCTGAAAAAAATGTAATGCTGTGTTTACAGCAGAAGAAGGAACTTAAAACTGAAAAGCTTTTACACAGACAACATTAATGATCCTAGGATAAGAAGGAAAGTGATTGAATGGGAAAAAAAAATTGCATCAAGTTTCTCATAAGAGTTTGGTAACCCAAGCTATAATACAAACAACACACACACACACACACACATATATATATATATTCACATATATATTTACATATATGTATACATGTCTGTATACATATATGTAAATAATGGCCATTCCCCAACAGATAAATGGTAAAAGGATATGAACAAATATTTCTCTAAAGAACAGCAAAGTATTCACAACCACATTTTTAAAAATGCTCCAAAACACTAATAGAGAGAAATGAAAATCAAAATAATCCTGAGATTTTACCTCATGCTCTACAAATTGGCAAAAAATGAGCAAAAACAGCAGCAGTCATTCTTGGAAGGGTTATGGAAAGAAAAGCATACTAGCACATTGTTAGTGGAGCTATGAAATGGTACAACCATTTTGGAAAGCAATTTTGAATTACCAAAATAAAATGACTAAGATGTACCCTTTGAACCAGAGATTCCACTATTGGACTTATACCCAAAAGGAAACCATCGATAAGAAAAAAGTCCCTATAGACTCCAAAATATTTATAGCAGCACTTTTTGTGATACCTAAGAAACAGAAATCAAGTAGATGTCCCATCAGTTGGGGAGTTGCTAAACAAATTGTGATGCATAGATGTAATGGAATATTATTGTGTTACAAGACATGATGCGTGTGATGAATACACAGAAGTATGGAAAGATCTATATGTACTGATATGGAGTGGATTAAACAGAGACAAAAAACAATATACACAATAACTACATCCTAATTGTAAAGAATAACACAACAAAAAATCTAAAGTAAATATAATAACTTAATAAAGATGAAACAGTACTAGAATGAAGAGATATGAGAAGATGCTCCCAACCTACCCTTTTGTGGAAGTGAAAGATCCACAGATGTTACACATTGTACATGTTTTTTTTAAACTTTGTCAATGTACTGATTATTTGTGCTGGCTTTTTTTTTCCTCCTCTTCAAAAAATACTATTTGTCATACTGGATGCCTCTGTGGAGATGAAGAAGTAGGGATACATGGAATACTATGATGATGTAAGAAGCAGAAAATATCAATAAAAACATATTTTTTTAAAAAATCAGCATTGCCTCATTCAGACACCATATTTTCTTGTCATTTTTATTATTTCATCTCACTTACTATTTATTTTATCTTTGATTTAACAAGTCTTGGCTGTAAACAGATGAGTCAGAAGTTACTTCCAAATCGATAATTGGTTATTTCCTTAGTTGTAAGATAAATGTTTTGTTTCTTCTAATGGTATTTGGAATTTTCCACATCTGTTGCCTCCCAACTTTCTTCTTGAAGAAAATATTCATGTGTTAAGTTCTTGTGTCCAAGCCCTTGTCTTTGTTTACTTACTCCTGAGACAGATTTTCCACAATAGTTTCTGCCATTTTCCCTTATGCTCATATTTGTACTGAAGTCACAAAGTTTTAATGTATACAGCAATTTAATTTAAATGCTCTTATAAAATTCTTTATAGAATTTCTTTACCTCCTAGCCTCTGCAATAAATATTGGCCCTAAAAGCTGAAGCTATATTCATACTGGTCTCCTTGGAAATACTTCTCATGAGCAAACAATATCAGAATGGTATCCAGTTTTATGGTATCCAATGTATATCCTTTAGTTAATTTATCTCATCATTCTAATTAGAAATATAAAAAATACAAGTTAAAATATAATGAAATAGTTTTAGGATATATGAAGTGTTTATTTTTCATTAGTCTAAATATGCATATACTTAAGTGGAGAGACAACCAAATCTTCATAGAAACAAATGTCTAGTTAGACACTTTGAAATACTTCCTTTCAGTCTATCCCTGATCTATAATCCTTACAATTGTTAAAATAATTCTGTTAATGCATAGTTCTGATCTACTCTCCTGCTTACAAACTTTCAATGTCTCCCCATCGCCTCTAGGATTTGGTAGATTTTTTTGTATTTTATTTTTAAATCTCTCCGTAGGTTGGCATTTAAAGTCTCCAAAATTGGGTTTCAAACTACTTTTCCAGACTTATTTCACTTGGTGCATTTTATGTCCCAATCATACTGATCCACTTAGCGATCTCCCCTCCCATAACCATTTCCTCTCCTATTTTCATAAAGTCAGAAAAGCCCTCCCTTAGGCGTGGAACACCTGCCCTAAACTCTGCTTCTTTTATTCTTTATCTTCTTTCGAGGCTCAGTTAAGATGCCACCTCCCCATGAAACCTTTCTGTTATCTCTAGATTCCCTCCTTCCTCATATTTTCTTGCATTTCTAACTTGTATGATTGTCGTATGTCCCCAGTAGAGTTGTAAGGCACTTTGAAGGCAGAGATTGTTTTATTTTTCTCTTTGAATTCACATCATCCAATACACCTTGCACAGAATAGGAGATTAATAAATGTTTGGTGAATTGAATTTGCAGCAATATTTTATATCTCCTCCCCAAATTCTTGCAGATTTGTAGACAATTCAGTGAAATTCCATTTTTTGCTTTCTAGTGTTTTAGCAGAAATTTTTAATGCATATCTATATCTTGAAATTATCCTAAATGCCCCAGAAAACTTTTAAAGATCATAACATTAAAGATTTAGAGCTGGAAGATAACCTTAGAGGCCATTAAGTCATATCCTTTTATTTTACAAAAAAAGGAAACTGACACCCAGAGAAGTTAAGTGACTTTCTCTGAATCACACAGCTAACATATGTCTGAGGCAGAAGTTGAACCCAGATGTCCAACAATACATAAACTAATCAATAAATATAATTAAAGACAAGTAAATATTTCTACATTGAATTTTCCTTCCCCAATTCAACCATATGATTCCCTTTTTTATCTTCTATGTAACATGATGTAATGATAAGGCACTGTACCTGAAGTCAGAAAGGGTTTAAATGCTACCACAGAAATGTCTTAAATGTAATGTAAATGTAAATCACTAGACAATGTCATTTACCCCCTCTAAGCCTCAGTTTCCTCATTTGTAGAAGGAGGTTAAGCTCAATGATCTGTAAAGCCCTTTTTGGTTCTAAATCTACGATACTCTGATCCTGTATATCTTATTTATTCAGTGATAAAATGTCTGTGACTCTTAATAAAAATTTTGCTTAAAAAAAACTTTGCTTGACATTTAAATATCTGTACAATCTGATTCCCTCTTACTTTATCAAGGCTTTTTACACATTAATCTCCTTCCCATACTCAGTGTTTCAGCTAAATTAGCTTACTCTCCTCCTGTATGACATTCCATCTCCTACCTCCATGCCTTTCTACTGGCTGTCCCTCATACCTGGAATGCACTCCCTTTTTACCTCAACCTCTTTGAATTCCTTGCTTTCATCAAAGCTTGACTCAAGTAGCACTTCATATATGAGGCCTACTCTCAGCGCCCCAGATGCTAGTGTCATACCTTTCCCATCCCCCCCCAATACTTTGTTTTGCGTATATTTGAACTTCGTCATATGCATTCTTATTGTTTCCCCCAATAGAAAGTAAGCTCCTAGAAGGCAGGAACTATCCGTCTCTCTCTTTATATCCCCAGTGCCTCCCATAGTGCCTGACACATAATATACATAATAGGCATTTAATTGGGGGTAGGGGGAGTTGCTGGCTCTATGTAGATTTGCTTTTTGAAGTTAGCTCAAATTTCTGTATCATTTCACCTTTTTTTTGGACACAATGTGCTACTTTTCTCTAATTTTTAATGCTGGCTCTAAAAATTCTCTTCTCTTCCTCTTATTCTTCATACCCCAGCTCTTGACTTTTCTGTTTAATCAATCAGATGCAAAAGTAGAGTCACTCACTGGAGTATAGTTGATAGATCCCTTCCTCCAAGTCTTCCTGCCAGACTCTTCATCCCTTTTTATTGTCCTCACACCAGAACTTCCCAAAGAATGCTGGGTGCAGCAATAAGAACAGCAGCAGCAAAGCTTAACCATTCTAAGAACACCACAGTCCTTTACCTAAGGTGCATATCTTAGGATGATTTATGTCCTGATGATTTTAATGATTGGCTTAGCATAGTATTCTGTTTCTATTCCCAGCACAATTCTCAAAATCTGAAACTGGCTGTATTCCTGAGAGGCTTAGAGGATGTTGTTAATATTCCAGACCATAATTGATATTAAATTCTTTTTCTCCATTCTAAATTCAGTCTTCTATTTTGCATCCTCATAACTGAACAAGCTGGCCCAGACCAAAGGAAATCTTAACTACAAATCATCCACATGGTAACATTCTCTCATAAGATTTTTTTCATTCTTAAGAGTGTATTACCATAAAAAGTTCTTTCTTCAGCATGGAAAAATGGACATCTCTATTGGCATTATCATACATTAATAATTAGTGTTTCAAATGTTAACTATGAGGCAATTAAGTATCTGTGACTGGATTTGAACTCAGGTCTTCTTAACTCCAGGCCCAACACCAAATATTTAGAAGACAGTAATCATGTCTTCTCTTCTCCTGGCTTGAAATGCCAGATTTCTTCAACCGGTTTTTTACTTACTGTATGATCTCCCATTTCTTCTTTCTACTCAGAATTTCATATTACCAAACTATGTAAAAGAGTCCAATACTTTTAAGAGAACTCTAACTTTTTTAAAATTCTTGCAGTTATCATGGCTTTTTTGAATGAAGCTAATATTTCTATCCTGTTCAAAGTACCACATAATTTCTGAAAGACAATGATATTGGAGGTTTATGCAATAGGTTTCTACCTTTTCTGAAATCACTTCAGTTTGTCACTTTCTTCCTAAAATCTGACATCCAGAACTAAACATATTGCCTAGGTGGCTTAATCAGGATGGAGTACAACAGGACTGTCACTTGCCTTATTCTGAACATTATGCCCCTATTAACATATACTAAGATTCTGCTAACTTTTTGGCCATGATATAACATTGTTAAATCACATTAATCTTTCATTCTATTAAATCTCTCATATTCCTATGATAAAAAGCTTTTGAGCCATATCTATTTCATCCTATATTTTTTCAGTACATTTTTAAATATTTTATTGATATATTTTGTCTTTTGTCCAGTCTATGTCATTAACCCACTTGGAGAATTTGCATGTACCCTTACTGAATTTAAATTTATTAGGTTCAGTTCATTATTCTAAGCCTGTTGAGACATTTTCGAATTGCTATTCTGTCAACATGTTAGCTATCATTCCCAGATTTTGAATCATCTGCAAATGCATTCATCCAAATAATTGATAAAAATGTTGAATAGACAGGAACAAAGAAAGATCCTAGGAGCCTTTCCATTATAATGTTGTAGTACGATAACTCCTTCTGAGATCCAGTCGCTCAAGCAATTCCAAATCCACCTAACAGTACAATAATCTAGAGCAACAACTTTCCATCTTGCCTGCATGCATATTATGAAAGACTATCACATCTCATTAAACTGTAGGTCCTTTTTATTGCTCTTTAGTCATTTTTCAGTCATGTCCAACCCATGTGACCCCTTCTTGGGGATTTTCTTGGCAAAGATACTGGAGTGTTTTGCCGTTTTCTTCTTCAGCTTATTTTACAGGTGAAGAAACTGAGGCAAACAGGGTTACGTGACTTGCCCAGGGTCACGGAGTTGTATGTGTCTGAGGTCAAATTTGAACTTAGGAAAAGAAGTATTTGTGACTCCAGGCCCAGCACTCTATCTTTTTGTGCCACCTAGCAGCTAGTAACCCTTTCCTAGGAGAAAGGAAAAATGGAACTGTGCCCCAGATGCTATGATAAGATTTAATCAATTAAACGTACAGTTATCTTCTTATGTTTCAAATAATAATAATACCATTTCAAGCTATAAATGGTAATATTTGAAACATATTTAGCTCTTTGCAATTAACAAAGTATATCTCCTTTCATTCCTGTCAGCCCTGTGGGGTGAGTAGGATAAACATCACTATTCCACATTTTTAGAGATGAGAAGCATGAAACTCATAGAATTGAAATGCCTTCAGTGAGGCTAACTAGCCTGATTCCAATTTACGGCAAAATGACAGTTTGTGAGTATAAGAAAAGGAAGCAAGGGGTACTAAGAGCTCTCTAGCATGGGTTCATCAATAGCAAACATTTATTAAAGGGACATTACCTGCCAGATTCTCGTTTAGTTAGTAGGGATACAAAGACAAAAGTGAAAGGGTCACTGCTGTCAAAAAGGAAGGAGAGGGAGAAGGAGAAAGGGAGACTGAGAATAAACATTAGGTGATGGGGGTGGGTGGAACTAGCAAGTGGGGTGATCAGGAAAGGATTTAGGTAGGAGATGGCCGATTGCAATGAGGGTGGCAGGTGCTTGTCATTTCCCTGATCTCTGTTTTAAAGCAGGAGCAGGTAATCTCGGGGCTCAGTGTTAATTGAATGGAAGTTTAGAAAGCAGACCAAAGGGAATAGTGGAAGTTTGACAAATGTGGAAGAAGACCTAATATTAGAAGGTGAGAAAGTAGTGTTTATAGTGTGAGTGAAGACAAGAGGTTTTATGTTTTGTGTGTAGAACAAACTTTTAAAAGTGCGATTAATGAGTCAATTTCTTGTACCAGTAATGAGTCAATGCAAGTGGGGGAGTAAAAAAGCTTCTCAGTTGACTATTACAAGTGCCAAGTTAAGAACTTGAGTATCAGGAGCTTTGTGAGATAGAGAACAGATGTTGGTAGGGACTAGTGAATTGGGCCTTGGCATCCCATCACCACACACACTCCATGATGGGCTAACTAGAGAGTAATGCTGAAAAAAGATATACCTCCATTTTTGATTTTTGAGAGTGCCCCTGAATCATGGGTTTTCTCAGCCACTCCTAATGCTGTTTTGAGAAGAAATTGCCCAGGGAGTGAGGGAGTGTGAGGTGACCTAGGACCAAATGTATTGTGTGTCTATAGCACAACAACTTACCTTTAAAATTCTATCATAATCTATATCAAATTGTTTGCCTTCTCAGGTAGGGAGGAGGAGAAGGGAGGGAGGGAAAGAACTTGGAAATCAAAATTTCAAGAAACAAATGTTTAAAAATTTTTGTTTACATGTAATTGAGGAAAAAATAAAATTAACACTAAAAGAAAAAATATATCATTTTCATTAAAAGCAGATATTTATTGAACTGTTCTGCCGTTTTGATTGGAGCTGTTAGGCCAGGATAATTGGGAGAAATGCAAACCCAATCAGAATCCTTAAACAATCTTTTCAGAGGCCTATATGAACCAAACTATTTTAATACAGCAAGCAAAATTAATGTTAATTAACAATTTTATATTCGTTTCAAGCCAGCATTAGTAAAAATTTATGATAACGACAACTTGGATTTTTTTAAGGGCTATATATTAAATTTATAGGACATTGAAGACCCTTTTATAATCAATGTGCACAATGTATTTATGTCCATTGTTAAGGCACTTGAGCATAATTCTACCATTTTAAATTGGTATGGAGTTTTATAGTTGTGTCTCTGATTTTATGATGTATGTTGGTCCTATCCATGATTTATTTGCTCCCAGTCCTTGGTTAAGAAACAATCTTCAATTATAACCTTGTACCTACAGCAAAACATGATCTGATTATGCTAAGATTCCCGGGAAATCGGTTTAGTTCGCTACACTGAAGATTGGCAGTAACTAATAATGAATAGAAATAAATACATATTCTTAAATAATGAAGAAGTCAGTATAATTTTGCATCAAGTGTCATTATATGTGACAGGAAGATCAAAGAGCATAATCTACTTGGACTATGAGCTCAGAGTCAGTCAAGCAATTCCAAGACACAAGACCAGAGAACTAGGGC
The DNA here is from genome assembly GCA_028646595.1 of Phalanger gymnotis. Classification (NCBI taxonomy): domain Eukaryota; kingdom Metazoa; phylum Chordata; class Mammalia; order Diprotodontia; family Phalangeridae; genus Phalanger; species Phalanger gymnotis. The sequence goes on from CM053627.1 coordinate 176,684,028, forward strand.
TGGAAAGGACCTCGGAGGTTGTAGAATCCAACTCTCTCATTTTATGGATAAGAAAACTGAAGCCTAGGAAGTATTAGTATAGAGGAAGCTAAGTGATACAGTGGATAGAACACATTTACTTGCTAGCTGTGTGACCCTTAACAAGTCATTTAACCTCTGTTTGCCCCAGTTTCCCCAACTGTAAAATAAGGATAATAGCAGCATGGTGGTTGTGAAGAATCAAATGAGATATTTGTAAAATACTTAACAAAATGCCTGGCATACAGTAGGCACTATATAATTGAGCATTTCCTTTCCCTCCTCCCACAAGTGATTTGTTCAATGTCATACAGGTAGTGAGCATGATGAGTGGGACTTGAATCCAAATTATATAAGTTAAATCTCTACTCGTTCTATTATCCTCACTTGGCTTCCAAAACAACATGAAACTAAAAAGGTAAGATAGGGAAAAAGAAAAAAAATCAATGAGGTTTATGTATGCACTAAATCCTTCTGACCTTCTGGAAAGTGTGGCCACCGTAATCCTCACTGTTTTAAGAGAAAGGATCTTATCTGCTCAAACTTTCATAGCCAAAATGCAACATGAAAATAAGAAACACATAGATGAGATCTAAATAAGCTCTTGGGTTCCTATCCATTTTCCTCTCTAATCTTTCTAGCTTTGCAAACTTCTTGCCTAGGATGCAAAATGGAAAGAGTCCTAGAGTTGGAGTGAGCAGGACTGGATTTTAATCTTGGTTCCACCACTTACTTTTGGCCAAGTCATTTTTTATTTCATCTCTATACATACTTTATATATTGGTTTCATCAAAATGAAAGGATTGTGCTATATGACCACTAATGAGTCAGATTTCAATCTTGGATTTTGTGATATTAATTTCATTGTCAGCATAGTACAATGGAAAAAGTCTTGGATTTGAAGTCAAAGACATGTGCTCAAATCCTTGGTCTAGCTCTTACTACCTGTATGACAGTGAGCAAGTCATTCAACACCTCCATTTTGTTTTGTTTTAAACAAACAGCCAGCAAAATTAATGTTGACTATTTTTTTTTTACATTTGTTTCAAATTATTGTACAAATTTATGATTTTGCCAATGTGGACATTGAATACTTAAAATTTTGGCCTATAAAATTAAAGGTGGGGGCAGGTAACCTTTATGATCCTTTATAGTTTTAAATCTATGACCCTATGAACAAAGACAGTGATGGATACAGATGTCACTTGATAGTCCTTTAATTTAGATGTAGAAGTGGATAAAATAGAACAAGAGAAGAATTTTCTGTATTATAAAAGATCACCTTTTAACCTCCACATTTGTTTAATTAAATTTCCCTCATTTACTTTTACTAATAATCTGTTGTTCATGTCTGACTTCTTGTGACTCCATTTGTGGTTTTCTTAGCAAAGATACTGAAGTGGTTTGTCATTTTTTTCTCTAGATCATTTTACAGATGAGGAAATTGAAGCAAATGGGGTTAAGTGATTTGCCTAGGATCACATAGTTTATAAGTGTCTGAGGCCAGATTTGAACTCAGGAAGATGTCTTCCTGATTCCAAGCCCAGTGCTCTGTCCACTGGCTGCCCTTACTGATAGCTAGCATATGTGTAAAACTTTTCATAAACAATATCTTATTTTGTCCTCATAACACCCCTGAGAGGTAGGTTTTATTATCATTCTCATGTTAAAGGTGAGGAAACCGAGTCAGATAGAAGTTAAGTGACTTGTTCAGGACTACTGAGCTAATATGTGTTGGTGGGATTTTAACTGGGGTCTTGGTAATTCCTAGTCCAGTGTTCTCTCCATTGTGCCACCTAGATGCCTAAAATTCTAGACTCTGTTATGCTTTTACTGGAGGATGTTAGATATAGGTGCAGACTACTTCAGAGTTGTTTGTCAAGCACCCTAAGCAATGATTTTCAAGCATCATCTTACTTTCTTATATCAATGAAGGAATTTGAGGACATTAAAGTATAGTAGAAAATATACAGAATACCAGGATATAGTTCATCCATGGCATTCACAAACTGCACTAGGACTTTGGGGACACCCTGTACTTGTAGCTTCTGTGGTATGTTTCTACTACTTCATTTTTACTCTCTCTTGCAAATTTCTAAGTTGCTGATGGCCAGTGACTTCATCATAGAGATATTCCTAAGTTTTTCTGCCTTTTTATTATTGTAAAGCAGCTCTAAAGTAGCTACCATCAAAAGATTTACTGTTAAATTGTTAATAGTTAATTTTAATTGTTTATGGCTCTGATTTATGCTTACAAGAGTAAGTCATAAGTCACAGTGGAGCAGAGTCTGGATCATATCTATAAGATACTGTAATATGTCAGTTCCTTCTGAACATGAAATGTTTCATTTATATCTCTGTATACCTTAGTATTAGAGCAGCTACATGATGCAGTGATTAGAGCACCGTGCTTGGAATCAATCAAAAGACTCATCTTCCTGAGTTCAAATCTGGCCTCAGACAATTAGTAGCTGCGTGACCCTGAGCAAGTCACTTAAACCCTGTTTGCCTCTGTTTCCTTATCTGAACAATGAGCTGGAGAAGGAAATTACAAACCACTCCAGTATCTCTGCCAAGAAAATCCCAAAATGGGGTCATGAAGAGTCAGACACAACTGAATGACTCAAACAACATATCTTAGTGTTAGCACAGCACCTAGTACGTAGCAGGTACTGGATAAATACTTCTTCAGTGATTGACTTGTATTCAAAGTCTTATCTTTTCTTGTATTTTAGTTGCTCAATTTGAGGATTTATTTTCCTCTATTCTATCATTGAGAGCCAATATACCTTCACAATCAGGAATACCTGAGTTCAGATCCTACGTCTGATTTATTCTGGGTGTGTGCTCCTGGATGAGTCAACCTCCTAATGTCGCAATCAGTTGCAAGGTAGTTACAAATCTCAGTGCAGAGAGTTCCCTCACCAGGAATTCTCCACATTGATGAAATCACAAGTCAAGACAGTATTACAAATCCAGATATCATTATCTTCGAGTGCTAGACTTAAAATCAGAAATTCTTGATTACAAAGCAATTTAACTTGAGGACCAGACAACTCTCTAAGACTATAAGTCATTGACTGATTATGATGAGGGAAGGTACAAAAAGAATCATAGGCCCTTGTCACATCGATGTGCTTTATCATTTGGTAATTCAAAAACAAGTCAGTCAAGCATTAAGGGCCTATCATGTTCCAGACACTGTGCTAAATGCTGGGGATACGAATAAAAGCAAAAGATTGGTCCCTGATGTCATAAAGCTCAGTCTAATAGTAGAGATAACACAAAAACTGTATATAAATAAGATATATGCAGTATAAATTAAAGATAATCAACAGAGAGAAGGCACTAGAATTAGGGTGGATTGGGAAAGGCTTTTGGTAGAACATAAGATTTTAACTGAGATTTGAAGGAAGCCAGGAAAGTTAGGAGGATGAAACCAGAAGAGAGGAAATCCCAAACATGCAAGGAAGGCAGCAAAAATGCCCAAGAGCCAGGAGATCGAGTGACTTTAAACAAAAAGGAGGCCAGTGTCACTGGATCACATAGGGGAGGCATGGTTTAAGAAGACTAGAAGGAGGGGGCAGGACAGCAGCTAGGCGGTACAATGGTGCAATGGACAGAGCACTGGCCCTGGAGTCAGGAGGACCTTAGTTCAAATCTGGCCTCAAACACTTCACACTTACTAGCTGTGTGACCCTAGGCAAGTTAATTAACCTTGATTCCCTTGCAAAAAGAAAAAAAAAGACTAGAAAGGTTAGAAGAGTGCTGGGTTACTAAAGGGTTTGAATGCCAGAATATTTTTTATTTGATTCTAGTGGTGACAGCCACTCGTTTAGTGACTGGGAGTGGGGAGTGTTGACTTAGCCAGACCTATGCTTTAAGCAGATTACTTTGACAGTTAAGTAGAGGGTAGACTAGAGTCTATACCCACCAACTGACTATTGCAATAGGCCAAGGATGAGGGCACTGCACTAGGGTGGTGAGAGTGTCAAAAGTAAGAAAGGGGGTGTCATAGGTAAAAATCATCAAAACTTAGGAACAGATTGGATACGTGGAGTGAGAAAGAGTGAGGGGTCGAGGATGACATCTAGATTGGGAGAGTTAGGGACAAGGGAGATGGTTGTACCCTTAACAATAATATATGAAGTTAGAGAGGTTTGAGGGGAAAGATAATGAGTTCAGTTTTGGACTCCTGGTCATTTTGTTTGTTTTGTATCATTATTTGTCTGCTCTTAAACAGAAAAATGAAAATTTTCCAATTTAGTTAAAAACAGAAAACATAAAATAAGGAAGCTAGAGCAGCCTGTCTGTCCATTCTGCACCAAATACAGAAAACACCCATGAAGCGTTTAGAATGTCCTTTCAGAACCCTGTGCTAGCTTTTTTGTATTAGCTTATTTTTAGTTTCTAATACCGAGTGTCTATTTTATATTCCCAGTTTCAAGCACAAAAACATAAACATGAGTGACTTTGGCCTTATCTTACAAGATATTTAATAAATATTTCTATGTTAAAAAAAATCTGATTCCTTTTTTTCCATCATAAATGCCAGAGGAATGAATTTGGACTGTGTTCAAACAACACAGCCTGAAGAGGCTTCTGGAAACAGCAGGGAAGTACTTTGCCTAACCCCAATTAGCCTTGTTTTCCATATTCAGGGCAGCACTATTTTCTAACAAATCCACTAAACACAGTGATAAAAGAAATTAATGTGGCTAGAAAGCAATTCAATAACAAATGTTTATTCTTCATAATTGCTGTTTCCTGTCAGGATTTGCATTAAAATTGTCAGCCATGAAAAAAGTTCAAGTTGTGTTAGGTTTAGGAGTGTGCAGGTGTACATGACTTTACATAATAGATGCTTTCCTGGAAAGTGGTATAAAATCCCCTTCCCCACTCCCATAAATCAGAGCACATGTTAGAAAAACTAGAAGATCCTAACAAATGCAAAGTATGATCATTAGCATTATTATTGCAATTATTTTTTTTTAATTTATTTTTAATATGTTTAGTTTTCAGCATTGATTTTCACATGCGTTTGAATTACAGATTTTCTCCCCATTTCCATCCCCCCCCCACTCCAAGATGGCGTACACTCTGGTTGCCCTGTTCCCTAGTTTGTCCTGTTCCCCAGTTTGCCCTCCCCTCCATCCCCCCATTCCCCTCTGTGTTGTTAAGCAAAATTGTCTCATTAGCATGGCTTTTGTTTCTTTTGAGTGGAAGTACCTTCAGCTGTTAAGTGCTAAGCCCCAGGCCCAGGGCCCTGTCAGGTGTGAAACCTGTGTGGGTGTGGATT
>CM053627.1:176689844-176705657 GCA_028646595.1 Phalanger gymnotis
ATTTGGAGTCAGTGTATCATGGTTCAAATCCCACTTCTGACTTGTGGGATCTGGAGTAAAGCCCTCAGCCTCTCTGGCCTTCAACTTCCTCATCTGTAAAATGATAGGATGGGATAGGTGGCCTCTGAGGTCCTAAGTAACCCTAAATATATTATCCAGTGTTGTTTATACACAAAATAATCTTGTAGCCATTTATTTTGTACGCTTATTTTTTTTCTTTTAAACCGTCCCTGTTATAGGGCAGGTACTGAATATTGACAAAAAGGGAAGGGAGCTTTGGCTCTTGTTGTATCTGTTCTCAATGGTTACCCTGTCCCCTTAAAGCCTTGCATTTTTTTTCGTCTTTGCTTTACTGTCTGGTTGCTGACAACAGTTTGACAGTAGAATGTGTAAAAGGAAGTAGACCTCTGAAATAATGGTCTAGTTCCCTCATCCTCCCTCGGGAATGAGTTCTATCTGAAGTCTTGTTCCCAGCAGGGAAAACACAATATCCCTTTACTGCCCTTTATAGGCCATTTTCTGGCCTAGTCTGTAAAGATCAACAAAGCCTTGTTGGAATTATAGAATTACAGACTTGGAAAGGAAAACCAATTATTCAATCAGTAAGCACTTATTAAACACCTACGATGTGGCTGGCAATGTGCTAGGTGCTAAGAATGCAAAGATAAAAATGAAATAGTCCTTGCCTTTGAGAAATTCACATATGCTGGGGAAGAAATTACAAGAATCAGGGTGAGAATAGGCAATGATAAAGAAGCTGTGGAGCTGAAAATGCCTTAGGTGGGAGGAGATATTTAGAGCAGAATCACAGTCAAAGAGAAGAATCACACCAAGGTCTGAGAGGGGCTCTGAAGTTCAGACTTCAATACTTTATTGGGTATATAACTATCTAGAGCTAAACAGTCAAATGGCACATTGGTACCAATGGTACAAATGACATAAGCACATACAGGTTTTCTTCTGCCCAGACATATGCAGCCAGCCACAAATTCTAATCTCTTTGGAAATCCATTCAGGTGGAGAGCTCCTGAATCACCACTCTTTGTTTTTCTACCTTGTTCACAGCATTTCTAAACTTTCCAATTCTAAGGTTTTACGGACCTGAAATACAGTCTAGCTTAAGCTCTGCTAATAATTGGCAAATCTACCACTGCATTTGTATCTGATGGTTTCTGAATCACAAGACTAAAAGATACAAATGCATTTTTCATTTCCTATGTTAGTACATAAAAAACCCATCTGTACATTGCACAAGTCATCTGTGAAGGACATGTATAATAAAGTAACAATTTCCATCATGTAAACAAATACATAAAAGGTTACTAGTAGTGTACTTAAATCTTTGTGCCCTTTAAAGAATGTAAACAAAGTTATTAGTGTTCTCTAAATTATACTAATCTGTACTGACTTGTTTATTTTATTTTCAAAATATTACTATAGCCTTGGGGTCTTTGTTTTTTATGTCATGTAACGTAGGGTATATTTTAAAACATTTGGTTGAAATATTAATTAGCATTTCTTTAGATTTTAATAGCTAGGCCTAATATTTATAAAACAACAGGGCAATTTTTAGCAGAGTGTACATCCTGGATCATAAACAGAGTGTATATTTAATTGAATGAGATGGCATTGATGTTATGTCATGTTAATATCATTTTGACACTTCATTTTTTTTATTGTAGACACAGCCGTATTTTTTCCTTCTTTCAATGGGAATTCCTATTTAGAATTACCTTCTCTTTTATCACTGGATGACTCAAAGTTTGCTGCAGAGAATGACAAAAACCGAATTGTTACCATCTACTTAACAGTGAAGACAACCACCTTAAATGGAACCCTTCTTTATAGTGAGTATCAATAATATTTGAACTCCTGAATCATGGACTCTCTTTCAGGCATTGGTCCTACTGTGGCTCTACCAAGAAAGGCTAGTTGGGTCGCTGAATTATTTCTAGCAGTGCTTTGGAAATTTTACTATTCTAATACATGATGCATCACCAACATGAAGCCATACTTGTTAATAGTTCTGTTTGCATTTTCTGAGTTCTTTAATTTATGACTCAATCAATGGAACATGACTTATAAAAGAACTCTGCCCTGACAAGAAAGAATACAGCTAACTCAGGACTTTAACATATGGGTGTGGTTGTAAATCTCAAATGCTACAAATGATGCAATTTATTTTTCCAAATATAAATGCATGTTATGTTAAAAAAAAAAGAGTTTTATTAGTTTCTTAGAGATGGGGCAAAATATTTCTTAAAAAATGGATCCCAGAAGTTATTAAATAATTGGCAATATTTCTGCAATTGTTTTAGTAACTTTAATTTTCTAAAATTGGGGCAGTTGGATGGCATAGTATGTAGAGCCCTGGCCCTGGAATCAAGAGGACCTGCATTCAAATCTGGCCTCAGACACTTACTAACTCTTAACCCTGGCTAGTCAAGTCACTTAACCCTGTTTTGTTCATATGTAAAATGGTCTGGAGAAGGAAATGGCAAACCACTCTAGTACCTTTGCCAAAAAAACCCAAATGGGGTCACGAAGAGTTGGACATGACTAAAAAAACTCAACAACAATAAACAACAAAAATTTTCTAAAACTTAAGCAGCTATCTTTCTTAGTCCACTATTATTAGGTGGCTTAGTGGATAAGCTGAACTTAGAATGTGGGAGATCTATGTGCTAATTCTGCCTTGGATTCTTAGTAGCTGCAGGACCCTGGACAAGTCACTTAACCTCATGTATAAAATGAGAACAATAGTATCGCCCACCTCACAGAGTTGTGGGAATTAAATGAAAATTAAATATAAAACACTTTGTAAACTTTAAAGTATTACATAAACACTAGATTATTTATACTACTAGTTGTTATATGATGTCATCTTTCATTCTACATTATCTTTTAACCCCCACCGCTTATTCAATCCGTTGCCAAGGCCTGTCAATGTCACCTCCATACCTGCTCTTAAACATGCTCTCTTCTCTCCCCTGACATTGACACTACTTTGGTGCAGGCCTTCATCTCTCCACACTAGGACTAGTGCAATGGACTGATGGTAGAATTGCCTGCCTCAAGTCTCCAATCCATTTTGCATTCAGCCACTGATATGATTTTCCTAAAGCGTGAGTCTGACCAGATCAACTTCCCTTCCCCTACTCAATAAATCCTAGTGGATCCTTATCTCCAGGAGCAAATACAAAATCCTTTGGCATCGAAAACCATTCATAACCTAGATCCCTCCTACCTTTCCAGTCTTCTTACACTTTACTCCCCAACATGTATTCTTCTATCCAGTGTCACTGGGCTTCCTGGATGTTGCGCAAATAAAACATTCCATCTATCACCTGCGGATGTTTTCTGTGACTGTCCAACATGGCTGGAATGCTTTCCCTCCTCATCTCTGCCTATTGGATTGCCTAGCTTCCTTTAAGACCCAACTAAAATCTCATCTTCTACCAGAAACCTTTCCCAACCTCTCAATTCTAGTACCTTCCCTCTCTTAATCATTTCCTACATATCTTCCACATAATTTGTCTATACACATTTGTTGGCTTGCTTCCTGCATTGCATTATGAGCTCTTTGAGGGCGGGGACTGTCTTTTGTATCTTTTTATATCTACAGTTCTTTAAAACAGAGTAGGCCCATAATAAATGCTTATTGACTGATTCATAAAGAAGAATATATTTTCAGACATTCCTTATATTCTTGAGTATTATTTCCTCTATTCCAATATAAGCTGCATGACCTCTGAGTTGATGGGCTTTCTTCTAGCTTTGCTGCGTACTACTATTGAGTGTGACTGTAGTTGCCCTTTCAAAACATGGCATAAGTTTTATTCATATTTTCCATTTGACTTTTAAGAGGTGTATAACTCAGAAAGATTTTGACAAAGTTCAAAGCTGCTATTATAATTATTATATGACTTTGATGGATGAAGCACCTGTAAGGCAGCTCATTAATCCCAAGCACCTTACTCTTTCGACAACTGTCCTGATTGTTTTGTTTAATGAATACTTCATTCTGTACTTTCAAAGTTGAATGTAAGACTTTTCATTGAGCTTGGCTGTGTATTAAATGTCAAATGCATGTGAATTTTGAAAGATCGTGGTTGGCTTTCATTTTGTATTTTTGCACAACAAATTAAAGCTGAGTTTTGCAATTCTTCCAGAAAGGCACTTCATCCCTTGAATCTTTGCCAAGCAGTGTTTGCTTACCTGGAACAGGAGCACCAAAATTTAAATGTTGACCTAGATAGTCTAATCCATTTCTGCAAAATAATAATAATTAATAATAATGCTTTATTAGTCCACCATGAAATGTGGAGGCAATGGCCCATTTATAGGCTAAAAAATGCCCAAAGATTGACAAAACTGCCAACATTATTATTTTAAGTCACAAAACAAATGGTTGTCTGACTTTCAGGTTTTTTTTTTACCTGCATAAAATCAGTAGATGTACCTTTGGGAGGAAGGTGTTTGTTCCAACCGAAAACAGCTTGTGACCAAAGAAACAACAATGCTTGGAGATTTCTTTTCAGCTGAGCCTGTTCTGGCTCACCTCTGCACTGCCACTCCCCTTGAAGGCTTTGGAAATCCATGCCAAAACAAGAGGCTACCACATCCAAGTTGGTACTCTTGTTTAAATAAATAAACACAAGCAGATGTATTTGCTACATGGGATGATTTTGTCTTTCATTTCCAAGCTAGAGAAATATAGGACAGTAAATCTGGAAAGACTCTTGGAAATCATCTTATTCAACCTTATCATTTTATGAGTGAAGAAGCAAGGCCAGAGAGGATAAGTAACTTAGCCAAGGTCAAAGAATTGGAGAAACAGAACTGTCATTAGGCTATCTCCTGTATTTTATAGATGAATAAAGCCTAGAGTAGGGATTCTTAAAGTGAGGTCCTTAAACTTGGAATCCTTTGTGGTCTGAGAAGGGGGTTCATAGGCAACTAGATGGGGCAGCTAGGTGGCACAGTGGATAGACTGGTGGAACTGGAGGCAAGAGCTCAAATCTGGCCTCATAGGTAAGTCCCTTAATCTCTGTTTGCCTCAGCCTCCTTAGCTGCAAAATGGGGATAATAGCAGCAGCTATCTCAAAAGATTATGATGAGCATCAAATAAGTTAATATTTGTAAAGCACTAAGCATGGTGCCTGGTCTATAGTAGGTACAATATAAATGCTAGCTATTTGTCATTAATATTATTATTAATTATTGTTATTCGGACTGCCAAAATCATCCATGACACACAAAAAAGCTCAGAACTCTGGCCTACTAACTTCTTCAAGGTCATAAAGTCAGACGCTAAGAGTTGGAAGGGTCCTTAGTGGTCTTTGAAATTAACCACATCATTCTACAGATAAGGAAACTGAGGCCCAGATGCCTTAACTTGCCCAAGGTTGCACAATTATTAAGTGGCAGAAGCAGGATTTGAAGGTTACCTAAGAGTAAATCCAGTACACATTTCCAATGTAACGCATGGAAATTAGGAAAAGTTTTCCAACTCCTAAACCAAAGCTCTTTCTTTTCCACAAGTCAACCTTTCCAAAAATTGTTCAGAAGTAAAGGGATATAGTTGTTGTGATTTTTCTGCTGATCGTTCTATGTAATTGTGAGAGTCAAAATGGAAAAGGATGCAAGAAATTTCATGACCTGGGACCAGCTTAACAATCCATTCCCCATGGTCAGACGTCCTCCCAGAAGATTATTCCATAAGAACATAGCTTTCATTCCCAGAACTTATCACTCTCATAAAACTTGTTTTGCCCTGCACCAGATGGACACAATGAATTTGTGGTGCAATTAGGCCCCTATAGTTTAAAAAGTGGCCCTTAACTTGACTGAGGGGATCATTTTCCTTGTTTAAATCATTATATTATGTATAGGGGCAATTAAAAGGCAGAGGGGAAATTAAACCAGATGTTTCCTTTATGTTTTGTTGGTCTTGGCATGATATTTCATTCCTGAACATTTGTATTTTGTTTCTCCAATACTTGAGGAGATAAGGCAATAGTAATATCAGGCTGCTAAGCCAGTGTCAGCTTTGAAATATATTCCTCTTTCAAAACTGCAGATGTATATTTTCCCAGTCTGCCTCTACAACTAATTGAGGTTGAAAGGGAATAAAAGACAGATAAAACTTGAGATCCTCATGGTGGTGATTATAGGGGTAAAAAAAATCCTCAGAAATAATAGTTTAAAATAAAAAGACCCACTGTGGGAGGGGGACAGGCATAAGAACCATAGTTGGATTGAAAAGAATAGTCTTTTGTACTTGTCTCTGAACCAATTCTGGATTCTGGAACAAATTCAAAGAAGCTTCTAATAAAGCAAGAGAATCAGGATGAAACCATGGGGGAAAAAGGATACTTTAGGCACACTTAGAGAAAATGAACACTCTTCCCCAAGCTACACCAATCTGGAGGTTTTGTCATGGGACATGTTACTGTGGAGTTGGCTCTTCTCAGTGTGATTTCTCTGAAAAGAAATAAGCATACCCTGTGGAAGTAGATGATCTTTGAGAATTTACAGCAGCCATTTGTCCAAATCCCAAGAGGGAAATTACATGAGCAACTCCAGTCTGAGGACATGATTCAGTAGCAGCTTTTAATACAAGTGAATGTTAGTATTTAAACTGGAAGTTGAAAGTGCGAGACTCTTCCTCTGTATTTTGTTCAGATAGAAACTGGAAGCCCTAAAGTTTCTTATTGGGTCTTCTCCTTCTTTGGGAGTGGGATATTAGGTGTTTGGGCAGAACACAAGAGATGTGAGAGATACATTGCTTACAGATAGTGCTGGAGGAAAAGGTTGAATCCCAAATAATAGTAAGAATAATAAAACTAGCATTTATGTAGATTTTTAGTCATTTCAATCATATCCAACTCTTCGTGACCTCATTTGGGGATTTCTTGGCAAATGTACTAAAGTGGTTTGCCATTTCCTTCTCTAGCTCATTTTATGGATGAGGAAACTGAGGCAAACATGGTCAAGTGACTCATTAATTAACCCAATAAGCATATGGGGCCTGTTTGAACACAGGAAGAAGAGTCTTCCTGACTTCAAGCATGGCGCTGTATCTACTGCAACACCTCCTGTCCCTTATATAGCTTAAGGGTTGCCAAAAAGCCTTTGATAATTATATATGGATGCTAAAAGTAGTAGAATATTTGCCTTTCTCTTAAATATAATTCCCAGAAGAGTAACCAGAAGACTTCGTGGATATTTTTTATCTCATCTAAACTTATTGCAGTTCAGTTGAATCCCCTGGTATTGGAAATAGTTTTTGCTTAAAATACCAGTGATGAACAGGGCTAAGCTGCTTCTTAAAACTCTTGATTTCTTTCATAGTATAAGCCCTGCATCTCCATTCGGTTATTCAAAGGCTTATAATTTCATTATTCAGTTAGAGGTTGAGGTACTATCAGCAAGCACTATATATAATAAGGATAAGCTAGATACATTTCCAGTAAGATCAGGGGTGAAACAAGGATGTCCATCATCACCACCGTTACTCAGTATGGTACTAGAAATGTTAACTTTAGCAATAAGAGAAGAAAAAGAAGTTGAAGGAATTAGAATAGGCAAAGAAGAAACTGAGCTGTCACTCTTTGCAGACAATATAATGATATACTTAGAGAATCCTAGAGAATCAAGTAAAAAACTTAAAATAATAAACAACTTTAACAAAGTTGTAGGATATGAAATAAACCCACAGAAATCATCTGCATTTCTGTATATTACTAACAAAGCCTAGCAGTAAGAGATAGAGTAATTCCATTTAAAGTTACTATAGACAAAATTTTGGGGAATCTACCTGCCAAAACAAACCCAGGGACTATATGAGCACAATTGCAAAATACTACTCACACAAATGAAGTCAGGTCTAAATAATTGTCAGTTGCTCATAGGTATGCTGAGTTAATATAATAAAAATGACAATTCTAGATAAATTAATTTGCTTTTTCAGTGACTTACAAAACTACCAAAAAATTATTTATAAAGCTAGAAAAAATAATATCAGAATTCATCTAGAAGAACAAAAGATCCAAAATGTCAAGGGAATTAATGAAAAGAAATGCTAGCAAGGTAGCCTGGCCATACCAGATCTTCAATTGTATTATAAAGCAGTTATCATCAAAACCACTTGGTACTGGCTAAGAAATAGAGGGGTGGATCAGTGGAATAGGTTAGGTACACAAGACCTATGTCAATGATTATACCAATCTACTGTTTGATAAACCCAAAGACCCCAGCTTCTGGCTTAAGACTTCACTATTTGACAAAAACTGCTGGGAAAACTTGAAAATAGTATAGCAGAAACTGGACATGGACCAATGTCTGACACCATACACCAGAATAAAGTCCAAATGGGTACATGATCTAGGTATAAAGGCTGATATTATAAACAAATTAGGGGAGCAAGGAATAGTCTATCTATCAGATTTCTGGGGAATGGAGGAATTTATGACCAATCAAAAGACAGATAGCATTATGAAATGCAAAATGGATAATTTTGATTACATTAAATTGAGAAGTTTTTGCACAAAGAAAGCCAATGCAATCAAGATTATGAGAGAAGCAGAAAACTGGGAAAGAATTTTTACAACCAATGTCTCTGATAAAGGCCTCATTTCTAAAATAAAGAATGAAGTCAGATTTGCAAGAATGCAAGTCATTCTCCAATTGATAAATGGTCAAAGAATATGAACACGCAGTTTTCAGAGGAAGAAATTAAAGCTATTTGTAGTCATATGAAAAAATATTTTAAATCACTATTGATTAGAGAAATGCAAATCAAAACCACTCTGAGGTACCACATCACATCTATCAGATTGGCTAACATGACAAAACAGGAAAATGATAAATGTTGGAGAAGATGTGGGAAACTTGGAACACTAATTCATTGTTGGTAGAGCTGTGAGCTGATCCAACCATTCTGGAGAGCAATTTGGAACTATGCCCAAAGGGCTATAAAAATGTGCATACCCTTTGACCTAGCAATGTCACTTCTAGAGCTGTATTCCAAAGAGATCATAAAAATGGGAAAAGGAAGCACGTGTACAAAAATATTTATAGCAGCTCTTTTTATGGTGGCCAAGAACTGGAAATTAAGGGGATGCCCATCAATTGGGGAATGGCTGAACAAGTTGTGGTATATGAATGTAATGGAATACTACTACACTATAAGAAATGATGAGCAGGCAGACTTTGGGAAAACCTGGAAAGACTTACATGAACTGATGCTACATGAAATGAGCAGAACCAGAACATTGTACACAGTAACAGCCACAGTGTGTAAGGACTGATTTTGATAACTTAGCCCTTCTCAGCAATGCAAGGACTAAAACTTTTCCAAAGGACTCATGTTGGAAAATGCCATCCACATCCAGAGAACGAACTATGGAGTCAGAATGCAGAGCGAAGCACACTCTTTTCTCTTTTGTTTTGTTTTATTTTCTTTCTCATGGTTTCTCCCATTTATTATAGTTCTTCTATGCAGCATGACTAATGTGAAAATGTGTTTAATAGTAATGTACATGTAGAGTCCATATTGCGTTGCATGCTGTCTTGGGGAGGGAGGAGGAGGAGAAAATTTAAAACTTACGGCAATGAATATTGAAAACTGAAAATGAATAAATTAGATATTAAAAATGAAGTTGATGTACTTTAATTAACTCACATGAAAAATAAGTTTACCCATAGTTTATATCACTGTTTGGAGATTTATGGTCCATTTGAAAGTCTTTCAACATGCTCTACAAAACTGCATCTTCATCTTCAGAGGAGGCATTTTAACAGAATAAGCATCACATTTTTTCTCTCCTTTCTTAAGGGTTATCTATTAGACTTAAAGAAGGAAAAGTAATATAGTGCAGTGAAGAGACCTCTGGATTTGGATTTCTGGTTTTGTGACTCACTACCTATGCAGTCTTTTAGAGTGTCACATCAAATCCCCAGCCTTTAGTTCCTACATCTGTTAACTACAGAATACAGATAGAATCCCTTGGAGTTAGAGAACCCAAATTCTGATAGCCAAGGCTACTTCCTCAGTCTCTTTCATTGGATCATGGTGCAGTGGAAACAGTGGTGACCCTAGAGTTATAAGACTCAAGCTTGAATCTTGCTCTACTATTAACTACCTGTGTGAACTTAGACAAGTTATTCCTCCTCTCTGGGCCTCAGTGTTCTCAGCAAGAAAGAGTTTGGATGAGATGACCTCTGTGGTTCCTTTCAGTCCTTGATAGTTGGTGCTCTGATCTGATCTACCAACTGTGGAATCATATTCCCCATGGTTCAGAGTTCAGAGAGCAGCAACAGGACCCTGTGGTTCCAAGAGAAGTGGGTGAGGCAAGAGTAGCTAGAGAAGGGTTGAGTGGAGCCATTATAACATGGATGCTCTTGAAAAGCTGTCACCATACCTATGGTTCTCCTCCCACAGAACCAAACTAGGTCCTGAATATTTCAATGCTGAAACATTCTACTCATACTATATGTGTTTGTTCATAGAACTATTGAATATTAGATACATAAAGGATCATCAAATTCATCTATACCCCTCTCATTTTTTTAAATGAAGAAACTAAGGTCTAAAGAAATTCAATAACTTGCCCAAAGTGCCAGAACTAGTTAGTGGCAGAACTGGGATTAGAAACTAGATATCTTGACTCTTAGTATGATGGTTTTTCTATTGTACCATATTGCCTTCAAAATACATCTTGAACTTCCATCTGGAATTCTGTTCCCCAACCTTTTCTGCCTATCTTAATCAGATTCATCTTTTTAGACCTACTCCAAGTTCATGGTAAGCCCTACTTCTTCTGAAATCCTATAATATCTATTATCTGTACCCATCATCTGGCACTTATACTGTCACATGTGGTCCCTTACTGTTTTGTAGCACAAATCCTAGAGATAGAAGAGATCTCAGAGGCTCTTCAGTCTAGCTTGAACCCACACCAGGATCCTGTCTAATACATGCCTGAAAAAAGAGCATCCAGGCTTTGTTTGAAAATTTCTAGGGCAGAGAGCCCACCACTTCCCAAAAGCTTCTCATTCCACTTTTGTATGGCTGTAATTGTTAAGTAGATTTTCTTTATATCAAGCCAAAAGCTGCCTCTCTAAAACTCCACCCCATTCCATTACACTTAGATCTTCCCTCCAAGAATAAGCAGAAGTCTAATCCTTTTTTCGTGTGGTATTCCTTCATGTGCTTATAGCCCTGATGTCCCCTCTCCCCACCTCCCAAATAAGCTGATCTTGTCATGGTCTCTGGTCCCCTTCGCATTCAGGGTTCTCTCTTCCAAATGTGCTTCTTGTCAGCCTCCTAAAATATACGTCCTAGAACTAAGCGGGTATGGCTGAAGCAGAACAGGACACAGTGGGACCATTGCCTCTAACATTCTGGAGAATGTTTTGTTTTGTTTTTTCCTTAATATAGCCTAGGATAACATGTACTTTTTTGACTTTTATATAGTACAGTTGACTCATACCAAGCTTTTGGTGTGCAAAAAAAAAACCCCTTTTTCACAGAAAAAGATATAAATATCTCATCACCTTAACTAGATTATGAGCTCTCTAAAACTGGAATTGTCCCTTATTCTTCAAGTTCTCCCAAACAATGCTGGGAAAATAGGAGGTACTCAAAAAAGTTTCCAAATTAAAACTTCTTGCCTTTAGCTATGAAACTTCAATTCTCCCCAGTCATTCTCTACTTTTTATCAATCCTTTGTCCAGGATTGAAATTATCTCCAATTTATCCAGTATATATCTTGTTTGACATAGTAGTTTGCATGTTGTCTCCTCCACTGGATTGCGAACTTCTTGAGAGCGGGGACTGTCTTCTTAATTTGTTTATATTCCAAAACTTTAGCACAGTACCTGGTACATAGTATGTGCTCAATAAATACTTCTTGTTGATAAAGATAATTATAAACCACTTTGTTACTATTAAAATGACACTGCTCTAAAAAAAAAAGTAATAGAAATGTTAGCTGGTAGCCAATATTCTTAGGTTTGCCACTAAATATCTGACTTAGGGCTAGCTAAATATTCTGTCTTGATTTTCTCATCTATAAAATAGGGATAATACTACCCGTTATGTTATCACAGACTTCTGAAGATTTGGTGAGATAACATAGGAAAGCCCTTTAAAAAATTCTGAAGTTCTAAAGTAAAGGGAAGGGGGCAGAGTGAACAGTGAGATGGATTAAAAAGGGAATTAGCCTACAGGCCAAAAAAATCTTGATTCAAGTACCAACTCTGAGATATTGCTATATGAACCTGGGCAGGACACTTAATCTCTCTCATTTGCCTGGGGAACTCTTTAAGACTTTAAATTGGAAAGAAGTTACTGAAATGCTATGGTAAAGGTAGTTTTCCCCTTGAAGAGTTCCTAGCCAAGACCAAAGATGATTGTGTACTCAATGCAGTCTCTGAAGCTGAGATGCAACAAAATATGGATCAATTCTCTGCTGCTTGTGCTAATTTTGGCCTAACAATTAATACCAAGAAAACACAGGTGCCCCATCAGCCACCACCACACCATCCATACATGGAATTATCAGTTACAGCAAATGGAGAAGTTTTGAATGCTGTGGATAAGTTCACTTATCTGGGTAGTGTACTTTCCAGAGATGTACACATTGATAATGAGGTTGGCAAGTGCATTGCCAGAGCAGCTCAGTGTTTGGAAGGCTCCAAAGGAAGATACGGGAAAGAAGAGGTATTAGACTGACTACCAAACTGAAGGTCTACAGAGCTGTGGTGCTGACCTCATTGTTGCATGCCTGTGACACCTGCACAGTCTACCAGTGCCATGCCAGGAAACTGAACAGCTTCCATTTGAATTGTCTTAGGAAGTTTCCGAAGATTACCTGGCAAGATAAGGTACCAGACACTGAGGTCCTCACTGGAACTAAACTGCCAAGCATTCAAACTCCTTCAGAGAGCACAACTCTGATGGGCTGGCCATGTTGTTCAAATGCAAAACTTACGCTTGCCAAAAAGACTACTTTATGGAGAATTCACACAGGGCAAACGTTCACATCGTGGTCAGAAGAGGCGATACAAGGAGTCTCTCAAGAACTTTGGAATTGACTGTGTGACATGCAAGACATTGGCACAGGCCTGCTCAGCACGGAGTGCTCACATCAGAGAAGATGCTGTGCTCTATTAAACAGTTCACAGGAAATGCAGGATGCATAAGTTTGGAGTATCCACCCCAAATGTTCACATGGACTATTTGTGCCTGACCTGTGGTAGAGCATTCCAAGCTCATATTGGCCTGATCAGCCACAGTCGGAGACATCGAATCTTGACTCAAGCATAGTGATGCCATTTTGGTCATCTTCAAGAATGAAGGCCAACAACAACCAACCAATACTAATGAAATCACAGGGCCAGTCCCAAACGTCTATCAAGAAAGAGAGGTTTATCCTCATTTCTAAGTTACCAGGTATCAACTTTACAATGGAACAGGAGGAGAAAGAATTTGCCCACAACTAAGTAATAATGAGTTTTTAGTGCTGTTTTCAAATCTTTGGACAAAGGAAATACAAGTTAAAATCCCTCCAAGCTGAGAGCAGAGTTTTTCACTATCATGATATGTGCATTCAAGGACCCCTGTTTTACTTGAGCAATCTTGTATTTAACTTAAAGTGGCACATGAATAGCTCAGCCTATAAAGTTTATTATGTGAATGCATGGATCTATCTAACCATTACAATTAGCCATTATTTGCTTGAGTAGCATTTTTTTTGACAATTGAAGATTTTATGCTTTCTTCTAATTTTACTGATTGTCATTAATTTTCAATTCTTTATTCAAGATGTCAAAACACATTGGAATGTCTTAATCACAAGGAATTGTATAAATGTCTCTACAAAGTTTAAACTATAAAATGAAATGCCCTTTGTGCTCTCTGATGGAGCTCTTGAATCGTGCTTTAATCTTTCCAAGTGTTAGAGTTCAAGAATTGTATTATAATAAGAAAAGCAATGAGAGTCAGGAGACCTGGGGTCTACTCGAGCCTCTGCCACTAACTATGTGACCTTGGAAAGTCCTTTTACCTCTATTGGTTTTAGCTTCCTCATCTGTAAAATGAAAGAATTGGACTAGATGATCTCTAAGGACGTTTCTACCCCCAACCTTCCATGGTGATAGAAAAAAAGTCATTAAACAAGATATCTACATGAATACAAAATGAGTTGCTGGAAAGGTAACGGGGAGGACAGGGGTAGAAGTAAGCCAACTTGTAAGAGTGAGCCTTTTTTTTCTATAAAAGAAATTAATATGTTTTGTCATCATGTAACAACAGTAAAAGTCTCGGGTTGTCCATTTCCATATCTGTAATCCAGTACATATTCTTTGTTGCCATGGGCAAGTCACTTAATCTCTTAGTCCCCTAGGCACTTAATAAAACCATCAGTTACAAATCAACCATGACATGGAAGGAATTTCCATACCACTGTACTGTGAAATTGTGTTTATATTTTTTTTAAAAGGGAAAAAAATGATAATTACAATATCCTTCGCTATCAATTTACTTTTAGAGAATATTGTAAATAAAATAGCAATGACAAGCCTTTATTAAGTGTCTATCATGTGCCTAGCCCTGTGCTACCAGGTTGAGATAAAGCTACACGCTATGAACTACTTCAGGTCATATAGTCATTTTACTTTAGAGAAGGGAAGTCCCTTAGAAATCATTTAATCCAGCCATCTCATTTCAGAGACAGAGAAACTTGAGACTGGCAAGATGAAGTGACACAATCACCCTGCTAGTTAAGTGACAGAGTTGACATTCTGCAGAATTTTGTTATATACATACAAGAAAATGCCAATTATTAGAACAGTTACTGCTGAATATTTAAGCCTTACCATATATGGTAAGAAGAAGCACAAGTAAAATATAGAGGACCAAACTGAATTTTTAATATGCTTGGTTTTTCATTTTTAGTCATTTAAAAAAGTAACATTTGAGAATGATTTGACAGCGTAGCTAAGGTTCTCACACTGGGATATTACTTCTCATCCCCGACATTCCTATTAATTTTTTGTCTTACTCAATTTTACCAATTGTTCTAGCCTGTTGAAATATTTTTGCATTTGAATTACATCCTCCAGTATCTTAACTATTTCTCCAAACTTCACATCATCATTTAGAGGAAGTCATCTCTCTTTTTATCCAAGTCATTAATTGAAAACTAATGCCAATGTCAAGCGTATATCTCAATCCTAATCCACTTGATTCCTCTCTCAAATTGTTATATAACCATTTCCAAATCCACGTTGGGATACTATCACTTTATATTTTTTCATCTTCTCCACAAGGACACTACAAGAGACACTGTCAAACTCTTTGCTAAAATGTATTAGACTATGTTCTACACTGCGGTCCTCTTCTACCACCAGGATGAAACCATGCTGGCTTTTTATGATCACTCTTGTCTAAAGCTCACAAACGATCTGTTTAATAACATGAATCTCACTATAACTAGAATCTCACTATAAATACAAGTCAAACTCATTGACTTATCCTATACAGAATCTATAGTCTTGCAATTAAAACACCAATGCAACAAGCATAGGAAGAGAAAAGTTAAACCACCCATATCAAGTAAATCTACTATCAGATTGTGTTCCTTGAATCTCACTAATTTCCAAGAATGGCTTTAAAATTCCATCACAAGTTATGAAAAGATATTTCATATACCTGATTGCATTTTTCTATTGACTCCCACTATGAAAATGGGAAGAGGGGCTGAAGGTAATTAGCAGAAGCATATACAGTTCAAATGAATATAA
>CM053627.1:176706157-176729003 GCA_028646595.1 Phalanger gymnotis
AAAAAAGAAAAAGGTTCCAGACTCAAAAATGCATGTTTAGGGAATTAAAAGTAATCATAATCCACTTTGACTGGATTGAAGAATATCTATATGGAGTAGTGAGAGATAAGACTGGGAAGATAGGTGGGAATAAAAACATAGAGGGGCTTGAATGCTAGGCTAAGACATTTGGACTTCATCGATGGAATATTATGATTGTATGAAAGCATACAAGGATGACAGGGAACACATTCATTTTTATTCCTTCTTTAACCCTTGAAACAAAGCCTTATACACAGTATGCCTTTAATAAGTATTTTTTTATGAAATATGATTAAGGCTGTGTTTTAGAATGTTCAATGTGGCAAGTTCAATATGGAGAGGCTGGAGATAGAACATTCAAGTATCTATTGCAATAATTCAGACAAGAGATTATGAGGACCTATTGAATTGGCATTCATAGCAGTGGGAATGAAAAGCAGGAAATGGTTAGGAAAAACATGGAAAAATATGTTGCAACTGATTGAATATTAGGGTGAGGGAAAGGAAGAGGACAAAGAGGACATTGAAATTTCAGCCCTGAGTAACTGTCAAAACAGTATTTTTTTTTAAACAGAATGAGTTAAAAGCAAGAGAAATTAGCTGTAAGGGAAAAATATTGTAGAATCACAGAATTCTAGAATTAAAAAGGAACTCAGCCATCTAGTCCAACTCATACTGAAAACATAATCCAGCATTGTGGCAGCTAGGTAAGAGCACAGTGGATAGACTGCATGGCCCAGAGTCAGGAAGATTTATCTTCCTGAGTTCAAATCGGACCTCAGACATTTACTAGCTGGTAACCCTGGGTAAGTCACTAATTCCTGTTTGCTTCAGTTTCCTCATCTCTAAAATGAGCCGAAGAAGGAAATGGCAAACCACTCCAGCATCTTTGTCTAAGAAACCCCAAATGGAGTCACAAGGAGTTGGACGAGACTAAAAAACGATTGAACAGCAACAAAACTACACACCCCAAAAGTGATAATCAAATTTTTGCTTAAAGACTCCCAGTAATAGAGAACCCACTAATTCTAAATGGAGCCCATTAAATTTTCAAACATCTTAGGAAGATTTTCCTGATCTCAAGCCTAAATTCTCCTTCCTATAACTTCAACTCATTGTTCTTAATTTTGCCCCAGGTGGCTAAACAAAACATAACTAATCTGATGTTCCATATGGCCAGAACACCTAGTTAGAGCCAAAAGGACAAATATTTTCTTTGAAGATGCACACAGGTTTGGCATATAACCAAGCACAACCTGAAACTTCCTGAAGCACCGTAGGGTAAAAAAAAATCTACCGGGAAGATAGTTTTCTAATCTTGTGCCATCATGTAGTACATAAGATAAAAAAGTAATGATTTTTTTTTAATCTAGCAAGATTGTCCAACCCAACACATTATATAAATTGATAACATGTAGCTTCAATGCAAAAGTAGATAATAAGTAGGACAGTGAAGAATAGGCTAAGTAAAATTCAGAGTGAAATGGAAGGGGAGAAAGACCTATGGAATACTTGGCATTTTCATGCCTGTATAACATGAATATCTTCTTCAAGAAGAGAGTTGTCAGGTACTGGAAAACGGCAAGTATGAAACAAGATTTTTTTAATGAATTTGATGATCTCTTAAAGACAGGAAATTTCTAATGACATGGTGGTAATTTTAATATCGGCATCTTTGAGCAAAAGTCAAAATCAAAAGAAAAGAAAAATTGAGAAGAAACTGATAGGAGATACAATCCCAATAGCTAAAATCCAACCCATGTGAACAAATTGTTGACTTTGAAAAATCAGAGTTGGATAAAAGGAAAGGCATTGGCTCAGGTTGTTAAAAATTTCTTGAAGAAACTTAGCTGATGTAAATTTTGTTCAGTCATTCAGTTGTGTCAGATTCTTTATGACCCTGTGGACTGTAGCACACCAGGTCCTTCTATCCTCCGCTGTCACTCAAAGTCTGTCCAAGTTCATTTTTGCTGTTTCCATGACACCACCCATATCATCCTCTGCCATCCCCTTTTCCTTTTGCCTTCAATCATAAACTAGTCACTACCAAAAAAGAGGCAAAAAGATCTTGGATGCCAACTCAACAAGGAAATACTTGATCTTTTTTGCCAGGTAGAGACATGGCAGAAAATTTAGAGTCCAAGTTCATTTGCAAAATATTACACAAGAAGATAACAGGATAAAATGTATTACCTCACAGCTGGGAAAATCAGCTGACCAAAAACAACAATAAACACTGTAGAATACTTCCTGTGAACTTATAGCTGAGGAATCTGGTAGTGCAGTGACTAGGGCACAGCGCTCATGGTCAGGAAGACTCAAGTTAAAATCTGGTCTCAGACATTCACTAGCTTTTTTACCCTGAGCAAGTCACTTAACCTCTCTTTGCTTCAAATTGCTCAACTGTAAAATTGGAATAATAATAGCATGTATTTGCCAGGATTATGGTGAGGATAGAATGAGAAATTAGTAAAATGTGTTTAGCTTATAGTGGACCATATATAAATGCTTATTCCTTTCTCTTCCCTTTCCCTCCCCCTTTATAGATAAATGAAAAAAAAGTTGAATACAAAATGATTTATGAATTACATGAGGAAATTAAATTATATTTCACAAAATCACACAATTTCAGATTTGGAAGGAACCTTCAAGGTTACAAAATAAAGAAAATAAAGTTAGGGAGAGTAGATGTTCTTTGTCATTATACAAAGAAGAAACTCATGCTGGAGGCACTCAGGGAACTGTTTTCAAGATACATCAAAAGAGTGAAAACTTGCGAAAGAAGGAAGAAAAATTATGGATGGATTATTACCTCTGAAAGGGGTTGAAGGAGTCATCAGCAACTATCCACCAATATGCATTTCTCATTTCTTTTTCAAAAAAAACTCTTTATATAAATGATCTGCACACCTATCAAGGATTTTGTTAATGAAAATATGAAGAGAGAATGGCATGCCTTTAAAGATGACTTTCTTCAGCAGATCACATCTTCACAGTTGCACAATTGCATGAAAGGTACTGAGAATATAAGATCCCCTTGGGCTTATTCTTTGTTGCCTATAAAGAACTATTTGAATTTGAAGAGCAAAGTGCAGCCTTAAAGGCTCTTATTCAACAACATTTCTCCCACACGTATTTTAAGATTAGGCAAGATTCCTTTGGTCTTTATATCCCCAGAGATAACATTATTGAATGATTCTCTCAGTATCAGCATCAAGTGAGAGGCCTTCTCACCAAATTTATTCAAGGTGACATATCCTAGCAAAACCTATTTGTCCAGAATGGATACTGTCTTCCTTGAGGTCCAAATAGGATTACTTATAAATGATGGGGCAGTACAAACATTCTCACTTGTGGATGATAATGTGTTCATTTCATTGAACCCCAGCCCATTAAAGGACCCCATCAGTGAGATCCACAGCCACTTGAAAAAAATGTATAAGAAGTCTATATAGGAAAAAGAATACATATTGCCCAGATTATACCATGCAGTTAGATGGGCAGCCTTCCTTGATTTGGTTTATTCATCAATGCATACTCTATCTTGCACATCAAGACACGTATGTCTTGAACAGACAATATAGCTGGACAATGAGTTGAGCACAACACTGAAGAGGAGGGGGAAACAGGCTTGACCGCCCCAGAGAATTGTGCTACCGTGACCAAGGCGCATTCTTTTTTAACATAAGTCTTCTCCTGCTAATTCTATATGGCATTCCGGCATGGAATATCATAGTTTATAAAAATCAAAGTTGTAGATTAAAGGGGCAATGGAAAAACACATGATGAGTGCTTAACTTTTACAGTACTACTTAATTCACTAATAAGCAGATTGCAGTCAGTATATAATCCACAGTAATCTACATTTTATCAGGAGGATAAAAGAGTGAAGGATATGTATTGCTCTAAACTGGCATGCTTCCAGTTTAAAATTACAACTCCTTAATAAATCACATTGAGGCTTGTAGATTCCTGCCTCACTCTCTCCTCCATCCTAGTTAGTTTCCCCTAATTGCGTGCATGTGTTCACTATTGTGAGAACCTAAAGGATTATAAACTAGGATTAAGGCATAGAAACTAAATCATTAAAGTCTTTAATATTATTCATGAAAATATTTAGATTCTAAGCATCAAAGGATTCTATTCTTGCCCAGGTAAAGAAGTAGATGTTACTTATTCCCTGTGTTACCTTAAACTTTTGAGGCCCTGGTTTCTTCACATTTAGAATGAGAGGATTAAATTAGATGGCTTCTAAAGTACTATTCACCTCTCAAGCTCTGAGTCTATGACACTCCAAGTTTCTATTGGTCTTTTGTCTTCATTTATACTACTCAGATTGAAATTCATGGGCAAAAACAATGGTTACAGTCCAACTCCCCTCATTTCCCATGCTCATTGAATGCTTATTGAATGCATGTATGGCTTTATATTTTTTTCTATAAAGTCAAACATCCCATGAAGAAATTTTTTCTTAAGGCTTCTGAACAAAATTGCTATGTCATGGGAAGTAGCTAGCCCGTTTTCTCTCAGGGCTTGGTGCCCACCCCACCCTCCAGATGCGGGAAGTTATAGTTCTAGACAACTGAACTCCAAAAAATTAAGCTTCCTATACCAGTCTGCTTGTCAAGGATTAACTTTTAAGTGACATAACATTCTAAACCTAATAACACCTATTGACTACTTAAAAGCAGAGCCTTCCCTACAATTTTTAATGTTGGAATACTTAATTTAAAAAAAGATCACAGAATCTACCTACTATTACAATAACGTCTGAAGAACAGATTTGATTTGTCATAAGTAGAATTCATAAATTTTGGGCTTACTTGCCCACTTGTGACAGTTGGTCAATGACTCACGTTGGTGATGGAAAGCCGAACCCTTTAGGTGTTATAGGTGTATGAGACCTTAGAAATCATCTAATCTAGAACTTTCATTTTCCAAATGAGGAAGCTATGACCCAGAGAGAGAACAAAGCCTCCCCATCATCACATAGCTGTAGTTAGTGGCATAAGTAGAATTTTCACCTAGGTAGGTAGGATAAGACCCAACCAGAAGGGTGCATAGCATTAGCCATGAAAACATTTGTGTTCATATGCACAAGGCCCAAGTTGACCCCTGGTAAATTTATAGAAAACTTGGCAGTAGATGTCATACTTGGCTTTTCATTCTATGTCATCTTTGTTTAGTTTACAAAGGAATCTGTGTTCCTGTAGGAATACTGAGTCTGTGGTGGTTTGTAGATAGAATTAAGCTAGTAGAAACAGAAGAGATGAGCCAAGTTCATCAAGTCAAAGTGAATTTTGTGGTCAAATAGAATTTTTGAAGGGCTAGTGATATTAAAGAGAAGCAGTTGGCATAGTGGATAGAGAACTGGCCTTTAAGTCAAGAAAACATGAATTCACATCCTTCCTCTAACATAAACTGGCTAATGTGACATGTGAAATGTCAATTAACCTCTCAGAACAACCTTCAGAACAACCTTAAACAACCTTAAAACAGTCCTAAGAGTTCAAGTTGCAGAGAAGCTATTGAGCTTCACTGGCAGAGGGAATTCACTCTTTGAGAGCTGGCTCTATCAATTAAATCAAAGACAAAGTCCAAAAGAAAAAATGATTTTAGAATATTGTTTTTAAGAATGGGGGCAGTGTAGTTTGAGGGGGTTCCCTTACTCAAAAATATTGCAACTGAAATTCCACCATCAGAAATGCATTCCTTGCTATGAACAAAATAGTATTTTGAATGCAGAAAAGAAAAAAAATATTGACACTAATGTAATTCATTGTAATGTAATTCATTCACACTTTAGAGTGAATTGGCTTAACCAGTTATGTTCCTTTTTACTACTGGAAGAGGCCAGCTATTCTGAGGGAATATTAACTTTGTTGGGGGCAAGTAGAGGACATAAAGTTAAGGGTGGAAATATAGGTCACTCTTCAGGAAGAGCACACAATTTGTGCAGTGTTAGAGGCTTTGTAATGTTAAGGGAGTAGCATGAGAAAACAGGGTGCCATTAGATCAGAAGATCTAATAAAAAAATGGGAAGTAGAAAGGAAGATAAGCACTTCTTATTTCTCTTTCTATGTCCATGTTATTTACCAAGGCTCTGCTGGTATCAGGACAGGGAAGATAGGAAACAACAGAAACCGAAACCTAAAGAGGTCTCTAAAGAGAGCTATTGAATCAGGAGGGGAGAAGAATTCGGGAAGAAGCTAGCCTAGCTGAAACAACAAGCCACCTTGAAGGAAAGATAGGACACAGATTTTGCCAGGAAACTCAAACCACCATCAGCACATCCCTTCACACCCTGATATAGTCCAAGAAAATGAACCCAAGAACCCTGAGCATAGCAGTTAAACACGGACCACTTCTGTTTCAGACATGATCCCCCACCTCACAGAGAAGGGTTCAGCTTTCCATCACCAACGTGAGTCATTGACCAACTGTCACAGGTGGGCAGACTAGCCCAAAAGCCCTGAGAAGAATACTGTTCCAAGACCACTCACTGTTCCTGGTTTTTAGCCCAAACCCTGCAGCCATCATCCAAAGAAGAAATGCTGGTGGAGGTGCAACCTGGCAACTGTGAGTGCAGGTGCAAAAGCCCCTGTCTCCTTAGCAACCACACTACTGAAGACCTAGGAAAGAATATTATCACCACAAAAGTCCTTGGCATAGGTAAATGGTTCCTCTAAAAGTGTGCTTTTATCAATGAAAACAACGTTAAAAAGATTGATTAGTATCTTCTTCACCACGGAGCTCTTAATGACCACAGAACCTTTTCACCCAACTTGCTGCTGAAACTTTTTATAGTATATTGTCTCCCCCCATTAGAATGTGAATTCCTTGAGAACAAAGACTCTCTCCCTTTTTCTATATGTTTCAGAGACATTTAGGCTGAGTAGAGAGTAAAACATTGGGCTTGAAGTCAAGAAGACCTGAATTCAAATCATGCATCAGACACTAGCCACGTGACCCTGAGCGCACTTAGACTTTCTCAGACTCAATTTCCTCGTCTGAAAAGCAAGGCTAATAATAGCACCTACCTCCCAGACATGTTGTGAATACATAATATGACAACACAATTAAAGCACTTTGAAGACCTTAAAGTGTCACACAAAGGCTAGCTATTTTTATTAACATTCCCAGCATTTAGCTTAATGCTTTGTACATAGTAAGTACTTAACTGATTTTTCATTCATTCATTCATCTTAGCCATGAGTAATAGGAAGAAGTCCAGATAAATGAGTGAAGTGTCAGAGGTATTAAGCAGGAAATAACAAGTCAATGTCTACCTTGGAAGGTAGCCATCATCATGCTAGTACACAAATGGGATGAGCAGTGGCATTCCAGACAGTACATGAACATTTAAAATACAAGACCATTGAACATGTCGGTGCTTGGCAAATCAGACAATGGTAACATATACCCAGTCATAGAGACTTGGAATCAGACAATGGCCTATAGTCCCTCATCAAGGCTAACCTGAACAAGATAAGACCCCAGTGGCAGAGGACCTGGGGTCCTGAAGGAGGTATAAGGGCAGGGACTCAAGCAGGAGTCAATTACTGAAACTTGGGTAACATTTCCATAGGTATAGTTCAGGGTTCAGACTGTCTACCTACAATCCCTTGTTCTCTTTGAGCAGACCATATAATTTCCCAAAAATCCTTCTTTGGGATGATATATTTTACTCAATTTATGCATTCAAGTCATCATTGCTAATATACTACAGTCTACTTACACTCATCATGTGTTTCTCCTTAACCCTTTACTTCATGGACACTTTGGTTCTTTGAAAATTGTTATGAGTGTTAAGGATACAGAAAATACCATTAAAATGATATTATTGAAAATGAGCTAATTGTAGAAGAAAACCAATCCTGTAAATCATGGTTATTTTCTTGAAGAGAAATCCATATCCCTTAGCAAGACCTTCTAGGCTCTCCATGCTCTAACCCCAAACTGTTTCCTACTTTATCTTCAACATGAATTCTGTCTTCCAACCAAACTGAAATGCTAATACTTCTATAAACACAGCCCAGAATTTCCACTCTTTTGTTTACAAACTCTCCTTGATCCTAGACCTTTTTCTCCTGTACTCCTGGTGTCATCTGACCTTCCTTCAAAGACATTCCATCCATGGCCATCCTCTTCAATATGAGATGTGCCTTCTTTTGTGTCTCCCAAAGCACTGGACCAGGAGTAGGAATTAACATGCTCCTTGTTCTCCCTTGCCACTTCCAGACTTTTGCCCTGCCTTTGTCATTTAAAACCTTAGTTACCTCCTTTGAAATTTACTTCATCCAGATGTATATTCCTATTTAGATTCTGGTAGCAATTATTTACTGTCTGTACCCCAAGTCACTCCGTATTCTTTCTTATAGAATTCAGGATCTGACTCACAGTCTTCCACTCAACATAACCCATGCTCTTGGAGAAATTAATATCCATGCTAATATCCTTTCTAGTTCCCAGGTCGCCTTTATTCTCAACTCCCATGACCTACACCTTTATCATCATCCCAAAAGAATGGCCATGTCCTTGATTCATGAGTATTCCATGATCAAGAACTTTTAAATTTCCCTAGAAGAACACTTGCGTCATCACCCTAAATCTCATGACCTCTAGCCCTTCTATCCTTATGTTCTTCTAGATCACAACCCCCACTCTAGATTCCTTTTTATCCCTTTGCAAACTTGACATTGTAGTTAATCATTTCACCATGATCCTCTTCTTTCCTCTAATCCCCGATCCCCTTTTCCTATCACGACTCAAGCCTTGCCAGTCTCCTTATATCCAGATATCTATCTGCCACCTGCCTTCTATATTCTTTCACACTGCTGAATGATGCTAAAGTCACACCATCCTACTGACTAGATCCACCAAAAATTACATTATATAATCTCTCTGGGACCTTGCTCCAGTAGTGTAGTTTTTGCTCTTCCCTAATTGACTGTGGGTTTTCTCCTCCCTATATTTTCATGCTATTGTTCTCTCTCTTCCCTGTATGATCTTTTCTTCTTAATATCCTTTGATGTATCATCATATATTACCCATTCCTTTTATATGGAGGATGAACCCCAGAGCTTTGTCCTGGATCCTATTGTCTGTCTCTGCTTTTTTCTCTCCATGATCTCCCTTGTTCCCATTCATTTAATTATCCTTTTTATGCAAAAGATTCCTAGGTCCCTATACCTGTCCCTAATTTGTCTCCTTTGCTCCATTTCTGCATCACCACCTGTTTACAGTATATATTGAACTGATATTAGGTAGGCATTGCCAACTTATCATGCCAAAACAGCTCATTACCTATCCCCTTAAAAACCTATCAATATTCCAAATATCCGAATGCTATTAAGGTCACCACTATCCTTTCAATAAATCTAAAAGTTTATTTCAAATTTTAAGAGTTTTCATACATTTCTAGGATATTATTTTTAGAAAAGTACTCATAAAGTGTGACTTATGACTCTTAGTCATCCTGAATTCTTCCCTTTCCATAATACCACACATCCGATCACTTATCAATTTTATGTCACATTTTTCACATGGCTATTCTTTTACATTTGCCTCTCTTGACCAGACTATTGAAATAGCTTTTTAATTGGTCTCACTATCTCCAGTCTCTTCCCTTTGCCAGTTTATCCTTCAGACAGTTACCAAATTGATATTCCTAAAGCACAGGACTGACTGCATCATTCCCTTGCTCAGGAAGATCTATTGATGACCAATTGCCCCTAGGACAAAATACAGACTCCTCTTTTTGTCATTTAAAGCTCTTTACAATACAACTCCAGGTTTATTGAACACTCCTTTCCTTCACTCTATACTACAGACAAACTGATATAATTGCTATTCCCTATATACAAGAGGAGGGGAAAAGCATTTATTAGGCACCTACTATGTGCTAGACACTGTGCTATTCACTTTACAAATATCATCTCATTTGATTCTCACAACGATGCTGTGAGGTGTATATACTGTTACTATTGTCATTTTACAGTGAAGGAAACTGAGGCAGATAGCTGTTAAGTGTCTTGCCCAGGATCATACAGCTAGTAGGTATCTGAATCTGGATTTGAACTCACATCTTCCTGATTCTAGGCCTAACTCTGTTACTGCTCTAGTTAGTTGCTTCATAAATAACATTCTGTTTCCTATCTCAGTGCCTTTCTGCATATAGTGAAAGTAGTCCTTCCTCACCTCTGCCACATAGGATCCCTAATTTCATTCAAGGCTTTACTACAAGTGCTGTCTCTTATAGAAGGCCTTTCCTAGTCTTTTTATATGTTACCTCCTTTCCCTCACAAATTACATAGTGTTTTGATATGTAGCTTATATTTATTTTTTTGAAAGGCAGCATTCTACAAGGGGATAAAGATCTGGTCTCAAAGAGAATAAGGCCTGGGTTCAGGTATTATCTATCACATACACTAGTTGCATAATTTTAGGAAAATCTTTAACCTCTCAGAGCTCTAAGCAACTCTCAAAGTGAAAAGGTTCTCACCTACATTGACACAGGGTTGTTTTTTTTTCACATAGTAAATGCCATTAGCAATGAAATCCTAGGTCCAGTCCCCTATCCTCTCTATATTCTATGTTTACTTACCAATTTTCACATTGCTTCCTCTCAACAGAATGTCAAGGCAATCAGGGCAGAATCTGTTTTGTTTTTGTGTTTGTAGTCCGTACTCCTGACAGTCTGTCACATAATCAGCATTTAATAATTTCTGATTGAATGACTTTGTTCATGATAGTCACTTTGCCTGGAATTCTTCTCCTGTCTATCAAAATCCTACCAGACCTTCATCACCCAAACTTGTCATCTTTTTAATGAAGTTCTCCCTGATTCCCCAAAACAAAATTAAGTTCATCCACTTCTGAACCACTGTAACACTTTATGCCTTTTCTGTGGTGCTTATTATGCTCTGCTTTGTATTAAAATAATTTCTCTATATGTATTATTCCTACCACCACCAATAGATTATAAACATACTCAATTATAAATATACTCAGATTGTTTTATTCATCTGTATACACCCCACAGCACTTACCATAATGATGTAGTGGGCCCTCAATAAATATTTGAATTGAGTGAAGTTTTCAGCCAATATTTAAATAAGGTGATGGACTTGAATCATAGAATTAACAGATTCAGAAATGGAAAATACCTTAGACACAATATAGTCCAATTCTCTCACCTTATAAATGAAGAAACTAAAGCCCAAAGAAATTAACTGACTTGTACAAGGTTACATATGTAGTAAATGACAGAAGTTGAATATAGGAGGCAATAAACAATATGGGGGACACATAATTTTGAAGCAAAGGAGGGAGAGCTTTCCAAGCAAAGGAATTAACAATGGGAAAACTAAAAAACCCAAAATGAGCCAGACTTATCTAAAGGATAGAAAGCAGTTCCAAGACAATTCAAAGGATCTCTCTGAGGGCATTTTGTATTGAATATATAACTATATGTCTGCATCCATATCTATATCCATACATACATGGCTAGTTCCAAAAAAGGAGTAGAATAAGTGTTTAGAAAAAGGAAGAGTTGGTTGAGAGAAGATTTTGAATCTTAATCTGATGAGTTCTTAGGTCTATTTTTTTCTCTAGTATTTTTCTTTAAGGAGAATTTATTTTATAATTTTAGTTGTGAGGTGTATTCACATATTGCATATGTGCTGAAAGACCCTAAGAAAATCAAGAAAAATTAACTTCTGATTACGCCAAGTTTATGCTGGTAATTCTAGGTTGTCTTTGTCAAATTGGCAGATTTGTCAGATCTTTGCCTTTGTTAGAATGGCATTTATGCAAAATGTCCTGAGAACTACAAAAACCAGAATTGTGTAAAAGTTTACAAAACCTGAAAATGTGTCTCGCTTTCTCTTTGTCTTATATTGTGATGTACTGTTTCCGTTCCCATTCTCTTTGGGGAAATTCACAAAATCAATTTTCATTAGTGCAAACTGTTTTCTTATTGTGATACTTTGTTGGAGGGAAAATGGAATCAGTGGACCATTTGCCACTTGTGAAATTAAAAAAAAGGGAAGGAGCTCCTTTTTTACTTCACCTGCAAAATATGTGGTACACTGAGAAACCAAAAGATACTCCTAAGCCTTTCAGCAGTTATCATGTCCTGCTGCTTTTATTGCAAATCAATTTTTAATATCTTTGCTGCTGTGAAAAAGGCATGACATTCTGTTACTTTAAACTCATTAGAGAATAAATGTTATGCACTGCTCAGAAAGCTTTTGCAACAGATAGTATGCAACCTTGAAAACTACCTAGGTCAATCATATTCTATATCTTAGACACATTTGGGAATTGGGGAAGCTCACCTGGATCTCCTTTCCCAAACAATGGGAAGACTGCATGGTGAAATATGAAAAAGCTAAATCTCTTTCTGACAAGGAAATTGTCCCATGTGATTGTATTACTTTTTGTGTTTTTCTTTATAAAAATTATTGCTTAATTTTAGATTTATGATACTTCAGTGATATCAAAGTTTGTTAAAGCAGATGTTAAGTTCATCAAATAATATTAGAAGACTAATTATGATAGAAGATTAATTATGTTTTTATTAGTTTGAAAGGAAAAGACAATTCAAAGAATCTCTCTGAGGGCATTTTATATTGAATATATAATTACATATCTGCACCCATATCTATATCCATATATACATATGTATACAGAAAAAGTATTATACATGATAGAGATGTGATATGTGCCAGTACTTATTTAAAAGGGCCATGTTTGAAACTTTGGCTTTGTTGTTATATATGAGTCAGCATTTATGTCCTATTGAATGAACACAGTCAAATCATTGAGAAAAACAAAGTTCCTCCTGTGATGCCAATCAGCGATTAAAGATCTTGCCTGCCCATTCAATAGGCCTCCTGTGGGGCTAGTTAAGGGAAGCTTGATTAGAGGCAGGCCTATACACTTTACTTCCTAAGTGCTAAGCCCCAGGCCTACACCCTTTTGCTAACTGGGCATGAGGCCCTCAGGCCCTAAGAAGAGTGTATATACCCAGAAGTTAGCCATTAAGGTAAGAATTCAGCCCAAGAAGAAATAAGAACTCTGAGATGACAGAGCTGAGAATCTGTAGACTAGCAAGCTATAGAACTCAGAGAGCCGAGGAGAGACTAGAGGTTGCTGCAGAGAGTGGAGATCAGGGAGCTGAGCGGGGAGAGAATGTAGGCAAGCAAAGAGTTGGGATCCCTGAGTGTTTACTGGAAGACCCCCAGCAGGAGGGAAGGTTACAGGATGACTTGGTTCCCTACTGTAATACTGTGTTATAATTTCCTTGTTATACTGAGGTGGACTTACTGGCTTTGGAATACAATTGTTGCTATGTTGAATTTTTTGAGATCTGATCTTCTGGTGTCTAAATAAATGTTATGTGTCATCTGCCTTCTACCTAGAGAATCTCTTATACTTTTTGATTCCAAACTACGCAGGCACGTTCATGGTCATCTTCACAGTCATGAATCTTGCCTTACTGACACACCTCCTAAGACAAAGATCAAATTGTGCCCAATTGTCTAATAGAGTTAATGCCATCTTCTAGTAAACATATTTCTTTCTTCCTGGTAAGGTCAAATCCAATGTGTGTTAGATTATAGCTGGCATTTTAATAATTTTCCATTTCATCCCCATTATATTACATCCTATTATACATGAAGAGAGTGTTTACAGTTGCTATGGACCTAGAGTGATGAAGACTTGAGTGCAAATCTGGCCTCAGACACTTACTAGCTGTGGGACCCTGAGCAAGTCACTTACCTCTATCTGCCTCAGTTTCCTCCACCATAAAATGGGGTCAATAACAACCCATGTCGCACACTGTTGTCATGAGGATCAAATTAGATCATATTTGTAAAGTGCTTGGCATAATGCCTGGCACAGAGGAGGCACTTAGTAAATATTTTCTTGCTGATATTTTTTCAGACCTTGAGAAGTCTATATTCCTTTGATTCAAAAATATTTAAGCTCCTACTATATGCAGGACTTTGGGGGATAATAAGACAAAAATTAAACAGTCTCATCAGTCAAGTGTCTTATTGGGAAAAGTTTTCAGAAGTCCAAAGGGGATAACTCTCCTATGACAGCATGATAGAGTGGAAAGGACCCTGGATGTGAGTTTGAATCTTGACTGCCATTTTCTGGCCTTATGACCTCAGGCAAGTCACTTCAGTTTTTTTGACTCAGTTTCCTTATCTACAAAAAGAAAAAGCTGGACTAGATGATCTCTAAGCCCTATTCCAGCTCTAAATCTTATACCCCAACCTAATTTTTCCTTAGGATATCACAACCTAATTTCCCTACTCACCACCAGCGAAAGCTCACAATCTCGAGGCATAGATAGATAAAGTCTTCTCAAGAATAATTTCTTAACAACGATGCATAGGAACATTTCCAGAGTACACCAGATATGGCTAAGCATAGTCGATCTTTTTTTATTAATAATTTGTCTTTAATAAAAAGTTGTTTTAATTTAAGGAATAAAAATGTCTTTTATGATTCAATAAATGCCTACTATGAGCAGTTCCTTCATAGGAGAATGCTGTCTTCTCTAATCCATGTGATGGAACCACTTTGAAAATCGTGTTCCATAAGCATTTTATTGAGTGCCTACTTTTTGTAAGGCCTTAGTTTAAGAACTGAGGCAAATACAAAGATAAATAAGCCATGATCCTTTTTCTCAAGGATCTCATAATCTAGTGAAAGAAGTAAGTGTGCTAAAATAATTATAATACAAAGTGAATAAATATTAGAATTGCAATATAATATGGATAAATCCATAGGAGGTATGTTCAAAGAGCTCTAAGAGATCAGAGGAAGGAGAAATAACTTCTAAGTGGAAAGATTGGTAAAAGCTTCATGGAGATTATAGCATTTGATTTGAGCCTTGAAATATGGGTAAGATTTCAACAGACAGAGGCTAAGGGGAAGGTCATTATAAGTGGAGGCAATAGCTTAAGAAAATCACAGAGGCAGAAATGTTTGGGGTACATTTGAGCAAAAGTGAGCAATCAGGCTTGGCTGCAACATAAATTATGTGAGGGGAAAAAGATGAAGACAAGGCTGCAAAGTTAGATTATAATTAGGTCATAGAAGTATTAAAATGACAAATTAATGAATCTGGGGTTAATTTAATAGGAAATTGGAAGCTACTTAAAAGTTTTTGAGCAGGGAAGTCATAGATATAAATTTAGAACTAGAAGAGACCTTTGAAGTCATTTTGTTCAGCCCCTCATTTTACAAATGAGGAAATCGAGTCCCAGACTGCTTAAGGGCCTTGCCCAAAATCACACAGGTAGTGAGTGACTGGATCAAGATTTGAACTCAGGTGTTTATCTAAATCTACCATACTTTGCACTGCACCATGCTGCCTTCACAGTGATATGATTAAGGTTGTACATTAGGAAAATTAATGTAGGCTCTGTGTGTAAAAAGGATTGGAGGAGTTAGGAATTGGAGACCTCTTCAGGAACTATCCAGTGAGGAGGCAATCAGGGCCTGTACCAGTATGGTGGCAATGGAAGTGCAAAAGAGGGCTTGAAAGCAAGCAGTTTTGTGGAAAAAGAGATTTTAAAAAACTAGGCTGTTTTCTGGAAGAGGGGAAAATAAGAGAAGGTCAAAGATGACTTTGAAGCTATAAGACTAAGTGATGGAGGGAATAATGTTGTCCCTGTCAGCATTCAAAATGATGTAAAAAGAAGGTGGCCGTCGAGACATCTTGAGCAGAGTGTACAAGCAGCACATTTATATGGTCAAATCATATTGAATCAGTACTTTAAAATGCAAGGCCAATGTGAGATAGGGGCCATAAATAGCACTGTGGGAGCCACTTCTGTAAGGTAATAGCTGAAGCTGTGGAGTCGTCAAGACTGTCAAGGTAGAGGGTTTGGAGATAAGGGAGGGCTGGGGTGAGGGAGAAGTAGGGAAGAAAGGAGAAGAGGAGGCTTAGGACAAAACACTGAAAATTCCCTGTATTAAGGAAGTAGATGAAGAACTGCCAATAAAGGATGAAGAGAGGTTGAATGAAACTGCAGAGGAAGAAGATCGATATCCAGTTTCTCTCATCTTCCATAATGGCACACAGAGAGGAAAAGTCTTAGGAGAAAAATGTTTCTAGTTTGATGTTATATTTTTAATCTATGGGTTATTGAACAGGATGATATAACTGCTTTTCGTAGTTAAATAAACACATAGGGATGTAAGCCCAATATGTTAGCTCTGTTATCTCATTGAAAGGATCGTTAATATAATTCTAGTAGCAGATAAGATGCATGGGTGATGTGTACTCCATTCTGTTACCATATGATTTTATTAAGAATAGATTTAGCACTAAGAGGGATCTTAGAAGCTATTGAGTCTAACCTCACTTTACAGATTTGGAAACTGAGGCACAGAATGACTTTCCCAGGGTCAAATAGTTAGTAAGGGTGTAAGGAGGGCATTCAAACCCAGGTCTTCCTCACCCAAATCCAGTGCCCTATTCACTACATCACACAGTCTCTCTGTGACAAATAGCTCCTATCTTTTGACTCCTTAAGTGGTTCAGGTTTCTTTCCATTATACCATGTGGCATCCCTGGAAATAGTTAGAATAGTAAGAACCAAAGTAGTAGAAGAAACTAAGATTGAAAGCTAGAAGAAATGAAAAATGGCAATTGCTTTACCTTTTGCTGAAAAGTTTAAAAGGCTAAAGATAGGGCTGGAATAAATTTCTTAAAAATTATGCTCTCAATAGTACAAGGCTGAGAAGAAGAGCCCACTTTTGCTTTCAATTAATTCCTCTTTCCTTTGGTGGCAAAATCTTGCCTGATACATCCCACCTCTGACATCTTTGATCTGCTTTCTGAGTTATCTTTTTGTATTTTATATTTATACAAATTTTGTATTTATGTCAAGTTATATATTTATGTTTGATTTACTTACGTACTTTTCACCTCCCCGTTGGAATGTAAGTTCATTGGAAGTAGGGATTGTTTCATTCTTTGTATTTACATCCCCCACATGTAACACATACTAGGTAATCACTAAATGCTTGTTAAATGACTCATTGTGGGGCCCCCTTCTGCTCCCCTGAGAACTTAGAATCTCCCTATGGGTTCCTAGACACTCATCAATGTCACTTTGTACCTTCCTCTTATTCCCAAAATAATGATCCTCAGTCCCATTTCCTAAGGCATCTAATGTCCCCTAGCCAAGACTTCCCATCTCACATCTGAGGCATCTTAATTCTCATGTGTAGGCCAAGTCTTGTCCCAAGCTCTGAAACCAATGACTCATAGACAGAAGAGTCATGGACCTACAACTCAGGCCTTTTAATCGGTGTCTGAAATTCTACTGTCTGTTATAACTAGACCAGGGTGGACTGAAATCAAGTGACTAAACATAATAACAAGGAGAAACAGGAGATCCAGAATGGTCCTCACAATACACTGTAGGAATTTGAGCAATGTGGGTAGAGTTTCAAGTAAGCTAGGCAGTAGGCAATAAATGGAGAACCATAATGGCTAGAGGTTTGTTTCAGGGACATTGGTAGTAGTCCTAAGTCCAGCAGATGGATAGAGTATGCCATCACGGTAGAAAGGCAACAAGATACAGTGGAAGGATTGCTGAATTTGGAGTCAGAGCACCTCAGTTCAAAGCTCACCTCCACTGTTCACTACCTCAGTGACCTCAGACAAGTCACTTAACTTCTCTTGGCCTTACTTTTCTCAAGTGAAAAATAAAGACATTGGATTATAAAACTTTTATTGTCCCTTCCTTCTCTAAATATATGATATTTGGTGTTAGAGTTCTGGGCAGACAAGTAGCAGATGTAATGAACCTATCCATAGAAGCTGGGATTTAGGAGGGAATATTTAAGAACCCAAAAGGTCCCACGGACCACAAATGCAGAGGAAAAGGAGTAATTTTCTGAGAAGCAAAGCAGAAAATCAGGTACAGAGGAATAAGTGCCTTAGTTATTGGAAATGAGAGAGATTTGGTTTCAAGGAAGAAAGGAAGAGCTAATTATTATATCTGGAGTCCAAAGTCAAAACAGGCTCATTCAGTAAGTCAACAAGGACTTAATATGTGCTACTGTGCTAGACACCATATTAAGCACTAGTGATATACAGAAGGGCAAAAACATCCCCTGCCCTCCAGGAGCTCGTATTCCAAAGAGAGAGACAAAATGTAAATAAGTAGGTATAGATAACAGACCCCTAGTCCAGTAGACATTTTCCTGTCTAGACTAAGAATTAACATATAGTTTGAGAACTATGAAAAATTTTACCAGTCATTTGGATATTTCTAAGTGTCAATTAAACTCATCCTTTATTCCCAGTTCAAATGTTCTCTCCACAAAGAAGCCATTCCTGATCCTCCAGCTGATCATAGTTTTTTTTTTCTCTCTGATCTCATATTGTATTATATTTGGTATCTCTACTGTACTTAGGATAGAATGTTGTGTGTTATAATTATGTATTTATGTTTTATCCCAAACTATAGACTTCACCAGAACAGAGACTTTCTATTATGTAAGTTGGGCATCTCCTCTAGAGTCTAGCACAGGACTCCGGGCAGAGCAAGCACTTACTAAATATTTTCTGTTTTATGGAAGTTTGACATCAGTAGATTAAATGCCCAAGTAATTGATTGAACTTTTCATAGTTTACTACGACCCAGTTTTCCACACTATTTACAAATTACATTGTTTTGTGGTAGGTCATTGCTCCTGCAAACAGATTCAGCAAATTTTCTAAAAGGAAAATCTGGGTGCTCTTCTCTCTCATTTCTATTCCTTACTGTTCTTGGTCCTGCAGCAGCAGGGGTGCTGTTAATAATCCTATGTCCAAGAAACTCTGTAAGCAAAGGGCAAGCAGAAAGCTTAGTGAAAGGCGTTTATTGTATCTAATCCAAAAGCTATCTTTTTAAATCCTTTCTTATGAATTGATCTACAAACTTATTATTTCAGTTTTTATTTGTTATACCACATAACCTTGCATTCGATTACACCTTGCCTTCACAATCAAATTGATGCCTGATGTACAATATATAATTTGCACATATACAGGCAGTTCAATCAGCATAGACATGATGTGGTCCCAGAACAAATGATTATTTTGTAAGCAGAAGGGTTAAATGTGCTTTGATGCACTTCATTAGTTGTTTCTAACCATGCTAACAAGAAGAAAATGATTTAAAACCTATTAAATCAACTTTCTTCCAAGGTTAAAAAAAGAGCTATATTGGTTTGAATATTGAATGAGCTTATAACAGATGATCATGTTTGGGGTTAGAGGAAAATGCAGGACAAAAAAATTTGAAAACATAGGCAGAGGGGGTGAGGACAACAAGAAGAGGATGGCTTGAAAATTCTATTTCTCAGTAAAACATTTTGGCTTATGAATCAAGCAATAAGCATCTATTAAATACCTACTGTGGGCCAGGCACTGTGCTAAACACTGGGGATACAAAGGCAAATATAAAATAACCCCTGTCATCAAGGATCTTAAATTCTATTGGAGGGAGACATATACGAATATGTGTATGCAAAATTGATTCAAAATACATACATGGTAATTCGGGCCCTAGAGAAGCACTAACACCTAGAAGGGATGAGGAGGTTAAGGAAAGCTTCATGTCAGTAGCAATGCTTGGTAATTGTTTTAAATAGGTCCTGCTATTAATTCTGAAATTCATGTTGTAGATTATTTACTTAGCAAAAGGATATAAGCACTAAACCATTTAAGTTGAGAGTCAGAATGCTGTAATAGACAGAATAACAGACTTGTCACACCCAGGAAGACCTGGATTTCAAATCCTGATTCAGACACTTACTAGCTGTGTGACTCTGAGCAAATCACTTAACCTCTCTGGGCCCCATTTTTCTCATCTATAAAATGAGGGGTGTTGGACCAAATGATCCTTTCTAGCTCTCTATCTGTGTCTCTATAAGTTAATTTTGAATTATAACTAAATGGGTATTGAATGTTACATCTCACATTCACAAACCACATCTAGACACCTCCCTTCCCCTGTAACACACCTGTCCCTCCCAGTATAATTTCATCTTATGAATATCCAGTGATCAAATCTTGCTCTGTTCACATCCACAGAAGCCTGGAGAATAAGACAACAAAATCACAGAATTTTAGAAGCAGAAGGGTCTTCAGGACCCTCTAGTCCTAGCTATCCAAATGCAGATGCCCACTGCTGAGCTGTGACTTATCTCATGCAGAGTGAAGCTACTAAATGTTTTAACGGTAATAAATCAACTAATTGACATTTCAGAGTTTGATAGTAACTTAATATGGCCATAACTCATCTCTGTGGTATACCTATAATGCCTGATACTATAGAGGCATATAGATCAAGAGGATCTCTTATGCTGAGAGTTCCAAGATTCAGTGAGTTAGCTGGATTGGGTATCTACACTAAGTCCAGCATCAATATGATGAGCCCAAATAGGATGCCTGACTAGGGAGGGCTGAATAAGCCCAGGTAAGAAACTGAGCTAGACCTCAATAGCAGTAAGACCAGACTTGTGAGTGGCCACTGCTCTTCCAGCCTGGGCAAGATGGATCCATCAGTCTCAAAAAATGATAATGATAATCCCACAGAATAAAAGAATTTCTGTGTATGGCAAGAACACTTTTCTATCTTTTAACTTCAGAGGACTTGAGTTGAGATCCTAGCTCTGTCACTACATTTTTACTGGACAAATCATTTAACTTCACCATGCCTCAGTTTCACCATCTGTACAATGAGGACTAGATGATCTCTGAGCTTCCTTCCACCTCTTTTGTTATTGTTTCTGTTGGGTCTTTTCAGTCATGTCCAACAATCCGTGATCCCCTTTGGGGTTTTCTTGGCAGAGATACTGGAGTGATTTGCCATTTCCTTCTCTAGCCCATTTTACAGATGAGGAAACTGAATGCGACATGGTTAAGTGACTTGCCCAGAGTCACATAGCTAGTAAGTGTCTGTGGCCAGATTTGAATTCAAGGAGAGGAATCTTCCTGACTGCAGGCCCAGCATTCTATCCACTGTATCACCTAGCTGCCCCTGTACATATATTATTTTATAAATCCTCACCTCAACATATGTGTTGCCTTTGTTTCCTTTATTTCAGTATTGCTTTCCTCTTTTTCTGCTGCTCCCTCTTCCTGTTATCTTTGTCTCTTTGTTGCTTCCTGACTCACCTCTGTTCTGCTTCTCTCCTCTCCCTCTACCCTTCCCCTCCACTCTTCTCCTTTCTTCTATCCTCCTCCTCTCCCCTCTCCTGTCTCCCCATCCCCTCTCTGTTTCCTCCACCCTACACACTTTCTGCCCTGTCCTCTCCATATCTTACTTTCCTGCCTACTCTTTATCAAATCACCCCATCTTTCTTCCTTTACTATTTATAATATTGAATGGAAATGTGTATAGGTTTTCATGAGTGGAATTCAATTCAAGAAATATTGAAGTATCTCCTATATACAAAGGGAGAGGCATTGTATGATGGATAAAGGAACAGCCGTGGAGTCATGGAGACCTGAGGTAAAATTTTGCCTATGATAAATACTAGCTGTCACACCGTTGGCAAGGCATTTAACCTATCAGTACCATGGGTGTCTCTAAGGTATTAAAGGGATGATGCTGATCTGCATTTGTGAAGGAAGCTTCCACAATCATAGGTTGAGACCACACACGTACACATGCCTATACAAAAAAAAAATGAAGACACACTATGCAAGTATCTGAGAATACAAAATACAAAACGCATAAGCCTTGATGGGGGAAACAATTCATAAACAAATAAGTCAATACAAGATCATCTGAACAAAGAGGGAACACCAGCATGGAGGATCAGAGAAGGCTTCCAGTAGGAGGTGTCATCTAATAAAATAATAATAGCTAACATTTATATCGTGCTAAATACGTGCTAGCACTGTGCTAAGCTCTTTACGATTATTTTTTTCATTTAATCCTCACAACAGCCTGGGGCTATTATTATCTCTTTTTTACAGATGAGGAAACTGAGGGAAAGAGAGATTAAGTGACTTGCCCACAGTCACACAGCTAGTAAGTATTTGAGGCTACATTTGAACTCAGGTCTTCTTGATTCCAGGCCCAGAAGAAGTTAAGGATTTTAAAGGGTGGAAGTGAGGAGAGAATACATTCCATACGTGGACAGCCTGTGCAAGGAATGGCTTTGGGAGATGAAATACTGAGTTTGACGGGCAATAAGCAGACCAATTAAGCTAAAAAGCTGATTATACGATGGGAAATAATGTCACATAAGCTTGTAGGGGTATACTGGAAACAGAATGGGGAGGGCTTTAAATGAAAACTTGAATTTATAATTGAACCTAGCAACAATAGGGATCTCTGGACACTTCTTAAACAAAGAAATGGTATAATAAGACCTGTACTTTAAAAAGATTATTTTGGCCACTATGAAGAAGATAGATTGGAAAAAAGAACAGACTGGAGTCAAGAGATCTAATTAAAGGGGTTTTACAATAGTCACAGCAAGAGGTGATGAAGCCCTTAGGTTAGGTGGTAGCAGTGTGAGAGGACAGAAGAGAACATATGTGAAGGGTAGTGTTATTGTATTTTTGGGTGAAATTTCATGTTCCATGTTCTTAGTTCTAAAAAAGGTAAGGTGAGTGCTTTGGGTTTTTGTTCTGTTTTAGAAAAACTATGATTAAGTTACTTTTTCCCTTATGTGGCCTTCAATTGATTTGTTTTTCCTTTATATCAGTGGGCCTCCATGGGGAAAAAAAATTTTTTCAGAGAACTGAGAAATCATAGAATTTTTGAGTTAGAAATTACCT
>CM053627.1:176729103-176740042 GCA_028646595.1 Phalanger gymnotis
CCCCCATCATCCTGGCCCATCCTGCTTTTGAATTGTTAGGAAGTTTTTCACCATAAAAGTCTAAATCTGAATGTCTCAGAAGTTCCACTTAGATTCAGAGCAGTGGATCCTTTTTCTATCATCTGGGACCAAGTAGAAGAGATGTATGCCCTCTTCCACCTGACAGCCTTCCAAATACTTGAAAACAGTCAACATATCCCTTCCTAAATCCTCCCTGTCTTCTTCAAAACAAACTATCCTAATTCCTTCAACTAATCTAAAAATAATAGCCAGCATTTATATAACACTTTAAGGTTTGCATGGTGCTCTGTATACATTATCTCTTACACCTTGCAATAACCCCTTGAATTAAGGGCAATTTCTATTTTATGGAGGAGGAAACTGAGGCTAAGAGATGTTAAATGATTTGCCCAAGGTCACACAGTTAGTATCTGAAGCAGGATTTGAACTAGGGTCATCTTGCCTCTAAGTAAAGTATAACTATGCAACCTAGCTGACTCATATGACTGTCATTCTAGATCCCTGACAATAATGGTCAATTACTTCTAAATATATTCCAGATTTTCAGTGTTATTCCAAAACTGAAATCAATATTCATAATGGGATCTGACCAAAACCTGGTACAATAGGGGAATTTAAGTCACTCTACTGGAGTCCTCCAATTTGACTTTGAAACTTATCAGCCAGCCACTCAGGAGGACATTCAATATATATTCATTTTTAATTTGAACTTTAATGTAAGTGTCTTTGGTGTAATTTTAGCATAGCTTCCTTTCATATCCAGAAAGCATATATTTTACTTTTGGAAATTGGGATGTTATACCTCATGTTTATCTGCATTGAGTGTAAAACCTACATGTTTATAGGTATTTGGTACAACTCAGGAATGTAAAAACATCTTAAAGCCTCTTTTCTAGAGAGATGTATCACAATGCTTTCCTGGCTCTTTTTGAGCAGTATCAAA
The DNA here is from genome assembly GCA_028646595.1 of Phalanger gymnotis. Taxonomy (NCBI): domain Eukaryota; kingdom Metazoa; phylum Chordata; class Mammalia; order Diprotodontia; family Phalangeridae; genus Phalanger; species Phalanger gymnotis. The sequence continues at coordinate 176,730,068 of CM053627.1, forward strand.
TCGTAACCTGTCTCAAAATTCTTCTCTTCTCCCCAACTCCTGCCCTCATACCAGCAGATTTCAATATACATACTGACTCTCCTTCAAAATCCCTAACCACTCAGTTCCTCAGCCAATTCACTTCCCATGATCTACTTCTCCACCCTCGCTAAACACAAAGATAGACACGTTCTTGATCTTGCCATCACCCACAAATGAGCCACTTCTATGTTCAAGAATTCTGAAATGCCTATAACTACCATAATCTATTAGTTTCAGGGTTCTATCCCTGGGTCCTCTTCTCTTCTCCCTCTGTACTACTTTTCTTATTAATTCCATCAACTCCAATGGATTTAATTACCATCTCTATGCTTGTGACACTCAAATGGCCCCATCCTTCCTAAAACTTCCTGTTGACCTGCAAACCCATACCTCCAACAGCTCTTCAAACATCACCCATTGGATGTCTAATTGTCATCTTAAACTCAATATCATAATTTGGATGGGGTGGGGGAAGGTTGGGAAAGACTTACAGACATGGAAAAATTAAATGATACTATAAATGTTAGTGTATAAGGCTTATGCTGATCCACTGATCGGATTTCAACCTTGGAATTCCTTAAATTGACTAAATCACAGGTCTCAACAACAACAACATAATACATTCTCCAATAGAATATGAACTGGGGCAGGGAAGGAACCTGGAAAAGCTGAAAGAATATATAACATTCTGCTCCCATAGACCACATTTCTCAATCATGAAGAAGAAAGAATGTTTCATCATGTATTCTCTGAAGTCTAGTAGTAATGGCAACAAATCTTAGCTTAGCCGCCTTTTAGAGTTGTTTTTCTTTACATTATTGTAGTCATATTGTTCTCCCAGTTCAGTTTACACAAAAGCCAGCAATGACTACTAGAAGTGGAGTCATGAAGCCCTAGATTCAAACCTTACCTCAGACCTTTACTAGCTACATCTCCCTGGGCAAGCACCTTAACCTCTCTGACACTTTTTCCTCATCTCTAAAATGGGAATAATGATAGCACTTGTCTTGAACAATTATTGTGAGGAATAAATGAGATAATGTAAGTAAACTGCTTTGTAAACTTTAATGAACTGTAATCATTAGCTCTTATCATTTCACTCTGAATTAGTTCATAAGTCTCACATTTCTCTGAATTAATCATATTCATAAATTCTTACATAATTGTTTTCTTGTATATACCACAGTTTGCTTAGTCATTCACACATTGTTGGCCACCCACTCTGTTTCCAGTTTTATGCTACTATAAAAAATGCTGCTATAAATATATTAGTACAAATGATGTGTTCTTTCTGTCTTTGGTCTCCCTGGGATATAGTCCAGTAGCAGTAATGATAAATCAAAGGATATGAAGAGTCTTGTTTCATATCTGCCTATGTATCTCTTACACATAGGTGCTTAATAAGTGTCCATTGAATCAATAAAATGGAGTTGTCAAAATGCATGGCATGGAAAAGGTATTATGAGTAATATTGTATATATCATATTTACTATTCATTTCTATGCCCCTTCCTGGAATATCTTCCTTTCACTAGCCCCATCTCTGCCTTTGAATATCCTGCCCTTCTTTCAATACCTACTTCAAATCCCACCTCCTCTTTAAAGCCTTTCCTGATAGTCCCCCAATCATAAGTGAATTTTCTCACCAATAATAAGATCTCTCATATCTTGTCAAATATTGAATGTCCACTTAACAGATTTTGGTTTGCAAAGCCAATTCTGTCTTTTGTCTGCAATTTGACTGCTACCAGCTAAGCAGTAGGATAATAGTCTAAGAAATAATACACATGCTATGGTGTGAAATCCAAATCAAAACTGTTAATTTCCCTTTCTATAAAAATTATTTTTAAAAATAGGATAACATTAACCAGTATTAGTAATTATATTTTTAAAATTCAAGCATTTGTTAATTTCATACTATGAGCCAGGTACTGTCCTAAGCACTGAGAGTACCAAAAAAAAGAAAGAAAGAAAAAAGGAAAAAATATGGTCTCTGATCTCAAGGAGCTCACAAATATGGGAGCTGTTGCAGGTAACTGTGTTCATACATGATCTATACAGTGCAAATTGGAGATAATCATACAGAGAAGGCACTAGTGGTGAAAAGAATTGAAAAAGACCCCCTGAAGAAGATTGGATTTGAGATGAACACTGAAGGAAGCAGTGAAGCTAGAAGTCAGAGATAAGGAGGGAAAGCTTCCAGGCATAGGGACAGCCAGAAAAGGTTCAGACTTGGCAGATGGAGTGTCATGTGGGACAAACAAGTAAACTAATGTAGTGTATGTGATATAAAGAGACTGGAAAGGTAGAATAAAATCATCTCATATTTAAAGTCCTTGACAACCCAGATGATTTTATATTTGGTCCTAGAGATAATAAAGAGCCATTGGAATTTATAGGGAGACTGTAATATTGTCAGACTAGCAATTGAGGACATGGGCAGTCGAGGGAATTATGGATGGGAGTAGGGAGACATTTGAAGGAGGGAGATCAATTATAAGGCTATTATAATAGTCCAGAGATGGCCCCTATGAGGGCCTGTGCAAGAGTGGTAGAAATGCTTTGAAGTTAAAAATGACAAAATTTGAAAATGTGGGGCGAGAAAGAGTAGAAAATCGAGGAACCTGAGAATACAAGCCTGTGTTTGGAGGGATGGTGGAACTGTTGATAGTAGCAGGAAAGTTGGGAAGAGGGGAAGATTTGGGTGAAAGATATTAAGTTCTGTTTTGGATATGTTGAGCTTAAGATACCCAGAGTTCATCCAATTCAAGATGTCCAAGAGGCATTTAGTGATGCATGACTAGAGCTCAGGAAAGAAATTAATTCTGATTGCCATCTGCATAGAGATGATGGTTGAAGCTAATGATGTCACTAAACAAAACAATAGTACAGAGGGAAGAAAGACGGGGCCAAAACAAAACTATTAAGGACAACTACATTTAGTGGGTATGACCTGGATGAAAATTTGGCGAAATATACTGCCCATGTCAACAAGGTGATCAAGATTTTCAAAGACTGCAGAGAAGTCAAGAATGATGAGGATAAAGAAGGAGCCTCCAAAGAGAGGCAGCACTATAGAGTGTATAGAGGTTAAGACTTGGAGTCAGGAACAGGGATTGAAATTGTGCCTTTTGCACAAACTAGTTTTGTAAACATAAGAAAGTCACTTAACTGCCAGCACCCCAGGGAACTCTCTAAGACTACAAATTATAGATCACAGGATGATAGATTAGAGAAGGAAGGAATTTTTCAATGCTCTCATTTACAAGTAAGCAATCTGAGTCAAGAGGGGTAAAGTGACTTGCCAAAGGTATGTGGGTAGTAAGTAACCAACCCGGGATTTGAACTCAGATCCTCTCACTCTAAGCCTAGCACTCTTTTCATATAAAGACAGGCAGGCAGGCAGGCAGGCAGGCAGGCAGGCAGGCAGGCAGGCAGGCAGGCAGGCAGGCAGGCAGGAAGGAAGGAAGGAAGGAAGGAAGGAAGGAAGGAAGGAAGGAAGGAAGGAAGGAAGGAAGGAAGGAGAAAATAGTGTGGGACAAGATTTAAAGAAGTCGTCTGTTAAGTAAAATTTCATGTTTTTAACAATGACTCTAAGTAGTTATATAACATAGTTTCACCACAGGTAGTAAAAGGAACAGAGATATAAATAAGCAAAAACAGTATTTAGTCCAAAAATAATTTGTTTTTGTATTTGGAGTGTTTCTCTATACTTAATATTTGAATAGTTATATTCAGTCCTCTGGGAATCTCTGAAAACAAAATAAGGAAGCTTCATTGTGATATAGGAGAATTGGAAATCTGTCCGCTTGTCCCTAGCATGTCACCAACACCTCGCCTCGCTCATATCCTTTCAACTCACTTCACATTGACAATAGGCCATTCTGTCAGATCAGACAGAATCTATCTGACAGATCTGTCAGATTGCCTTCACTAGAATCTTCCCTTGAATAGTAGAGGGGTCTATGTGCCCTTGGTTTTCCAAATGCTTCTCTGGACACAAAGTATATAATTGGAAATGAGGTGCTACTTCAAATACTGAGTGATAAAGATACTAATGGAATAAGTAACCAGAATAGATGTTGTCAATATGCATTGAAGTAAGTTTTGTCTGAGATAATGAAGAATTGAATGCCTTTGCCCAACCTATTATCCAAAATGGTCCTTTAAGAGTCACTGAAAATACAGCTGTTTAGAAACTCCTCCAAGTATCAAGCTCTGACCCTTTAAAGTTCTTTTAAAAGAAAAACTTATTTTTTATACAAGAGCTGAGTAATCTCACTATCTCCAGAATTCCCACCATACCGATAAAATGGTAGCCATTAAGCCAATTACCTGAGTTCATGCAGAGCTTCCAAAGACAAAGTCGTTACTAAGCTCTGCACAGATGGAAGAAAGGAATTCAGCCCAGGTTTTCAGGCCTAGTCCTCAAGTGATTCAAGTTTTTTAGCTCATTCAGGATCATAAGATTTAGATCTGGAAGGAACTTTAAAGAACACTTATTCATCCATTAAGTCACAGATTTAGAGGTAGACCTTCCTTATTCCAGATCTCTCATTTTAAAGATGAGGAAGCTGAGGATCAGAGAAATTAAGTGACTTGCCCAAGGTCACACAAGTCATTAAGTGGCAGACAGAATTCCAAGCCAAATTGTCTGACTCCAAGTCCAGCATACTTTCAATCCTCTCATATGACCTATGAGGAATCTCCAAATTTTCCAGATTCTTCATCAGAAGAATCTGAGGTCTGTTTAAGTGACTTTCCTAAGGTCATACAACTAGCAAGTAGAAAAGCCTGGTCTCCTGACTCCAAATTCATTGCTGCTATATCATACTTCAAGACTCAAGCTCAAAGCCCATCCCAACTACTGAATTTCATTTTTTCTTTAAATTCTCCACAGTTTGCTCTTAAATACTCATCACACTTTAAAACATGTTAACTTGAAGACTTGGGCCAGTGCTATTCCTATTCCCCCTTTTTGTTCAGGCTTTTTTTCATATTTATCTTTTCCCAGTCTATTTGATGTGTATGTGGAGATGATATGACACTAGCCTTCATAGGCATCAGGATACAGTAGAACGAACACTGATTCTGGAGTCAGAGGAAATAAGTCCAAGACCCTCTTGCTACCTGTGGGCAACTCAGCTAACTTTGCTGGGCCTCAGTTATGTTATTTGTAAAATGAGGAAATTAATAGACAGCCTCTGTGTTCCTTTCCAAGCCTGAATCTCTGTACCTATGGAGCTCTCCAGTTTGCTTATCTCTCATTATCTCCATGTCACACTTGCTATTTACCTTCGGTTACCTTAATGATCCCTCTTATATTATATTTCTTGGCAGATATCAATGATCATTTCATAATAAGCATTACTCTAATCTTCAGTTTCTCTAACATGTTTTTTTTACAAATAGATGAGAAAAATCTGTTTCCCTAAAGAATGAGACAAGTGATTGTAATATTTCATTTATGGGTGAGGTGTAGCATAGAAAGGAGAGGTAGCTATCACACACACACGCACACATGCACACGCACGCGCACACACACACACACACCCCAAAAAAACCACTTTGAGTCCTAGGAAAGGGCAAAGGATCTAAATCAGGTGCACAATGGGATGATTAATGCACAGCATGGCTTACTGTGGAAATAAAAGAGAGACCCTCTCCCTGGGACAAGATGAGCCTGACCTTTGACTGGACTCCAGTCTTCAAAGAGAATAGAAAAGTTTAAGAGACACCCAAATCATAACCTTCTGTCAGGCTACCCTCCATCTCCGAAACAATGAGCTAAAGGTCGCACACATGAAGTGAAGACTTAAGGCAAAGAAAAACTGAGTGAAAGTTACACCTTAATCACAGAAAGCTGTTGGCAGCGTGTGCTGTGCTGAATTTCCTTTTAAATTGGGTAAAATGTATATGGGAAAAAAAACATGGTTCCTAATAGCCAGCCATCTCTAGATTATTGATTTTTGAGGTTACCTTTTTTTCCTAAAAGAGGTCTAAATAATACACACATAAATGTATACACAATATGTATATAAAATTTATTTTAGCATAAAGTCTTGGAGCTCTAATTTTCCATTTGCAAGCAGGAGAGCAGAGTTTGAATTGTTCTGCCTTAGGGTACCCTCCAACTTTAATTCTTTATTCAGGATTAAGCCTGGATGATGAAGACAATAGCCAGCAGCCAGTGGCATTTTGTATTCTCTCTACATGGTTGCTAACAGAGGAAAATGCAGGAAAATGTAACTTTTTCACCTAAAGCATTTTCCTTCTCACTGAAAGAAGTAAGCCACAGAGTAGTTCATGTCCACCCATTTAAGTACTTAATAGATAGTATCCTTAGAGTGAGGGGTGGGGAACCTGCTAGACAATCCTAAAAGAGACAGATTCTGAGCGAAAAAGGATTGGTGGGAGACTTAAGATTTATCAAGGAGATTATATAGCAAGTTAAAGAGGCAGATCATACCTACTGAGAATATTTGCTTGAAACATTCTGGACAAATGAGTCACGTGATTCAATTTCATAAGCATTTATTAGGCAACTACTGTGTACAAGGCACTGTGTCAGGTACGGAAGATAAAAAAATAAAGTTCTTGACCTCAAGGAGTGTACATTCTACTGAAGGGGAGTATTTTAGATACATATACACGTGTGTATGTATATATATACACACATATATGTACATATATATGTGTGTGTGTATATCTATATATATATATATATATACACCTGTGTGTGTATACAGATAAGTAAATATAAGATTCACACAAGGTAAATTCAAAGAGTGAGGGAGAATACCACTTTCTAGAGGACTCAGAAAGGTCTCACGTAGCTGGTAGCACTTAAACTGAGCCTTGAAAAGATAAAGGTTTCAATAGGATGAGGTGAGGAGGGAGAGCATTATAGACCTGGGGAGCAGCCAGGACATAGGCCCAGAGGTAGCACATATATGCAATGTCATGTATGGGCATCAACAAATGGGTCAGTTTGACTACAACAGAGAATGTATGAGGGGACATTATGTGCCATTGGTCTGTAATGATAGGAGGGAGCCAGAGTAATAAGAACATAAATACTAGTGGACTTTGTATTTTATCCTTAAAGTCGATTGAGAGTCATTGGTAGTTCTTAAAGGGGAACAATGGGGTCAGACTTGTGCTTTGTGGAGATTATTTTGGCGACTGTGTGGAAGAAGGATGGAAGGTAGAGTATTAAAGCTGGAAATTTAGGAGGCTGAATGGAAGTTGTTGTAATAGATAATGTAGAAGGGGATGATAGTCTGCCTAGGGTGGTTGGTGAAGAAAAGGATAGTAAGAACTTCTTATTGTTCACTTATTTCAGTCATGTCTGACTCTTTCTGAACCCATCTGAGGTTTTCTTGGCAAAGATACTAGTGTGGTTTGTCATTCTCTTCTCCAGCTCGTAAGGCAGACTGGGTTAAGTGACTTGCCTAGGGTCACAGAGCTAGTAAGTGTCTGAAGCCAGATTTGAACTCAGGTTTTTCTAACTCCAATCCCAGCACTCTATCCGCTTTACCACCTAGCTGTCTAGTAACAACATTAAAGAGGTACAATTAGCACATTTTGGCAACTGGTTGGAAATGGGGATAAGGAAAAGGGAAAAGTCAAGAATGGCTAAATTTCCATACCTTAGTGGCAGGAAGCATGTTGATATTTTAAAAATAAATAAGGAGTTATCAGTTTAAGGTGAACAATAATGCTTTCCAACAAAAGATAATAAATATGATGATTTTACTCTGTAACTCCGATTTTTGCTTCTTCATATCTATCTTTATCTCCCAAGAGAAAACATTCAGATCAGAGAGCTCTGTGACATAGAGATGGGCTTTGCCTTCCAGGTTAGGCCAATTCCCAAAAAATGAAAAAAGAGGATGAGTCAGTTTATGAGGAGGTGGGAGAAAAGGGAACTTAAGATAGAATTGGGTTGACTATCAAGATGACCAGGAGGATAAGATATTAGCAGGGCTGATCCAACCTGCAGGGGAAAAGATACCCAAATCAGCAAAGCTTGCTGGGAAAACTGGAAATAGATATAATGACTTCTAGCAAAAAACAAAGGGATGTAAAAAGTAGCCACTTTTGATGAGAAGAGTTCAAGCTCTGAGCGCTCTCTAGTGACATAAGAGAATATGACAGCCCACTAAAAAGGTGAGACTTAAGCATGTGCAGATCTAAGAAGAAACTCTTCAAATAGCATTCCCTAGTAGCTGATATCACACTGAGTTACTGATACTACTTGGCTGAATTCTCCCCTGTGTGACAAAATCTTTCCTCTGCATTTAAAAGAAGCAACACTGAGTTTATGTTACAACACAAAGCAAATCTTTAGCTGTATTTGCACTTGGAGACTCAAGTTGTGTACTTGTAATTTTGCTCCTTATTGCTAAACAAAAAAATGGGTAGCTATGTGGCATAGTGGATAGAGTACCTGGAGTCAGGAAGAATCTTCTTCATGAGTTCAAATCCAGCCTCAGACACTTACTAGCTGTGTGACCCTGTGCAAGTCATTTAACCTTGTTTGCTTCAGTTCCTCATCTGTAAAATGATCTAAAGAAGGAAACAGCGAACTACTTCAGTATCTTTGCCAAGAAAACCCCAAAAGGGGTCACAGAGTCAGACTGAAAAATGACTCAACAACGAAAGTTAAACAAAAAAAGTATTCAAGGGCTAATACAAACTTTGAAAGTGCTTACATCCTGAAATATATGGAATATTTTTTTCCATAGGGAAGAAAACCATAAACTGTATTATACAAATTGCATGCAGTACAAAGTACTCCACGAAATAATTTGAGTATTTTCAGAAATAAAGCATAAACTTCTCAAAGCAGATTCAAAACTATAAAAAAAATTCTACATTCAACTGGTTTCTGCTTTCTGCATTATTCTTGAAACAAAATACCACAACAAATTCCATGGTCAGTAGGAATAGTAGGTGTACATTGGAATATTACAGTGTAGCTTTCTGCATGTCTCAAGCCAACTGGTGAGATATTAAGCTCTGTGTCCTTTGCCAAACTATCCTCTCACAATCTCATCTTAAAGGCCTAAGTGATCACACAGAGTGTTTGGTCAAGCAAGAAAGCCCTATCCTTCATTGGATTAAATACAACCTAAAATTACATTTCTCCTCTGAATGATCTCTCCAGATCTATAAACGATGACTCATCTCAGCTAATTCCTGTGGGAGTTAATACATCCAGATTTAGTTCAGTTCACACCATATTTTACTATGCATTTATTTGTTTTTATGATTTCTTTCTAATATTGTCACTTTGGCATATAATCTCTCCTATCTGGTCTCAAACAGTTCCTGTCTGGCTTTTATCTTCTTGCTCATCTGGAACTAAATCAACAAAACAGCTTGGCCCAGGAAATCATTTACTCTCACCATAGAAATCTTTTTTATTCTTTTTTTTTCTTCATTTTTATAAGTCACTCAGAAAGTACAGTTAAGGCAGGCCAAAAAAAAAAAAAGACAGGTTGTCTTTTTTTTCCCCTTCTTTTCCCCTGAGAGGAACAGAAAGAATGTTAAATATGCTGAAGGTTGCATGGTGAATACAGAAGACCAAAGGGCCAGAACACTTTTGCAGCTACATTGAGTAGCAAATGGAGCTGCACAGAATTATTTAGCTTAGATTCAGGCTAAGCTGAACAAAGCCAATGCACCTCATCTTGCCTAACACAAGTTCTTTAGCATCTGGGTGAACTTCCACTTTACCACCTGTAAAGTTCTCTTGTGCTGTACCATCTTGTACATTATCTCATTATTTCATATGATTGAAGCTAAGTCATTTATTCCACAAACTATCTCCAGGAAATGGTTGAAGGATTTTTTTTTAATTTATTTTTGACATGTTTGGTTTTCAGCATTGATTTTCACAGGCGTTTGAATTACAAATTTTCTCCCCATTTCCTCCCCCCCCCCTTTC
>CM053627.1:176740542-176769000 GCA_028646595.1 Phalanger gymnotis
CTGGGAGGTCCTTGTGGGACCGACCTTACCCAGAGACCATCCAGGCTGTCCTGGGGTGGGGCCCTGCTTCCCTCTGCCACTTTGTGGGTTCTGCAGCTCTAGAATTGGTTCAGAGCCATTGTTTTATAGGTTTTTGGAGGAACTTGGTGGGGAGCTCACGCCAGTCACTGCTTCCCAGCCGCCATCTTGGCTCCGCCCCTGGTTGAAGGATTTTTAAAGGATAGGGTTAAGAAGAAAAGCCTAAAGCCAGCTATGGAGTGTTTGCTACTTTCCCAAAATAATGAGTACTCCTCAAGAAACAAACGACAATCACAACGAAGTGGATAAATCCATAAATCCATGTTTTTTCTTGTCTTTATCAAAATTCTCTAAGTTTACTTCAAAAATTATTTTTGGTTATTTTCATTCTGAATTTAAAGGCCTTTTCAAAATGGCTCCCATTGATCTTCTGAGATTTATTTCATACAATCTATGTTCCAATCAAACTTACTCGAATTCCTACGGATGTGATATCCCATCTCCTACTTTCCACCTATGTTATCCTCTGTGAATGGATGCAAACAATTTTTAACCTTCCTTCTTAGCATCTTTGACTTTCCCCAGACTCTTTTGGTTCCATCTCTTCCATGAGGCCTTTCCTTATTAGTAATGTTCTCTCTCTCCCAAAATTAACTCACATTTTATTTATCATTGTAGATGTCATGTCCCCTCAGGAGAATGTGTGCTCCTCAACGGCAAATTCCATTTTCTGTTTTTTCTCTATATCCCTAGAGCATAACACAGAATTTTACACAAATTTAGCACTTAATGTTTAATGAATTGAATAAAACATAACCCCCTTTCAGGCAGCTAGGTGGCACAGTGGATAGAATTCTGGACCTGGAGTCAGGAAAACTCATCTTCCTCAGTTCAAATCTGGCCTCAGACACTTACAAGCTATGTGACCCTGGGCAAGTCACTTAACCCTGTTTTCCTCAGTTTCCTCCTATATTAAAATGAGCTGGAGAAGGAAATGGCAAACCACTTCAGTATCTTTGCCAAGAAAACCCCAAGTGGGGTCGTGAAGAGTCAGACATGACTGAACAACAACAAGAAATATTTCCCTCTCAGTTAAATTGGATATGAATGCTGGAGAATCCTATGAGAGTGTTTTGTTCCTTTGGGTTCCTATATCCTGTCCTTCAGTGATTGCCAGAATAGGGTTTTACACAAAGTAACTTGGAAGCAGTGAGAATTGTCATATGAAGATTTCATCATTTAATGTTTGTTATGTTTTACCAAGATCTTCTCCTATCAAGATCAACCGGAAGGTGTTGACTGAAACCTAACACAATGACCTTTTTGGGAGATATAGTAACTTTGTTGTTTAAGTTGGGTAAACTTCAGGTGCTGTCACTCTCTCTTCAGGTGCCAGGTGATAAATAACTAAATATAGAAGCTACTCCAGAGATAGAGCAGATCCTGCTCTTAAAATAGTGTCTTAGAAGGTATCTTGAAGAGTCTGATGTCTGTCCTTGAGTTTTCTGAGCTTTATCTGCAAAGAAACTATAATTCTATCTCAAAGAATACAAAAGTATAGGGCGCCAGACCTCAGAAGTCACCTATTTCAACCCCCTTATTCTATAGATGTGGAAACTGAAATCCAGAACAGTGAAATGTTTCTTACCAAGATTACACAAGCATTAACCAAATCAGGATTTGAAACCATGTCCTCTAATTCCAGAACCAGAGCTCTTGTTTAGAGCTGGAAAATTATGGACCAACCAAAACAACATAACATTCCCTTGTATCTATCAGCCTCTCCTACATGGGAGGATCATTTAATTCTCAACTTCAAGTAAACATCACTTGAAGTCATTATCCGGAGAATGGATCATACAAATGTAAAATCAGAGATGAATGTATGATAGAGGTCAGAATCATCTAATTCACAACCTCATTTTGTAGATTGGGAAATTGAGGTCCAGAGAGTTTATCTAATGAAACAATTCTTTCTTATCTTTAAAATCTTCCTTTCTTCTGGACCCTTCTCCTCTACCTACAAATCTCTTCATTTCTCCACAAACTTTACCAAGAAAAATTCTTTTCACCCTGGTACCTTTTTAAGCTATCATTCTCCTTCATCACTACCAAACTTCTAGAAAGAATTTTCTATATTCCCTGCCTCTGCTTCTGCTCCATCCATCCATGCCTCAAATACCTACAGTCTGGCTTCTGTCCCCCCTACATTGGCTCGTCTTTTTCAAGGATTACCAAAAAGGATAAATACAGAGAAACTATCATTGAATTGAATATTAACTCTCAATTGCCAAGCTAAATGGTATTTTCTCAGTTGTCATCCTCCTTAGCTTCTATAATATGTCTGTTTTCCTTTTCTTCTTTTCTGTCTGAGATCCTTCTCAGTCCCTTTCAGTGGTTCCTGTTTCCTCCTCATTCTTGCCAAGCATAAGCATCCCCAAGTCTCTGACCTTGACTTTTTTCTCTTTTTTAACTTAGTCCCTTAGAAATTTCATGTACTGCTATGGCTCCAGTATAAATAACCACAGTCACAAAAAACAAAAATTACAACCAAAATAACAGCCTCCATCTTTTCTCTCTTCAGTAGCAGTTCCTTATGTCCCAATGTATTTAGGAAGTCTCCTAAATATCCTGCCCACACCATAAACTCAAAATGTTTAAAGCTCATCATCTTTACTCCAAAACTTTCCCCTCCTCATAACATGCCTATTTCTTTTGTTAGTGTCCCAACTCCGTTCATGCAGGCTTGAAACCTCAGAGTTTTTATTTCTCCTTTTCTAATACTCCCTACCCTAGCTAAGTCCTTCTAGCTCCAGCTCTTATATTCTTCCTTTCTATTAGTACTATCATAAGCCTAATTCAGGTCCTCATTATCTATTGCAATAGCTTCTTAACTGAATTTACTTCCAGAATCTCTCCTTACTAACCTATCCTCTACAAAACTTCTGAAATGATACCAATAAAGCAAAGTTCTGACATCTAACATTTTGATGCTGGAGTTGGGCTTGATTGAAAATGGCTGGTGATGCTGAGGCACCAGTTGTTCACAACTCAATAACAAATGTCAGCTGCAGCATGAAACTAAGGTAACATTGACAAGAAGCCCTTAATGACATCCTGGGATCCAAGAAGTTCTGCCACAACCTCAACAACCATAACTTTACAATTTATACTGATCATAAGCTTCTCACAGGAATATATATGTATATGTGTGTGTATGTTGCACACACAAATGCCTATGTCCTTAATTTTGTCACCATATAGGCACACTGATCATAAACCTCTAACAGGAATACACACACAAACACACACACACGTGTGCACACACACTCATACCTATGCCCTTCATTTTGTGACCATCTAGGAAAGCATTGAAGTCTTCTGTCTCTTACTGTATGCTTGCTTTCAAGACTAGTAGAACAGTATTGTGACTGCCTTAAGTGTCAGCAATAACAGTGAGCCACACAGCTGACCTTACAGGGAGGGAGAGAGAGGAGGTGCAATCACTCTTCCAGGAAGAGTGCCTGTGCTTTTAGACTAGCTAAAATGTAATTAGCCTGTGTTATTAAGGTGAAGAGAAGAAGTGAAAGGTCCCTAGTTTTACTAGATTAGCCCAAGAATTTCTACAAATGCATAGTGAATTATTGTGCGGAAAGGAAAGGAAGAAAGCGTCTTTGACAAGGTCACAGTCATTCAGATTTCTCAAGAACCTCTCATTCCACGTCTTTATACACATATACATATGCAATTAATCTTTATCATTTACAGATTCTGTAAGGTGCTTTCACGGTCATTTATAGACATACACAGAGCAGCAAAAAGTTAGAATCTCACTTTTCAGTGCATTCTAAGCTGAGGTGGAACAAGGAGATGCTCTCTTCTTATTTCATCTCTCATAATGTAAACAAGTGTCATTTTTGTGGTCTATTTAGTCTACATTTTTCTCATTTTTTGTGCTTTTTGTTGGTGATTTCACTCTTTAAAAGGACCCCCCCCCAAGCATGGCGCTAAAGTGTTATCTAATATTCCTAAGCATTAAGAAAGTTGTGATGTACTTACAGAGAAAATATGTGTTACATAAATTTAATTCAGCCGTGAGTTACAATGCTGTTGGCTGTGAGTTGTGTTAATGGATCAATATTATGGTACATTCAGTAAAAGGAAAGAGAAATTCACGTGTGATTAATTATTTGTAAGATATATATATATATATATGTATATGTGTGTGCGTGTATTTCTCTTCATATATGGATTATAAAATAAGATGTCTTTAAACAGAAAATCACATAAGATGAAGTCATATATTGATCACTTGATGAAAATGTGACCAGAGACTTGCAAAAACCTAACCCCGAATTTCCCCTAAAAGCAGTGATTGTGTTTGCTAATTCAGTGTTTTGGTGAATGTATAGAATTTAACTACCATGGACAATGAGAATCAGCTATGCTTACATTTATACATATATATGTTGTTGTTGTTGTTGTTGTTGTTGTTTTCAGTCATTATCCGACTCTTCATGACCCCTTTTGGGGTTTTCTTGGCAAAGATACTGGAGTGGTTTGCCATTTCCTTCTCCAGTTCATTTTATAGATGATGAACTGAGGCAAGTAAGGTTAAGTGATTTACTCAGGCTCACACAGCTAGTAAGTGTCAGAGGATGGATTTGACCTTAAGACCTCCTGACCCCCAGGACTATTCACTGTGCCACCTAAGGCGCACACACACACACACACACACACATTTATGTGTATGTGTTCTGCTGTGAAAACTCTCCTGATGAAACTAAAATATGAGCTCTCTTGTACAGTAATAAGTCAGTCAACAGACATTTATTAAGTACTTACTATAGTTCTTCACATGTACAAATGAGCTCTCATATATAGAGGAAATAGGAGCTCTCACATGTTTTAAAACATTCCTACTTGTAGAAAATGGGATCCAACTTATAAAAAAAGGTCGAACTGAGTCCCACTTATAATATGCCCATACATGTAGAAGGGATTCTTATATGTAATATAATAATGATGGCCCTAGGGATGGTGATGATCAACATACTACCTCAGAAGGTTCTCTTCCTAGTCTAGAGGATGATGATGATGATAATGATTCATACACTTGAGGGGACTCAGAGGCCTTCTCCACCATATTCCACTGAATGCTAGACACAGAGAGGAGCTAGTATTTCTACATGTTCTTGATTTCCAGCTTATTAGACTAGACACTTTGGGAAATTTACCTTTGCTTGAGTTTGGGTACTTTCTCTGTTGATTTCACTCAACCAGTAGGAGAGCTTATTGTGTATCACCTTGTACTTTCTAATCTGTACAACATCTCTTATTTCTCTTTGCTCTGGAAGGGATAAATGCATATTTGCTATTCACTATTTGCAGTGTTCTCTGTATAACTAATATTTGGTAGGAAGAGAATCAAGCCTTTGGATACAGTTTATAGTATTCCTTCTCCATTAAGCAATAGCAACCAGAAAAGTATCTTCCATCTAAAAATTATTTTCCCTAGACTAGTAATATTTGGAGGAATAAACAGACATAATTTGAGTCTGGTATCCATTTCTTGGGAGGACAGCAAGCCAATCATCTGCTCCCTTCTAGACATTTCCTTGTGACCCTAATCATCTCTTCCTCCCTAGAAAGAAATGAAGGTGTCCTTTGGAAAGGGATGGGTGAGATTGCAAAGATATTCATGCCTACCTGCTGGCCACACTTAGACAAACCCATGTGGACATATACATGGCCTTCATGAGCAGTACACACACACACATACACCCCCTTACAGAGCCTTTAAGGAAGCTAAAGATTCTAAATGATGAAGATTATTGCAGTAATCAGTGTGAGAGGAGATGAAGCCCTAAACATCAGAGGGTAGTTCAGGGATTCAGAAATGCAAAATTCCAAGAGGAAACTGGCTAATAATGACTAACTTGCACTATAAGTATCACTATTGGAAGACTACTTCCCAAACCCACTCTTCCGACTGATCAAACCGGATAATTAATTGTATCCTATTGTAGATTAGCTAGTGCTTTGTATTTGGCATTGAAAGTTATGTCCAAAAAAAAAAATCGAAGCATCAAAGTCATTCAAAAATTCTCAATGTATATTGTCTGTCCATGAAGGATTCCTTTTGTGAGGCAATTACATTGCTTTTCCACTGAGAGATTTCCTGCAGAAGCACATGGCAGAAAGATGCACATGTTAGGCCAATTGCCCTGAGAAGGCATTTCCCAGCCTAGGGAGTTGTCTCCATAGCAAACCCCCTACCACCACCACTTCATATTTAATATGACAAAATTCAATAGTTCAAGATCGGGACTTCTTGAGATACAGTAATTTTTTGATGCTGTATGCTCCTTAGAGAAAGAGAGGGTGGCTCCAGTTGTACCAGAGAAGCATCCTCCTTTGAGAAAAAAAAAACCTGTGAATTATTTGGATGTCTCACTGCTTATGAGAAGAGGAATGCTTATTCAGCAGTATCAAAATATACTTACCTTCTGAGGAAATTCTGAACAACACAGTGACAATGCTAATCTAGCACAGTGTGTCCAAGATACCGTGGAAGGGTTACAAACCAGACTCTGAAAAAGTTGCCCTAGTGACAACCCCAAATTAATTCATTTTCAAAAGAAGCCGATCTGCTATCCGAATGAGTTATACACTTCTATTTAAGGTCATTGGCTCCTAATAAACCTATTATGCTTTCTGCGTTTACTAGGAGATGAAAAAAAGGCTGTCCTATTCTTATGCATTGCTACCTTAAGTACCTATAAGGGATCTGGGACTTTGTTACCTATATTTGGGGGAACCTAGACATAACTCATATGTAAGATTTGTTATGAACATTTCCTAGAGTGACTCTAGGAGAGGGCAATGAGCCAAAGAGGGAAAAAAAAGGACCTTCTTAAGGTCATTTCCTAGGATTATGCCCAGTACCTGGGATCCCAGAATCTTGGAGATTCCTAGACCACAGGTTACATATTGAAAAGGCTCAGGTTAAGATTATATAGGTAAGAAGCAACAGAACAATGTTATTACCACTCTTTCACTCCAATTTTTTCCATCCTTGTACATGCCAGGGAGCACTGTGGAACAACTATCATTTGGTATATTGATACTTTTGAGTTCTTTCTAGTATTTTATTCCTTTTGAGTTCCTTTATTTTTGCTCTGAGTAATATTGAAAAAAATAGAACTAGCATTAGAATGACAATTGAGAGGCATGAGAGGACAATTGTAGAGGACACTTGTGTTTTTGGGTAAAGATTGGACTAGCCAACCTCTAAGATTTCTAAGATAAAAATCATGGACTAATGGTTTAAAGGAACCTTAGAGGTCATCAAGTATAATGCTCTCATTTTACAGTTGATGGAATAAAAGGCCAGAAGGTTGTAGCAAAGTGGTCAAGGTCCCACAAATATTAAGAGCTAAAGAGCTCAGAGTCCACCCAATGTCTCTTGACTCCGAAATGAATATACTTTCCATGCTGCTATGAAGCTGCTTTCATTGAAAAGATAACACACTATAATAAAAATGGTGTTGACCTTGGACCAATCATAAAAACGGCTGGCATTTACACGATGCTTTAAGGTTCGCAAGGTGATATAGATAGATAGATAGATAGATAGATAGATAGATAGATAGATAGATAGATAGAGATAGATAGACAGACAGACAGACAGATATGTATGTATGTATATATGGATGTATATGTATATATGTATGTATATATGTACACATGTGTATATATGTGTATATACATGTATATGTGTGTATATGTATGCACATGTATGTGCATATGCATGTGTGTGCCTGTTCACGCACACACATGGACACATCTCATTTGATCCTTACAATAGCCCTGTGAAGTACATGCTAGTATTATCCCCATTTTACAGATGAGGAAATTAAGGCAGATTTGCCTGTCACATAGCTTGTCAGTCTGTGAGGTCCTGACTCCAAGTCCAGAGACAGAAGCAGAAGAAATGTATTTAAACTTCTCTGCCTTTTCTCTCCCCTTTCTCTTCCCCCCCCTCTCCCTTTCTCTCACTCTGTCCTTCTCTATCCTCCCCATATCCCCCCCATCTCTCTCTCTCTCTCTCTCTCTCTCTCTCTCTCTCTCTCTTTCTCTCTCTCTCTCTTTCTCTCTCTCTCACACACACACACACACACACACACACACACACACACACCAGCTCTACCAGCTATAAGTAACCATAGCCAAATTACTTTTCTCTGAGCCTTAGTCTCCATATCTATCAAATACGATCCTTGTGTGACTTAATATACAGGGTGGTGATTGTTAGGAAAGCATTGTGTAAGCTGTAAAGTTCTATGTCAATATAAGTTTATGTCGTTATTCAGTACCAAGTCTCTTCTTTCTCTTCTACCAGCACCCTGTGTGCATGCTGTGGCCATTTTTTGGAGAAAGTGCACTTTTGCAAATTTTTCTGGGTTGCCTAGAATTTAAAATTATATTCTTAAGCACAAGCAGTAGCTTTGATTTGTGGTGCTTTTCCTAAAGAGCTTATTTGCTGAATCCTTATTATTCTTGTGGTAGTTATCATAATGGAAGTGTCATTACGGGATAGTACTTCCAGGACCTATTCCTAGCTGGGACTGATGCCTGGACTCGTGTGTGAGTGGGTGTGGAGAGAAAGAGAGAGAAAGATATATCTCTACATCTATCTGTATTGATATGTATGATATATATGTATGTATGTGTCACACACACACGTACCTCTCTTGCTGAATGGATTTTGATGAAATTTTATTTTGGAGCCTACAGTGAAAATAGCACAATGGGGAGAGACCCAAAGGCAAGAATGGGGGGGGGGGGTTGAGGAAAGGCTCTCTTTGAAGACAGAGCTCTGTTACAGACCACAGGAAAAGAATGGAACACAGTCACTCAAAGAGCAGTTCACAAAGGTGAGCGGACCAGGCAAAGAGAACAGGAAAGAGACACAGCAGCTCATAATGTTTTTTAAAAGAAATAAAAAGACCTTTTTATTAATTCTCTGCAAATCAGTGAAAGCAAGTAGCTATTCATGTCAGCCCTTGGCTGGAACACTTTAACTATTCTTCTGGGAATCAGGTCTATTTGACCAACATGCACTTTCCCCTTTCTGATAATTCTGTAGTGACATTTTTTGCTTGAAAACATTCTGCTAGTTTAGTGAAATGTAAATTCCTTGAGGGCAGGAATTGTTTTGGTTTTGTCTTATATACCAGGTACCTAATATAATGTATAATAAATGATGAGCATAATTAGCTTCTCCATACTAAGCTCTCAACTGTTGTGGATAAAGAGCCAACCTCCAAACACGCCAGTCCTTGTTCTCACTACGCTTGCCTCACCTCCCATGCATCCTGGAAAGATAATCTGGAACAAGTCACTTAACCTCTTAACTTTAAAACTATCCATTGCAGAATAAGGGCTAATCTGTTTTAGTTGGAGTTTGTTTACTCAGTTCTCTCTATGTCAGTGAAACTACAGATAAAATCTACCCCAAAAAAGTGATTAATAATAGCAATTAGCATTTATATAGCATTTTAAGGCTTGCAAAGCACCTTACAAATACTATCTCATTTTATCCTCTAAAAGGTGCTATTACTATTACCCCCAATTTATTGATGAGGAAACATGTTGAGAAGATTAAGTAACTTTCCTAGGCTCACACAGCTAGGTTCTGAGGTAGGATTCAAACTTGGGTCTTTTTGATCCTAAGGCTAGTACTCCACCTACTGTACCAGCCACTATCTTTTTGCTAGTTATTTGTTGAATCAAAATTTCTCATCTACCTGTTTGGTGAATTCAGTCCTTTACCATAATGACTGGCAAAACCAGATTTTTTTTTCACAGTCACATGGGATAGGGATTACTTTATGCGGGTAGAGACCCATCCTCTCTCTCCTACACACAGACTTATACTAACATGTGTTGGCATGTATTCAAAAAGAAGCCAGTAAGTGGCAATTCTTTCTTTATCACTTCTGTGTGACATGGCCAATATTGGATCAACAAATGGGAACTTGGTTATATCATCTTAGAAACCACATTCATGATTCTTCTGCTGGCAGCCCATTTGGTAGTATATATGAATAACAGAAAAACACATAAGTAGGGAAAACTCACATGAGGCAATTAAAAAGCAGGGGGCTATCTTTTCCCTCTTTTCGTGTCCCCAGCACTCAGCACACTGCCTGGCACATGGTAGGCACTTAATAAATGCTTATTGGGTAAGGAGCGAGTGAACACAACATTCTTCTGCAGAGGGCACTGGGCACACCACCCCTTCCCAAAATATATGTATTAAATTGTAACCAGCGTTACAATAAAAATATATGTATTAAATTGTAACCAGTGTTACAATAAAAAAGAAAGATATAAAAAAAGTTTAAGATACAATAATATGTATGCTAATAAGGTTACCTAACAGAGAATGATTCTAATAGACATATACCAGACAGAAGTGACTTCTACCCCTAAGGGCTAAGTGACCTGATGTTAGAGGGAGAATATTTGCTCTTTACTCTAGAAGAGTAGAGATGTGAAGAGGAAAGAGGAGGCTATTTTAAATAAAATATATAGGTAAAAGAATGTGGGGAAGCTGGAGAAAGAGATAGGATAGAATGATTGATGAAGGTGGTAGAATAGCCAGATAAAAAAAAAAAACATGTAAACTGACCAGACACTAGAAAGTCGGCAAGAAAGGGCTTGAAAGACATTAGGAAAATTTTTCCAGGCAGATGGAAAGGAGCTGGAGGAAATCAGCTTGATAAAATACTGATAAGAAGCCACCAAATTGGCAGTTAGATAACTACTATAAGAACAGCTTTGATCCAGAACCGAGTTGGGATCCAAAGGTTCTATTTTGGGGAGAGGACCTTTTTGCCTCTCTTCTCTTGGTGGTATCCAGAGAAGGATACCCAGTGATGAAAATAGTCCAGGAACTTTTATGTAGAGCTGAGGTTCTCATCTTTTTGTGTATGAGGGACCCACTTGGCAATCTGGTCAAACCTATGGACATAAAATGCATAGGATTACAAAGGAAACCAGTTATATTTAAATATAGTTATCCAAAAAGAAAAATTAAATTCGTTGATCTCATGTTAAGAACTCTTTGTCTAGAGGCTGCCCTAGACTCATTTTATCACATTGTCTTTTGCTAGCAACCACCAGAACACAATAGGGAGAGTTGAATCTAGTGTTGAAACAGACATTGTCAGCTACATAATAGTGACAGGATGAAATTACTCTCTGCTTGAGAAAAGCTTTTTCAGGACAGCAGAGCATAAGTCATTCATTACCTGAAAGTGACTTTTTAAATGGCATTTTAATGCCACTATGGCAGACTAACAGAGTGAATAGATAGCAGCCTCAAAGTCAGGAAGACCTGGATTCACATCCTGCCTCTGATACGTACTGGCTGTGTAACCCTGGCAAGTCATTTAACCTCTTAGAGGGTTGCTCAGGCAACCCTCTAAAACAAAGAATTTTGCAGACAAGGTGTTGATATATATTAGTAGAGGGAGTGACTTTGCCTGGGAGTTCCCTATGCTAATGAAATCACAAGGACAATCCTTATCCTGGTCTTGATGCCATAAAACATGGTTTTGTTTTTACAACTCAGAGCTGTTTTAATTATGTATGTGTGCATATGTACCTATGGGAGTGTATACACACCCACTCAGACATATTTACGTGTAAACTTACATGTAAATAAAACCATATTACACTCATTATATGTATATACATGTCCATATATACATATGTGCATAGATACATCTATTTATACACAGCTCTGTGTGTGTGTGTGTGTATATATATATATGTGCATATGCACATACACAGTCTTATAACTTCATAGCATTAAATTTTTTGGTTGTTCTTTGTTTTTTAGGCAACCAGGGTTAAGTGACTTGCCCAGGATCACGTAGCTTATAAGTGTCTGAGGCTGGATTTGAATTCCTGTCCTCCTGATTCCAGGGCCAGCTCTCTATCCACTGTGCCACCTAGCTGCCCCAGCATTAAGTCTTAATGAGATCTGATCCCTTATTTTATTTCAGGTATAACAGTTTACAAACAAATATTTATTTGAGCAGAGGGCACTCTATTTTTCTGATCCTAAATAGAACTCCACTAGGGTCTTCCTGATCAAAATCTGTCTATCCATGATTGGGAAAATATTTCACTTATGTTTTACATAACCACTAGTCTTTTCTATAACCTTGGAATCATAGATTAGAGCTGGAAGGGACCTTAGAAGCCATCTAAAGTAAATCCCTCATTTTATTGATAAGAAAACTGAAGACCACAGAAGTTAAGTGAATTGCCCCAGGCCTACAAGATAGCATAGTCTAGTTTTGAACTCAGATCCTGTGACACCAAGTTCAGCAAGTATTCCCCTCTATCATATTGCCTCCCTTGAGGGAAGATCGTTTCTATTTCCCTAGTTAATTTGCTCGACTTCATGCTTGTCACAGTTTTCCAGGTCAGAGATTTTTCTGACAGCCTTTTTACCTTTTCTAACCCTTGTTGGAATGTTCTAAACTAAAGAGAGTCCTGCAGTGGGGAGTTTCAAAACTTGTAAAAGAGAATGATGCAGGTAACATTTGAAAGGAGCAAAGAGGCTCTGAAATGCTTTGAACTTCAAATAAAAATGAAATCATTGTGTTTGCTTTGGCTCCAGCTGAGATCAGGACCAGGCATTTTTTTCCCCTTGTGTATCCATCAAATAACAGCAGAACCATGTGACTTTTCAATTAACTTTGGGACACAGCCTAATGTTTAAAAGCAAAGGTGAAGGGCAGGGGAAGGAACGAAGAACCAAAGGAAGAAAACGAAGGAACAAAGGACAGGAAGGAAGGAGGGAGAAAAAGAAGGGAGGAAGGGAGGGAGGGAGGGAGAAAGGGCTATACATTCATGTTTACCATTTTCTTTTCTAAGCACGTCCCTTTATGAATCTCAGCCTAAAGAATGATTCCTATTGTCTTTGTATCTCCAATGCCTAGCACAGTTCCTGGCACACAGTGGGAACTTAATAAATGCTTGTTTATGGACCCTACTTATGAAAATTAATATAAAATTTGTGATGCCACTATATAACCAATATGGAAGCAATTCTCACTTCATGATTCCTTAATATATCATTCTGTTCCTACCCAAATTCAGAAAGGCAGATTAGGTGCCTTCTTAGAAGAGTGAACATTTCTGGACTCACTATTTAAAGGAAAAAGCAGTTAGCACTTGCTCTTCCTAGATACTTGCCTTTTACCTGCTCCAATTCCATGGGCCACAGCGAAACATGATTCATGGACCTCTTCAGATCAGGGAAGATTCATTTTTTCTACAACTACTCTCAGCCACCTTTGCAGTTTTGACATATAGCAGCACTTATTTTCCTGAAAACTATCATCCCTTTATCAAAGAATTGAGAAAAACCCCTACTTATTCCAGCCTCTTACTGACCCTAGTCCCTGCATACCTCTTCCACTAGAGTCTTTGAAATTCCCTTTTATTAACTCACTGGCAGGTTTACCTGCCTCAAGTCTCTCCCTACTACAATCCATCAGCTGCCAGAGTGATTTTCCTAAAGCACAATTCTGACCCTGTTACCCCTCTACTCAATAAAGTCCTGTGGCTCCCTCTCACCTCAAAGATCAAATACAAAATCTTCTGCTTAGTATTCAAAGCCAAGCAAAGTTCTTCTCCCCCCACCCCACCCCATACATACACACCTTTATAGTCTTATTCTTCAACATATACTGTTCAATCCAGAGACACTGGTATCCTTGCTATTTCATAAACAAGACACTCCATCTGTGGAGGGGAGCAGAGGGCAGGAGAGGGCCCTTCTAACTCAAAATACATGGGTTAAGATCTTATTTTAACTGTATCAAAACACTTAGGAAGAAAGAACAAGTAGCATATCCTTGCAAAGTGAGATTCTAGTCAGACTTGTAATTAGGGTGATCATCACTTTATGGCCATTCACTTTGGGCAGAGCAATTCTCTATGTAGGTAACTGAGACAAATCACCCAGACATCAAAAACAATCAAGTTGAGAAACATTTATTTATTATTTGTCTGTGTTCTGAGATGTTTTGTTTCTCTACAAATCAAGGAAGTGGGATAGCTAGGTAGCACAATGGATAGAGTCCTGGACCTGAAGCCAGGCAGAACTTCATTCAAATTTGGTTTCAGATACTTCCTACATGTGTGACCCTGGGCAAGTCATTTAATCCCTGTCACAATCTCTTCAACAATAAACAGGGGATAATAATAACACCTATGCTCGGGTTGTTGGGAGGATCAAGTGGGATAATATTTGTAGTAGTGCCCAGTACATAGTAAACACTCAATAAATGTTTGTTCTTTGCCCTAGTAGCAAAGTAGCAGACACAGCCATGCGTATATAGTGTATAGCATACAACAGTCTCTGCTTTCAGGGTACACCCTTAGCCAGGGCCTTTCATCTAAGAAAGTCAGTGCCTCCTACCCTTCAAATCAGTTCTCCTGATGACCCACCCAGTATTTGATAGCTGAAGTGTTCATGATAGTGAATAAAACTGCCAAGAAATCCTGGGATCCTTGGGATCAAGTGGTACCCAAGAATGAGACAATGCCTGGATAACTTAACAAGGCAGCTGTGGTTGTCCAAATAAGCTGTTAGTTTTTTATTCCAAGTCTTGAATATCAACAGTATTTAATTTCTTCCAGAGAACTTGGATGGCAGAGCTATTTAGCATAGATAGGCCCAACTAGGCCCAATCACACCCCCATTTCATAAATGAGTAACCTGAATTTCAGAGAAGCCCAAGCTCATGGTACTAGGAAGGGGTGAAGTTGAGACTCAAACTCAGGCACTCTTTCCTCTACAAAATGATGGATTTTTGTTGTTGTTGAGTTGTATCTGTTGTGTCCAACTCTCCATGACCCCATTTGGGGTTTTCTTGGTGAAGATACTAGAGTGGTTTGCCATTTACTTCTCCAGCTTATTTTACAGATGAGGAAACTGAGACAAACAGGACTAAGTGATTTGCCCGAGGTCACACAGCCAGTAAGTAGCTGGGCCCAGATTTGAATTCAGGTCTTCCTGACTCCAGGGCTGGCACTCTATCAACTGCATCACATAACTGCCCAAATGATGGATAACAGCATTCATATTCTATTTCTAATATTACATTCTAATGTTACGTATTGCATTTCTAATATTACATTTAAAAATCTTGAAATCTGTGGATTCAAAAAAGTTAGCAGGTACCTTATAAATTGTCCTCAATCTGACTCACCCTTGTTAATATGACATACACTTCCATTCCACCTATGCTCTATATCCCTTGCTGAGAGCTCCCAAGCTTGTAATTGAATTGTGAGATTTTATTTTGCTGCACTAATAAATCAGCAAGCCTTTATTAAGCACTTACTATGTGTCACACACTGTGGTGCGTGCTGGCAATACAAATACAAGCAAAAAGATTGTCCCTGCCCCCAAAGAGCTTATATTCTAATGGAGAAGGTCACATGTAAAAGAAAGCTGAAAAGGAAGTAGAGTAGAAAAGGTATCCTGCCCAGGGGCATGATGAAGAAATCCAGAGGACTATAGCCTGTTAGGAAATGAAGAGCTGGCTGGCCTGAGTGAGCACCTCCTTCCCCCTTTAAATACAGGTTCAGAGAAAAGCCCTTTCAAATCAGAGGGATGGACTCCAGAAACAGAGGATACCAATGTACTGTGAGTTCCAGGATGAAGACGTTTCTGTGGCATGATAAAGTCCAGAGTAGCTAAACCGTGCCATGCTATGCCATACCAGGGCAGCTAGATAGAGTAGTGGATAGAGTACTGGGCCTGGAGTCAAGAATATCTGAATTTGAATCTGACCTCAGATACTTACTAGCTGTGTTGACCTTAGGCAAGTCACTTAACCTCAGTTTGCCTCAACTTCCTCATCTGTAAAATGTGGATAACAATAGCATCTACCTCCCAAAATTGTTGTAACTTAGTAAGTATTATATAAGGCACATAGTAAGCAATAAAAAACTTCACTGTTAGCTATTATTATTATTACCAGGGCAGCTAGGTGGCACAGTAGATAAAGTGCCAAGCCTGAAGTCAGGAAGACTCATCTTCCTAAGTTCAAATCTGGCTTCAGACACTTGTTAATTGTGTGCCTTTGGTCCAATCATTTAACCCTGTTTACTTCAGTTTCCTCATCTATAAAATGAGCTGGAGAAGAAAATGCAAACCACTCTAGTGTCTTTGCCAAGAAAACCCCAAATGCATTCACAAAAAAATCGGATATGACTGAACAACAAAAATAACAAGAAATTATTAGTACTAAACTGTAGTTTAAATGCTAGCTTGTATATTATCCTAGAGGAATTAGAGAGTTACTAAACACTTTTAAACAGGGAAATAACACAGCTAGACCCATGCTGTAGAAAGCTTATTTGGCTGCCTTGTGGTTTAGATGAGGAAGAGAGTGGAAGCAGGGAGAACAATGAGGAGGCTACTATAGTTGTCTGGGCAAGAAGCATAGATCCCCAGCACCTAGCAAACTGCCATGTGCATACTGGGTTCTTATATAGTGTTAGCAAGGCAATGAAAAAATGGTTTTTCTTTTAATAGACACAAGACAGAGCTCTAAACTTAATTCCATTTGGAGAAGTATGGAGCCTCAAAGCTGAATGAATATAATCTAACCAATCCATAGCTCATATAAAGAATTAGAAATTAGACCCTGAATCTGTCATGAAGAACTGTTTGTATTCTGAGAGAAGTGGCTTAGATATCAATAGACCTTGGTTCTTTTGCTGCCTCTAGATGGATGATCTTGGGCAAGTGCATTCAGTCTTTCTGGATCTCATTTTCTTCATCTACGAAATGAAGGAGTTGGGCTTGGGGATCTCTAAGGTCATCCATTTTATGACTTTCTTATATGGCTTTCTTTTTAAGCTTCTGGAGTGCTAAATAAACACACAAAAAAATAGCTGAATGAATTCAAAAATCTGACAGAATTTGCATTTTCAACACCAACCTCAATTTAAATATCCCATCCCTTTCACAACCCCTCTAGATTCTTGGTAGGCTAATTATCTAGATCTTTGGACTTTGCCTTTTGGTTTCCTCTTGGGAAATAATGTGAAATAATAAGAATAGCTAATATTTATATAGAGCTTACTATGTCCCAGGTACTGTGCTCAATGCTTTACAATTATTATCCCATTTGATAGTAAATTGAAAATGAGTGCTGGAGTTAGGAAGATGTATTGAAATCTCATTTTTTCTGACACTACCTGGGTTGACAAGGCCCTTATACTTGCTAAGCCTGTAAGGGCAAGCAAAGTGGGACTTTTCACTGTTTTTTTTTCTTTTGGAGTGCTTCTCAGGGTTAAGGCAATCAAGTGCCTTTGATTGAGTCTTGCCTTTGTTTGTAGGAAGGCCCACAACCATTTGCTAATTAGGTCACAAGAGGTGTGAAGCCCTCAGGCCCTGAAAAAGGGTATAGATACCCAGAGGATAGCCATTGAACTCAGAATCAAGAATTGAGAATGGAGATCTCTCAGAACCTCAGGAGGAGAGATTTTGCTTGGGGGCACACTCATTGAAAGAGTGTTGGTGATTTGGCCAGATGAGACTATGGGTAGCCATTGGAGCATTCCTACCTGCCCCCCACCCCACCCCACCCCCACCACCCTGCTTTGAAAACCCAGATGTTGGTGCTTCTCTCTCTCTGGTAACTTTGTATGTAATGTCTTGGTCAGACTGCTAGAAGCCCTATCTGTTGATTTGTGTTTATTTGCTCTGTTTGTATAATTTCTGCTTGCAATTTCTGTTTATGTTTTCCCCAAAGTTCAGGGTGCTGATTTTTCCCCCAAACTAAGTGAATAATATATGTATATTTAATTAAAGTGAGATTGTGAGGTGCTTTCCTTAGAAAAGCACATCAAACAACCTGTGTTAGCAGCCCTCCTGTGTGCTGGTGTTATTGGCCTAAACAGCCACAGTAGTGGCAAGTAGCATTGTTGTTACAAAACCTCAATATTTACATCAGTAAAATGAGTCTAATAATACTAAGTTAGCCCTTCCTAGTAAGTTGTTATGAGATTTTAAATGAGGGGCAGCTAAGTGGCACAGTGAATAGAGTACCAGCCCTAAAGTCAGAAGGAGCTGAGTTCAAATTCAGCCTCAGACACTTGACACATTTACTAGCTGTGTGACCTTGGGCAAGTCACTTAACCCCAATTGCCCTGCCTTTTCTCCTCCAAAATAAATATTAAATAAATGAGCTGATTTTATATTAAGCAGTTGGCAAATATTAAGATGCCATATAAATTTCAGTTATTCTTTCCATTGGCCATTGTGTACTTATGAAAAGAAGAAGAAGAAGGCTGGTCTTGTGGGATGCTAGCCAGCACTAACTAGGTTGACTCTTGCTAAGCACATGTTGGAGAGTCTTTTCAGGGATGGGGACATCTTGTGACTACAATTCTGTTTAGTTATGTGACATTTAAAAAATTCAAGAGGCAATTTCTGGTTAACTTAATCATTTTATTAATAATGCCAGCATGTTTATTAACAAAAGGATGGTCAGACCAAAGATAATCATAGCTGTGGGCTCGTAGTTTTCTGCCCATTGGAAGAGGGGTGTTCCCAAGGGTGGCAATCAAATTCTGATTAACAATTAATGAAAAAGTGAATATTGCAATGAGAAGTTGAACCTATTCAAATGAACTTTGATTATGTCATGCTTCTAAATTACTCCTAGCCTAAGTCAATCTAAACAAAGAATTTATCCCCCACCCAACCCTGGGCAGAAAGAAGTTTCACCTTAGATCAGAAGTGTGATCTAGTTGAGTGGAGTAGCAATAAGCAGAATGAGGAGAATATTAATCCTGTCTTCTATCAGCCCTGTCCTTGAGAGATTGAACAAGGAAATAATACAGGAAAAGTAGCTGGGATCTCCTTAATTTTAATAATTGTCCATTAATACGAGAGAGACATAATAATGTCTCTCAGTTGCCACTTCTGCCTGATTTTGGAGTATTTACTCAGGGATTGAGCAGAAAATAGGTTAAAAGATTTGGGTTTCAATCTTGTTTCCAACACTTTCTTTTCTTATGTGTTTCACTGAGATTTTCTCATCACTTCTCTGACCCTCAGTCTCCTCATCTGAGGTGGACAACACATAATGGCAATATTACTTTGTGTAAGTCTTAAAATGCAGTAGAAATGTGAACCATTTAAACTGGTTTTAATCATTATTTGATTCATAGTCATTTGTGACTCACAACTCCACAGATTTTTACCATTAAAAAAAGGATACCTTTATAAAGAGTTGAGTTTAAGGAACATATATTAAGTACTTACTGTATACAAATACTTGGAGACACCAGGACAAAACAGTATCTTCTTTCAAAGAGCTTATATTCTACTAGAAGATTGCAAAGATATTCTCTGTTATGAGCCTCACAATAGCCCATAAGACCATGTATCATTGTCTCTGCATTATTTATGAGAAAACTGAACTACAATGAGATTAAGGTGACGTGTCTAGGAAGTATCAGAAGAAGAATATGAATCAAGATCTTTCTGACTCCAGATTTAGTGATTCAATTCTCCCCAAGGCAGTTAACAGCTGTACAACTGAGATTTCTTCCAACAGTTACAGTAGGCAGCTTTACAGCAATATATGGTTTACAGAGTTCAGACTTGGAAAGGAGTTGAGAGATTACCAAACATCCAACCTATTCATTTTACAACTGAGAATACTGAGGCTGAGAGAGCTAAAGCGACATTTCCAGGATCACTGGCTATCCAAACAAGTCTTCTAGTTCCAAATCAGTGTCATTACCACTATACTGCAATGTTTCTAAGTCTAAGCATATTAACATTACTTCTCTATCAGTATGTGGTCATCTTGGAGTCTTACCTTTGGCATTCACTAGTCATGTGACTCCAGTCACAGTTCCTTATATGTAAAATGAGAATAAATCATCATCATCATTTCAATTCAATCCAGTAATTTGAATAACTCAATAATTCAATAAATATTTATTAAGCACCTACTATGTGCCAGGTACTGGGCTAAGGACTAAAATTACTGCCCTCAAGTTGCTTATAACCTAATGAGAGAGACAATAAAATAATGAGAGAGACAACATGCAAACAAATATATACAAAGCAAGCTGTATGTAAATTTAATAGGAAATACTTAAAAGAGAGAAAGCACTAAAATTAAGAGGGGCTAGGGAAGGCTTCCTGTAGAAGGTAGGATTCTAGTTGGCACTTAAAGGAAGCCAGGGAGGTCAGTAGGCAGAGCTGAGAAGGTAGATCATTCCAAATATGGGACACAGCCAGAGAGAATGACCAGAGTTGAAAGATGGAATGTCTTGTTTGTGGAACAGTGGCCAGTGTCACTGTATCAGAGGGTATATATCTGGGACAAAGGTGTAAGAAGGCTGGAAAGGTTATAAAGAACTTTGAATGACAGAGTAAATTTTGTATTTGCTCCTAGAGACAATGGAAAGCCACTGGAGTTTATTGAGTAAAGGGGTTGGGGGGTAGGATAACATAATGGGACCTGCATTTTAGGAAAATCACTTTGGTGGCTGAATAGAGAACGGATCAGAGTGAGGAGAGACTGGATACAGGAAGACCTACCAACAAGCTAACACAGTAAACTAAGCATGAGGTGATGAGGGCCTGCCCTAGAGTAGTGGTCGTGTCAGAGGACAGAAGGGATTTATTCAAGAGAGGTTGCAAATGTGAAATTGACAGACCGTGGCAATAGCTTGGATATTGTGAGTGAGAGATGGTAAGGAATCCAGAATTATTTGTAGGTTGTGAGCCTAAGGTACTGGGAGGGTGGCAGTGTTGTCTTCACCGTCATCATCATCATCATCATATTTATATAGTACCTTAAGAATTTCAAAGCACTTTACAAATATTGTCTCATGTCATCCTCACATCAACTCAAAGAAGTAGATACTATTATTATCTTCATTTTACAGAAGAAGAAACTGAGACTGATAGAGGTTAAGTGATTTGTCCAGGGTCACAATAGCTGGTACGTGTCCAAAGTTGCTTTGAACTCAGGCCTTCTTGATTCCAAATCCAGTGCTCTATCCAATGTACCACATACCTGTCTCTAAGTGCTTACCTAATAGCACTGTTGCTTAAAAAAAATTCATTGTGAAATGCAAAGCTCTACTATATATATAGTATACATATATACATGCACATACATATATATATATGCACACACACACACACGTATATATATACATATATATATATATATATGCATTCTTGTTAGTATCAACGATCATCTCCCCCTCAAAGTACTGTATTGATGCTTCATTGTAGCATGATGGTGACCTTAGTCCTTGAAGACTGTTGAGGCAACAGAGTGAATGCTGTTAGGTTCTATTAGTCTGGGATGGCTTCAGATACAGGTTCAGGGATGCATTGTAGGTCTGTCATCCAAGGACCAGCCTGATGTAGCACAAATTAGGTCATCACCAGCTGAATTTTTCAGTCATGCCAAGGCTGGCCAAGGCATCTCTAAGAACCATTACTTGTTTGTAAAAGAAGTGTAATTGACATAGATGTAGAAAGCACCCACCAGCAATAACAATGTTTTAGTGAAGCTTCCGGGCTTAATCTGTAAAATGAACCTTGTGTCTGGCATGAGCACTCCCACAAAACGACAAGCTGCTGTAGCCATAGAAAGCCAAGTCTACTTTCCCCTCAGGGACTTAGAAGCATCCCTTAATGTCCTTGATGCTCTGGAGCTGTCAACACACAGGTGGGGAATCCATTTAAAACCATCCCTTGCAGCTGCTGGGTCAATTACTTTTAATGAGCTTGCATACTTATTCAGAGTAAAGGGGCAGGATCTCTGATTTCTCTGAAAAATCTCAGACAACACAACTGATTAGTTGCTTACCCCTCCATCCTCCCCTTTTAAATTTTTTTTTCAAACCACAGCTGCTACCACAAGCTCTTTATAGTGCTATCCTTCTTCACTGATACAGAATCTGCTACTCCATGTGTCAGAATCCCCTTCCTGCTGTCTCCATTCACATAATAAGTGTCTATTTAGTGTTTGAATGTGTGAATGATTAGATGAATTGGTGAATGAATGAATGAATCTTCTAGTCAAATCAGGCAGAAATTACCTCTGTATCCCATTTCTGGTTTTTCTGCAGGACAAGAATGTTAAGCTTATAGAGAGTACAGGCATACCTCACTTTATTGCATTTTGCTGCATTGCACTTCACAGACATTGTGTTTTTTTAAAAATTGAAAGTTTGTGGCAAACTGTGTCAGGTAAGTCTGTTGGCACCATTTTTCTAACAGTACGTGCTCACATCGTGTCTCTGTGTCACATTTTGGTAATTCTCATAATATTTCAAACTTCTTCATTATTATTTTATCTATTATGGTGATTTGTGATCAGTGATCTTTGATGTTACTATTGGAATTGTTTTTAAGTTGCCACCAACTGTACCCACATAAGAGAGTGAACTTAATCGATAAATGCTGTATGTGTTCTGACTGTTCCACTAGTCGTCGGTTCCCTTGTCTCTCTCCTGCTCGGGCCTCTCTGTTTCCTGAGATACACCACTGAAGAATATTGAATAAATTTAGTTGACAAAGCAGTGGCAGGATTTGAGAGGATTAGCTACAATTTTGAAAGAAGTTCTATCGTAGGTTAAATGCTACCAAAGAGCATTGCGTGCTACAGAGATCCTTTGTGAAAGAAAGTGTCAATTAATGAGGCAAACTTCATTACTATCTCATTTTAAGAAATTGCCACAGCCACCCCAGCCTTTAGCAACCACCACCCTGATCCGTAAGCAGCCATCGACACTGAGGCAAGATCCTCCACATAATCGCTAAATAAATAAATCACTAAAAAGATTACAACTTGCTACACTATCAGATGATAGCATTTTTTCAGCGCTATCATGCAATAAAGTATTTTTTGATTAAGGCATGTACATTGGTGTTTTTTTTAGACATAATACTACTGTACACTTATTAGACTACAGTACAGTATAAACATAACTTTAATGAACTGGGGAAAACCAAAAGCTTCATGTGACTAGCTTTATTGTGATACTCACTTTATTGCGGTGGTCTGGAGCTGAATCCTCAATATCTCTGAGATGTGCCTGTAGTGGGAAGAAATTTAATATAAAAATACAAATATAAGACATTGTATTCCATGAAAAGGTATTGCAACAGAAGATTTTCTGAATTTGGGGGAATTGAATGATCAAACATTTTCTCCTGAAGCAAATCAGAAGTCAGAAGACCTTGGTTCTCATCCCTGATCTCAGAGCTACTGTCCATATGGGATCAAACAAGTCACTTAACTTTCCTGAGGCTTAGTTTCCTTGGTTACAAGAGGAAATAGTATTTGTACTACTTAATACCAGAGGAATCTAGGTGGTACAGTGGTAGAGTGCTGAATCTGGAATTAGGAAGACATAAGTTCAAATCCAGCCTCACTTACTAGCTGTGTAACCCTGGAAAAGTCACTTTACCTAAGTTTCTTCAAGAGTAAAATAGAAGTAATAGGGTGTTTCTTCAACTGTAAAAAGAGGTGGTAGGGAGAAGGTAATAGGGTTGTTGTGATGATCAAATGAAATACTTATAAAATACTTAGGATTGTTCCTAGCACATAGTAGGTACTTTTTTTCTTCCTTCCTTACCTCAGAGGGTTATTTCAAGGACAGTACATTGCAAGTTTATAAATTCTAAAGCTAAGTGAGCTACTGATATTAGTACTAGGCTTCCCCTCTTGTAATCTTCTCACTTCTCATCACCCTCACCCCCTACTAAGGCAATGACCTCCAAAAAGAAGGGTAACTTTGTTCTCAGGACATTGCATTTCAAATTAATCTGGATTTTCTTGTTAACCACTTTCTTTTTTTTAAGGCTTGGGATTCCTTTGAAAGAGGCCAGCTCTCACTCACTCCCTCTTTTTTTAAGAAGCCAGTTCTCTCTTGAAAAATTTAAAACCTAACTTGAACATAAAATAATTTAAATAAATATAGAACTTTAGTTCCTTAGCAATGCGAAGCTTAAATCCCGAATTTAGCTGCTTGTGGAAGCTCTGATAAAGGGCTTAGTGAGAAAGAAATTTTAGCCTAATCTCTAAATGAAGATTTTGCATTATCTATAGGTTTTAATTCTCTCTTCTCCCTTTTTTGTCATCACCATGTATAATCAAAAGTTTAGCCATATTAGTTTCAAATTGGCTTCCCAGGGTGAAGGGTGATATACTTTCATTTCTCATGGTTTTGTGTGTTCTCTTTTACTATTGCTTTAAAGAATAATGTTATTCTATCACTTTATGTGACTTTTACTACTTGGAACTGCTCCCTTCGACTCCCCTAGATAGTCCTGAGTATATAGTTTGCCTCAGTTTTTTGTGAGCTATAGTTATTGACCACATTCCATAAATCAAAATGAAGTTTTTCTGGCAAAATGCCATATTCTAATGCCTCTCCATAGTGTGAAGGTTGACCCTGGATTCTCAAAAATTATGCTACTGATAATCAAAATTTGTCAGGTTGATGTTAAAAGTTCAAGCATAATCCTGATGATTCTGGTGTGTGCTTTTGGAGGCCTACCAATCTGACCTAGCAATAGGCTGGTCACCTGGTGTTGAATTCTTTGGCCGTAGTGAACTATGAAACAAAGGAAAGTACAAATTGGCCTTTAATCCTGTGTAACTGCCTTATACTTTCACAGTTATTGTGACAGATTGGCTGAAGTGGGGTTTAAGATTAACCTCGAAATGTTAAATTAGTTGTGCAACTGTCCAATACCAATGAGTGGATATACTACTAGAATAACTACTTTTATGTGGTTTCCCTCATTAGAATATAAGCTCCTTGAGGGTAGAGATTGTTTATGTTTTCCTTTGTTTTCAATTGTATCCCCAGAGCTTGTTACAGTGCCTGGTGCATAATTAGTGCATAATGAATACTTGTCTGTTGATTGAGCAATGGAATCCTGTTAATCTTGACAGTCTCACCCTAAAGAAAACTAGAAAACAAAGGGAAATTACATCTAAATGGAATAATAGATCAAATGTTCTGGAAATGAAAATTAAGGAGGTTGTGTTGTTGATTTTATTAGAAGTCCAAAGGCAATAAGAAAGCATCATTTCATGAGACATTTGGCCATCTTGAATTGCTTTGTTTCAGGTTAGCATTTGAAAAAAATATCACCATCAACTAACAAGCATTTATTAAGTGCCCATTAGTTATAATGCTCTGTGCTAAGCCCTGGAAAAACAAAGCCAAAAATGAAACTGTCTCTTACGTTCTATCAGGGAAGAGGTGGCATGAACATATAGTATGTAGAAAATGTGCACAAAAAAATATATATGGTCATTTTGGGGAAAGGCAACAGCATGGGAGATCAGAGAAGGCCTTATGTAGAAAATGTTGTTTGATTTGAACTTGGAAAGGATTCTAAGAAGCAGTGGTGAGGAGGGAGTATACATATACTCTGTATATATTTATATTCACTATTAAATGTCGCTTTTGTATGTTATATATGTACTTGTCTCCACAATTAGAATGTAAGCAAGTTCCTTGCTCCTTTGTACTTTTATTCCCAATGCCCTAGCACAGTACCTGGAACATAGAAGTGTTACAGAATATCTGATTGCTTTAGTGATTGATTGAGGGGGGTGGGTTTGGGGATAAGGCTAATAAGTTGATTTCTTGAATATGTCGAGTTTAAAATGACTATGTGATATCAAGTCACAAATTTCCAGTGAGCAGCTGGTGATGAAGACAAGTGCTGGGAAGAGAGATTAGAGCTGGATACGTGCCTGAGAGTCAAATGCAAATTGATAGTTGAACCAATAGGAGCCGATGAAGACATAAAGAGAGAGAATATGTAGAGAGGAAAAGACCTCAGAATAAAGCCTGGCTCTATAGATATGGTAGTCAGTGTAGGCCAGAGGTAGGGAGCCTGTGGCCTTGAAGCCACATGTGGCCTTCTAGATCCTCAAGTGCAGCCCTTGGATTGAATCCAAACTTCACAGAATTTGTTCTGTGGGGATTTGTTCTGTCAAGTTCGGATTCAGTCAAAGGGCTGCACTTGAGTACCTACAGGGCCACATGTGGCCTTGAGGCCACAGGTTCCTCACCCCTGGTTTTGGCTATCACTTTGTCCAGTTGGTTGCCCTCTGCTCCCTAGGTGTCACTACAGTGAGAGTATTAGGCTATAAAAATGTTGCCTCTGGATTCAGTTCTCTTCTATCAGTGATAGCCATGGAACCAAGGTAGCCACAATTGACTTCCTTGACTTTTTCATAGGAACCAACCCTTAGTTTATTCTTTATCTCACTCATTGTCATGTGAGCTATAGCTCAGATGGTACCCCTCAAAATGATCATTATTCTTTGCTTTTACCACTGCCTACTATTATTCTGTATTTAGTGACTTCAATTTAAATGTGAGCATGGAAGAAATGCAGTAAACATGTATGTATAAATGTGTATATTCAAACATATATACACACATGCTCACACATGTGTAGGTATAATATATAAACATATGTATATGTATAATATATATTGGAAAAATGTGCTTAAAGAGCAAGAAATGACAGATATGAATGGTTTATAGACTATATAAAACCTTTGTGCCTATATATCATGAATATTTCCTTCAATAAAAGAATCAGAAGGTATTGTATATAGCAAGCACCAAATAACTTTTTTTAAATTTTAGTTAATTATAACAAATACGAAATAACTCATTTTTAACAAAACATTGCTGAATCAGCTGGATGTGTCCAACCAGACCTGTGACTCATTGGAACAAAAACAATTAGAGAGAACATAAATTAAAATAAAACAAAAATAATAAATTGAGAAATCTGGTATACAAGTGAAATAACTGAAATCTGCTCTTTTAAATGAGCTGTTGACTCCAAAAATGGGATGCAAGAAATGAATGGAGTAATAGACATAAACATAAATTACAATTCCCTAAAGAAATTAAACTAATGTAAAGTGAGTGCCTTAACAAGGAGATGATGAAAAGGCATAACAGGAAAAGAATGCCCTAGAAGTCAGGAAGACCTGAGTTCAAGTGCCACCTCTCACACATACTGCTCATATTTCTCAGTGCCTAAGACAACTTTCTAAAGTTATAAATCACATAGAAGGTAACAACCTGAACTTATAGAGAGAATTCTCTATAGTTAGCATTTTCTATGCTAATAAAATCACATGCCCTTAATATTACTAGGAAGGAGAAAGAAAACCTTAGCAAGCACCTTAGCCAAAAAACATGTACTCTTCTTGCTAAGCAGTAAGATATGGGATCCAAGGATAGCAGTGGTTCAGAATATAAACCTATTTATTTTTAATAATATTTTGTTTTCCCATTACATGTAAAGACAATTTTTCACATTTATTTTTTAAAAATTTAGTTCCTGATTTTATTCCTCTCTCCTTCACTTCCTCCCTCCCTGAGATGGAAGCAATTTGATATAGGTTATACACGTTCAATCATGCAAAACATATTACCATATTAGTCATGTTGTGAAAGAAGACAGATCCAAAGGGGGGAAAAAACACAAAAAGAAATACAGAAAATGAAAAATAGCATACTTCAATCTTCATTCAGGCTTCATCAGTTCTTTGGGGATGGATAGCATTTTTCATCATGAGTCCTTTGGAATTGTCTTAGATCCCTGTATTGATGGGAATAGCTAAGTCATTCACATTTGGTCATCATATAGTATTGCTGTTACCATGTACAATGTTCTCCTGGTTCTGTTCACTTCACTTTATATTAGTTCATATAAGTCTTTGCAGGTTTTTCTGAAATCAGCCTGCTCATTGTTTCTTATAGCACAGTGATATTCCATTATAATCATATACCACAACTGGTTCTGCCATTCTCCAGTTGATGGGCATCCCCACAGTTTCCAATTCTTTGCCACAACAAAAAGAGCGACTACAGACATGTTTGTACAAATAGGTCCTTTCTCCTTTTTAAAAAAAATCTCTTTGGGATACAGAGATAGAAGTGGTGTTGCTGGATCAAAGGGTATGCAGTTTTATAGCCCTTTGGGCATAGCTCCAAATTGCTCTTCAGAATGTTTGGATCTATAAACTGATTTATAAAATCACATGAAGGACTAAGGTAGAATACTATGAGTAGGGGCGGAGCCAAGATGGCAGCTGGGAAGCAGTGACTGGCGTGAGCTCCCCACCAAGTCCCTCCAAAAACCTATAAAAAAATGGCTCTGAACCAATTCTAGAGCTGCAGAACCCACAAAGTGGCAGAGGGAAGTAGGGCTCCAGCCCAGGACAGCCTGGATGGTCTCTGGGTAAGGTCTATCCCACATGGAGCTCCCAGCCCCCAGCTGAGGGGAGC